>JARFJB010002144.1:32500-497500 GCA_036346205.1 Vesta saturnalis | reverse complement strand
CAAGTTTCTAGTTATTAAGTTCATAAAGAGAACGTTTTCTTTCCCTTTTCCTTCAAGTGGGCGCAAGCCACGTTTTAAATCCTAGAGTAATCTAATAATTCTCCGGATGTGATTAATCCATCGACTAGGGTCGGATTTCTATTTCTTCCTCATTACGCGAATTGATTAATTAGTAATACTTATTTCCTACGCATCGTGTGGATTTGAAGGTTAAAATGTCAGCCATCAGCACCACAGAACAGAGTCTGCTTCCGAAACGTCGCGTTAAACCTAATGACGGAAGCAGAGTCCGTTTCCGAAACGTCACGTTAAACCCTGATGACGGAAGCAGTGTCCGCTTCCGAAACGTCGCGTTAAAAAGCGAACAAAACTGTGGAAATAGGCCGACTAACCCAATTAACATAAACTACGACTGGCGCACATATCTTTCACTTCTAGTCACATTGGATTTTTATCTCAAACAACCAGTCACACTAATTTATTACTTAAATTTTAACACGCGCCAAAAACGAAATGAGAGTTCGTGAACCGAGCGGGAAAATTGCATCATAAAAACAACCTGCCTGTTATCAATGTAAGCGATATCCTCTACGTTGATGATGTCCTCTCGACACTGAACTTTAAAGTCTCGTATCTAGAAGCTAAACTTATTTTTTGAAGAACAAAAGTTTATCGAACAGTCGCATGTCGCCAAAATCTTTTTAAACCTGCAATATATGCTTTTCTGCACTACATTTCACTACAAAATAACAATTTTAATACGGCATACAATTATCCAATCACACAGTTTAGCGACAATAACTATGATTAAAGAAATTTAAGAAAAATATGAACAACCATTATTTACAAAGGAACTAATTAACTCTCAACTAAAATAGTAAAAGGGATTTCACTATCTATCGACGTCAACGTGTAAACCAAATCTTAATTTAAAACTCGTCTAAAACGGGTAAACAAACCAAATCTATATTTCGTTATCAGAATCGGGATACTAAATTCTATTATCATTTATAATAATTCCAGATATCTTCAAATACGTAAAAGGTTTCCATAATTTTAGCTTTATCACGTTCAGCTTTCCTGAAATATGCTACATTTCTGATGTCGGGTGCTAACGAATATCCTATAGTTCGAAACTAACAACAAATACTCCACATAATCATGCACACACGTGACAAGTTAAAAAATGATCAACGTACCAATAACGCAAATTTTGTGTAGAAACTGAAAATCATAATTTTCTTCGAGTATAAACTTCATTCAGGTTACACAGCAATCATTAATCAGTAATACCGTTAATGTTATTACCATAACATTAATGAAAAACCTAGCGAGGTGCTTATTCCACTTTACACAGCCACACACCACAGAATATAGCAGCTTACGGTGCCCAATATGAGGCGAGACGGATTACTGATATTATACGGAAGCGCTTAAACACTTTTAAAACATAATTGTGTAGTATGATACCTAAAATTTTGCTTCGGGATTACTTGTGTTTTTTTTATTTCCTAGGATACTTTATTTTTCGTTTCGAGAGATAGTAAGGTAGATAGGATTTTGTTTATAGGGATATTAGTTAATAGGGTTTTAGTATACCAAAGACGGATCTACACCAATCTGAACAGATCATTACTTCATGCATTAAATAGCAATAAAGTACAAAAATGGATAGTATGGGAGTATTAACGCAATTTCTACAAGAATTAAGGAATGAAATGGACGGAAATTCAAAGTTTAGAACAAAGTTTAGTGGAATATTTGAAAGGATTAAAACAAGATTTAGAGGAAATTTTGAAACAAATTCGAAAGAAACACAAGATTTAGAGGAAAGTTCGTAAAGATTAGACAGGATGATGAATGGGAGGTTGAAGGAAAATATAGCGGAATTAGAGAATATAGGAATCGAATTGGATTAGAGATTCCAGAAACACTTTAATAATATTGTAGAATTGTTAAACAAGCAAGAAGAGCAGATAAGAGCAGATAAACCAAAAACAGAAAGATGTGTTGAAGAAATAAAGAGGTTGGACGTGGAAGTACGAAAATTTAAAGATAAAGCTCTGAGAATTAAAGCAATCGCGGAAGAAATTAAGGATGAGGTGAACATCCGAAGAAGATGGTTCGAAAAACAGTTTGGGAGGTTAGTAGTATAGCTAGGGTGATCCTAATCCACTCTTCTACTATACTTTTTCTACGAGTGTTTTTGCTCAAGGTCAAGGTCATCGTACACATTGCATACATCGAAGTATATTCCTCAAGATCATCATATTGTCTACGTCTAAGTACAAAGGGCCCACTGTACACGCTGCCTGCGTATATTCTTCAAGGTATGGGGACTCACATTTCCCACGTCGAATTCGACCGTTTTCAAGGTCACGTCCCCTGCATCAAAGACTTTAAGTTGGATGAGTCATTTGTTCATTTGGTTTAAGGTCACGCAATTAGTTCATTGACCTCTGAAGTAGGTTCCTCAAATTGCATGACTCATGTGTCTGGGATAATTTACGTAGGTGAGCTACTCCATAGTGCTCAAGGTCACCAAGCAATTCTTCACCGAGTCGAGGTGTTAATTCATTTATTACAATTCTCATGGTCAGGGGTATTAAATAGATTTTTAACCTCATTGTAGGTGCATGGGATTCTTGGATATTCTTCACAAGGTCACAATTGGTATATAGGAGGAGTTAGTTATTACAATTATTCTCAAGGACACCTGTTGTGGGTATCGTATTACAGATTATTGTCTGTGCTAGTAGTCAAAGTTCATTGACCTCTGTAGTTCAGGTCAAAAATAAGCTCCTGGCTTTGCGCAGGATATTTTGCGCCTCTATTTACAAGGTCAAAGGTGATTCAAAGTTCTTGCATTGACTAAATTGTCATAAAATGATTATGCTTACGTGGGCTCATACTACTATCCTAAACCACCAGGATGAGGTAGCTTTCCTAAGAACCGGATCCGGTGCCTAAAGACAGATAGCCGTTTCCCAAAACAGGGGAGCCGTTTCCAAAAACAGGGGATCTGTTTCTCAACACAGGTAGCCGTTTCCCCCCATTTCAAGGTCACACCTCTAAGCAAAAGGACAAAGGCTCAATTCTTTCAAGAACAAAGGCGATCCATTGTTCAACCAATTCGGCCGACGCTTCAAGGTTAAAGTTGTTTTGCTCAAGGCCATTATAGACATTGCCTACGTATACTCCTCAAGGTCACACAGTCATTCTTGGCTGATCTAAGGTGTTAATTCTTATAAATTAATTCTCATGGTCAGGGGTATTAAATAGACTTTTCAAGGCGTGGGGGATTCTACCTTTCAGGGACACCCAAGCAATTCTTGACTGAGTCAAGACGTTAACTTTCAAGGTCGAGGGTATCATACAGATTGTCATTGTCTATGCTAAAATGTGAGTCAGAGTTCTTGTATTGGCTAAATTGTAATAAAAAGATTATGCTTGCTATATGCGGATTCATAATACTACTGTCCTAAACCACCAGGATGAGGTAGTTTTCCTGAGAACCGGATCAATACAAATAGCCGTTTCCCCCACCATTTCACGGTCACACCTGAAAAAAGAACGAAGGCGATCCATTGTTCAACCAATTCTTGACTGAGTCAGGGTCATAATTCCTAGAAATCACCTGTAGGGCTATCAAAGAGATTGTCAATAGCTAAAATGTATTGGTATCAATTTTCAAGGTCATAAGTCATAGAAATCAGCCTGCAGGGGTATCCCGATATATGACCGATAAAGGTATACAGGAGGATGTTCTTCAAAGTCACGTATACTATAGGATCCACTTTCTCGTTTTCAAGGCCATTGCGTACACACATTGCCTGCATATATTCTTTCTAAGTCACGTATAGTGATCTACTTATCAATTTATTAAGAAAAACCCGCAAGTGCATTAGGTCAACGTCACGTACACTTTCCATGGATATTCTTTAAGGTCACACCTCTGAGAAATCAATTTTCAAGGACAAAGGCGATCCATTGTTCAAGCATTTCTAGTCTGGTCAGGGTCATAATTCCTAGAAGGTATTCAACTTGACTTTGCAAGGTGCGTAGTATTCTACTTTTCAAGGTTAGCTCACCATACAATTCCTGGTTGAGACCATATGGCGGGAAATGTTCAAGTCACATTTAGCAGCATTCCTAATCAATGACGTCACGTGGCTTTCAAGGAAGCAATTTTTGGCTGAGTAAAGGACATGTGTTAACCTGCAGGGGTATCCCAAACTTACCCAACCTTCTCCGATTGAAAATTTTATTCTGGCCTAGTCGGGGTCATAATTCCTAGAAATGTAAAAATAGATTGTTATCTAGGTCAGTAGCCAAAACGTATTGGTATCAATTTTCGCACATTGCCTACGTATATTCCTCAAGGTCAAGGTCCAGATTGTCCCCGTCTAAGTACAAGGTTTTTCGAGGTTAAAATCATTGTACACATTACCTATATCAAAGTATATAGTTTTTCAAGGTCACATCATTGCCTGCGTCGAAGTACATAGTTTTCAAGGTACTCCTGTACACCGCATAAGACATATTCTTCAAGGTCACCAAGCAATTCTTGGTCAAGTCGAGGTGCCAATTCTTGAAATTCTCAAGGTCAGAGGTATTAAATAGACTATCAAGTTGTAGGTGGGGGGAATCTATTTTCAAGTAGAGGACACATGTTGGGAAATGTTCAAGGTCACCTGCAGCAAGGTCACATGGCTTTTAAGTAGGCTATTCTTAGCTGAGTCGAGATGTTAATTCAGTTATTACAATTCTCAAGGTGGTCTGCAGGGTATTCCTAGAAATCAATTCCTAATCAATAACCAATCACTGACTTTTGTATAAGTCATAGAAGTTATTACAATTCCTAGAAATCTATTCTCAAGGTCAAAGGTTCCAGGTACCCCCACCATTTCAAGCTCTATCCTGAGAAATCAATTTTCAAGGTCAGGGGTATTACAATAGAGACATATTGTCGTCTATGCTAAAAGGTAGGTTAAATGGTTCTTGTATTGTCCAAATTGAGCTATTCATGGTTACAATTTATTGGTATCTTATTACAATCACTTCACAGACATATGAAGGATACGTTGGTTATGCTAATAAGTGTAGGTCAAGGTTAAACGGTTCTTTTATTGGCTGTGTGTATTTATGTTTTGACGTTTCTCTGACGTTTTCTTGATGTCTTTTTGACGGTTCCCTGGCGTATTTTTACGTTTTTTGACGTTTACTTGGCGTTTTTTGATGGTTCTTTGAGGTGTTTTGACCTATTTGACGTTTTGTTGACGTTCTTTTTTAACGTTTGTCTGACGTTTCTTAATGTTTTTTTGGCGTTATGCGTGTGTGTGTGTGTGTGTGTGTGTGTGTGTGTGTGTGAATTTGTCATAGCCAAGGTCACACCCCGTTCATGGCGAGCGAGACATGTCAAATCGAAAAATAGAAATTTCGGGGTCAGCATTTTGCAATTCCACTCGCAGGCCTATGGAGAAGGATATGTTGTTTATGATAACAAGTAGGTCAAGTCTAAATGGTTGTATGGTTGGGAATTTTTAAGGTCCCCAAGCAATTTGATTGTTAAAACTATGTGTGTTAACCTACAGGTTATCCCGATCTTACCCGATCTTATCCGACCTTATCCGATCGAAAATTTTCAAGGTCACCAAGCAATTTAGTCTAGTCAAGGTGTTAAATCAGTTATTAAATCAACATGCAGGACCAATCCCAAACGGTTCATGGAAACAGGTTGTTGTTGAAGAATGATGTTGTCCATGCGAAAATGTAGGTTAAGTGGTTCCTGAATTGGCTAAATTGTTTATTATAATAATAGATTATGTGGATTCATAATACTAGTGTCCTCAAGAATTGGATCCGTTCCCCAAATGCAGATAGACGTTTCCTCGACGTTTTTTGACGTTTCCTAACGTTTTTGGTCTTCTGACCGGACGCTGGATTCTACTTGTGGGTGATTAAGTTTAGGATATAGGACCGATCCTAACCCAAACTGTACGAATTGAAAGTTAGTTAATCCGCCGTGCACGTACGTGCTCCCGCTCCGTCAATTCTTAGAAGTTATTACAATTATTGGAAATCAAGGTGGACTGCAAGAGTATTCTTAGAAATAAATTCCTAAGGTTAAATGGTTCTTTTATTGGTTCTGTGTGTACGTACACATCCATGTATCTATGTTTTGGTGTTTTCGACATTTTTCAACGTTTTTTTAATGTTTTTTCGGCATTTCTTGACGTTATTTCGAGGTTTGCGATGTGTTTTAACGTTTCCAGCCATGTCATGCGTATGGGGTATCATTAGAAATCTAAACATAGAATCAGTTCGTGGAAACAAGAGGGTTGTCTATGCTAAACGTATATCGAGGTTCCTGTATTGGCTAAATATTATACTTGCAGTATGTGGATTCATATTACTATCCTAACCACCAGCAGGAGGTGGTTTTCCAAGACAGATAACCGTTTCCCAAATACGGATAGTCGTTTCCAAACACAGCTAACCGTTGCCCAGAAGCAGTAGTCGTTTCCCCTACAGAAAACAAATTGAACCAGGCCGTGCAGAGGTAAAGTTTATCGATCTGAGGTGGTTAAAGTTTATTGGTTCGAAGGATGTCATATTCTTAAAAATCAACTCATGGGAAGGTTATTGTTTAATGCTAAAAAGGATAAGTGGTGTCTAAATTGAGTCAACTTTTGCTGGAATTCTAAAAATCTGAAAATAGGTCAAGGTACAGATAGAGGGCAGTTTTTATATTATACAAAAGCTGAATAATCCGTTAAATCACCTACTTTTAGAGGTAGCTTTTCCAATAAATGCTGAAATAAGTCAACAAGGTTATAGTCCAGGGGTAGCTTTTAGCAAATGCTAAACCGTTTGCGATAAGAATGACTTTGTGTCTGAAAAGGCTAGACAGAAAGCAGTAAGTGCGGAGGAGTGAGCGATTGGAGACGTTAATAAAGCAAGTAAAACTCGTTTTGGAGTGTTATATAATGAAAACAAAAATTATGAAGCTGTGTATTAGCGATGTGTAATGAGGAATACGTAAAAATGGTGTAGTAAAGTAGAAGCATGAAAGGTTGAGAAGTATGGTGAAAGTATAGTGCTAGAAACGGAGGAGTTTAAATGTGCATTACCTCAGCGCTTTTACGAGTATTTCAAAGAAGAAAATCGAATTTAAAACGCTGCTTAATACAAAGGATGTGTTTATGAGTAATTTGGGTGCAGCAAGAAAAACAACAAACATAGTAGTATCCCCAACCATATGTAAACATGCTTTAACTAGAATCATATTACAAAGAGTGTGTTTATTGCTGAAAAATGTCAAAAAGCTTCTGTAGTACTAGTTTTTCGGTAGTATTCTATCCTCGAGCAGTCAACCCCTCAAGGTTAAATCAGTTCTTCCTTGGCTCTGCATATCTATGTTAAATTTTATTATCAGTGCATATCGTTCGCGAATAAACATGCAAGAGGTTGTGAGTGATGATTCGCTCGTCCACAGCATCCGTTACCGATATAAACGAATTATATGCGGAATTGATTAACCAGGTGTTGTCGTTGAAATCTACCGCGGAAAATGGTGGTTTGAACACAAAAAGGGTAGCTCGTTAGGTGTAATTACAACTGCAGCGCTGAGAGCTCGAGTTCTGCAAAATTCAGGTAAATATACTTTAAATAATATACTCCATTATTTTAATTTTTGTTTCTTAGCATTACACCTGCACCACCCCCAGATGAACAATTTGGATGAAGGTCAAGCGAGGACCCCTAACGTGTCATGTGTATGTGTAGTTGCTATAGGAAAAAGGTTTAATGAAATACCTTAAACTGCCCTCGTTCAGTGTAAATAACTGATAAATTAATTTTTCAAAATCTTACTTTTCATTTTATGTTAAGTGTAAGAAGTGAATTTTTTTAATTATTATCTTTACAAAAGGCAATATACTTTTTCCTTGAGCACAGTACAAAGCAAATCAAAGGGTTCGCAATGTTCCCAATATTAACCATAATCCCTGTAAGTAACCGGTCATTGAAACGTGACTCTTGAGAGTACCAGCCTAATTTGCATGTACGATTTTTAATGATAATTCCACTTTGAGAAGCGAGTATGTTACTTAATGTAGTTCACACTTATGCTGACTATACACACAGTGAGGTGTTGGGGTGGTCAACGAGGAGCGTTCAACTAGCGGATATTAGACAAAACAAACAAAAAACTTAACTAACTACATTAGAATACCTACAAGCATAACATATTTTCTTTTGAATTATGTCTGGAAATAACTTACTATTAGTGTGCCCTTGGTGTCTTAGTTACATACCCATAAGATATATAAAATCTTACTTGTTATTGAAGTAAAATAACTTTAACTACTCCTGAAATATGAAACTTTTATCACATCTGCTACATGCAAAAATTTGTAAAGAGTAGATATACTAGGAGGGATCTTAACATAAAATTAAAAGTAAGAGTTTGAAAACTTTAGGTAATAGTTCGAGTAAATAAAACAGGAAAAAATCAACGGGTTCTAACTAAGCAACTGTCAAACAGATCACGCTAAATGTCTGCTGTTGATGTAATAAGGTGATAACAACATAAGGTCAAAGAAACGTGTGTTTAGAATCAATTAGGGTTAAGGTAGATAAAGACTTGTATTTATGTGTATAACAAAATATGTTTCTATTAATAAAAAATATCATCTTGGAAAAGTTTATTCTCTACTATTTGTTATACCTCCTAACTGCATACATATCTCGAGACCATAAATAAAATTTATGTGTAATTGCACGACTTTCTAGCTTATAAAATGGAAATTAAATGAGATGTAATAATAATTCTAATCACTTTGAAAATATTCACTCTCCTAGTTAAAAGTAGAGAATGTAGTTAGATCAGAAATAAAATACCTTTATAAGTAGAAATTTCGAAGTTTCGAAGTTTAAAAGAAAATATGTTTATGTATGTAGAGGTTAATTATGTTTTTTAAAATACAAATTTAACAATACATACACAGCAATTTAAAAGAAAGTAGATGTTCTTTTACGAAACATTACAATTCTTTATGTCTATTTTAAATATATACATTGTATACGATAACTAGCACGTTATCAAAATGAGAATGGGAAATGTCAATCGAAAAAGCTTAATTGTTAAGGTACACTTTTTAAAATTACATCACCGTTATGTATGTGAGACTGTTGTATTTATTTAAAACAATGAAAACCCATTCTAACGCCTACTACAATAAAAACCATTTATTGATATAAAAACAAATACATTTCTTTATCTAGCGATCTGCATTAAAACATTTTTTATTAATTTAGGGGTCATTTAGATTTACAACACTTTTACACAAACAAATAGGTAACTACATCTAATTTAAATCTATACATTGTTCCTCCCTTCTAACCAAAGGTAACGAGCCCATATTTTCTAATATGTAACGCAATTTATTAAACTCTGTTATTGTTTGTTCTTTTCCAATAAATCTGTATACTCTTCTTTTATACGTTGTATATATATATATATATATATATATATATATATATATATATATATTTCCTTATGGGAGGTTACAATTTCCTAGTTCAGTGTTTCGACAGCTTAAACTACATGATATGTATTACCTTCCCATCTGGAGGAAGAAGGTCAATATCGGATAAAATCCTAGGACGATAGTATTCTGTACTAATAACTAGACGTTTGTCAAAAAGTTCCCGCGCCCAAACATGGATATGCAGAGCCAATAAAGAACTGTTTAACCTTGATGGGTTGACTGCTCGAGGATAGAGTACGACCGAAAAGCTAGTACTATAGAAGCTTTTGACATTTTTCAGCAATAAACACACTCTTTAAAAATGATTCTAGTTAAAGCATGTTTACATATGGTTGGGGACACTACTATGTTTGTTGTTTTTCTGACTGCACCCAAACTACTCATGAACACATCCTTTGTATTTAGCAGCATTTTAAATTTTCTTCTTTGAAATACTCATAAAAGTGCTGAGGTAATGCACATTTAAACTCCTCCGTTTCTAACACTATACGTTCACCATACTTCTCAACCTTTCATGCACTATTTTTACATATTCCTCATTACACATTGCTAATGCACAGCTTCACCATTTTCTGTTTTCATTATATAACACTCCAAATCGAGTTTTACTGACTTTATTAGTAGGTAAGTTTGGAGACTTCTGGAACACACCACATTTCCAAGGTCCCACATTCCCAAGGTTACCACTTTATCAAGGCTACCATCTGACCAAGGTCGCATAATTTCAGTGTCTGACCTACTTTCACAAAGCCCCACACGCCCAAGGTTATATAACAGTGGCCTACTTCACCAAGTTCACACACCATGAAAGCCACTCGTATGCCCAACTCCCTCGAGGTTCCAAAAGCTTACACAATACCAAGGTCAGTCATCTCATACATTAGCAAGGTCATTTGTGATGACCACGCACTGAACGCTACCTGTGTATCCTATCTATTCACCTTACTTTACGCTTAGCTGATACACACTCCAGAAACCAACAAAAAAAGAAAACGATATATTAATATATTTATTTCCTGTATAAACAAAAGACATGTACAATTGTATTATTCAGAAATATGATTTTCTCTTGGAATAGAACATTTTGATTTAGTACAAGTGCAAAATGTTCTTTCCACTTCCGTTTCATTACATCTGCGTGGACGTGGTGCTAGTAACTGAGCATACGTGCAGTGTGGTGTCCATCGGAGATGCTCCTGTAACGGAATGTCAGATGGTTGCCATCGGTTTATTCTAACCCCGCACAGGAAGCATTCAACCGTGTCGTCTGTAGATGTGAAATGAACCCTACCGCAGCAAGTGATGAAGGAGATTGAACTCCAGATCATGTTCGATACGTTAGTAAGCGTTTATCGAAACAACTGTAATACTGAGGATAATACAAGTTTGGTGGCACGTCGCACATGTTTTAACTGTAATCGAATGATATAAAATAATTTATTACATACAATGCATAGCAAAAAATATTAATAGTCCACATAACAGACTTCGTCACACAGATAACACGAGTCATCGTCATATACATCATATAACGTGGTTAGGGGTGCTCTACATGATGAGCCCCAGTATTCATCATGTGATATGTGGTAAAAAATTGCCCATTTCTCCATATGGTTGTGGTGGTCAACCACGCGGTAATCTCGTGATTGCAACGTGGAGTAGCATGCATGGCATAAATGCATACCACCAACCAGATGGTAGCGAATGTACAGGGCGATTATGTGAGAGTAATATTTCAAACTACTGCCAGAGACGTGTTCGTAGATTCGCTTGCCCAATGTGTTGAACCATGCCGAATCCCACTTTATATCTTCATATTGTTTTCGAAGCACTTTTTTTTTAATTTTACCCAGCTAGGTATAAGGTTACATACTCGTCGCGCACTAAGATTAAGTAGTGATAATGGTTGCTAGACCTCAGGTGTATTTCATTCGTCTTAAACATTCGTCTGACATACTGAATATCGTGGAAACTGTACAATAGTATACGCGTTATCCCTCCTTTTTAACTCAAAAAGGGCCTTGTGGAGGCGTAGGTAACTTCGTGTAAGAAGGAGGTGACCTCGGTTTTGTATTGAAGAGGAAGAAGAGCTAACCTTAACCAAATTATTGACAGAAAACCATGAAGCAGTGGACCCTCCAGTATTGATAGGCAGCCTTGGAACAGTGAAGCTGCCAAGATCGTTGTAGTAACACGTGTTAATAATTTCGAGGTCAGGTCACTGACCCTGCAGGTAAAAAAAGAGAGGGAAAGATGGGATATAAATACAGAGGGAGTACGTGTGAAGTCAGTATTGTACATAATGGAGAACATCTTACGTCAAGCGGTAGAAAAGGCGAAGATTGCCAGTATTATAAATTCAAGTGAGTGTCATGATATTTTAATTAATAATGTGCAGTATTACATACACAAAAGTAAGTCGAAGCATGTTAGTGTCGGTCTGTCACCTCGATTCAATTTTGAAGCAGTCGTGAAACTTGGTGGATCTAAGAGTAGTGGAGTGACGTTTGATAAGAAGCAATGGCATTTACTTGTGGACAATCACCGGAAGGATCATGGCTACCTACAAAGATGGGCTCGAAAACTGTATCGTATGAAACTATTAACAAAAAGAGAGTTATTCGCATCAATGATTGTGTTGAAGTGGTGTACCTCTTACTCCCAGCCATTCTAATTTTTGAATTAAAATTTTGTGGTCGACTCAGCAACGGTTACTGTTCAATGACCTCAGACCTAACTCCTGACTTGTCTGCAAACGCTATCACTCACTGGAATTTAGTTAGAAACGGATCCCTTCGGCTGGAAGTCGGCTTTGAAGAAGCTCTCGTTGAAACCGTTAACTGCTTGGTGTATGCCGAATTCGATAACATGATCGAGATCGATAAACATCGGAACGTCGTCGTGGATTTAAGCTGTTAAAAAGGGGTAATTCTAGGTCTCAAGCTTCAGTGCACAGCAGCAGTTGTTAGAGGTGTTGATAATGAATTCATACCGAATGCAATTGCTGTGGTTACAGATCACGGTTCGTTATTGATAATGCTGATAAAGTCACCTCTAGATTATTTTATATCAACGCCGATGTCAAGACAGATAAGATATTTAGAGGATAAATATCACCGATTTAAATGGCGTTCGGGGTATGTACCCTACAGTAGTGAAAAACAACAGTTTTCAAGATTTCTTAACAAACCAATAATAAACCTGGACGAGACTGGTTGTCCAGCGCTTAAAATATTGAAAAAGGAAGAAAAGTCGTATTATTGTCTAAACCGTAACATCTCGGAGCCTATGTGTGCACTGGAAAACGTGTTACTACTGCAAGACTGAACGCAGATCAACTCCAAAGATGTATGAGGTACAAGTCTTAAAATGTTTGAAATGGATCCACAGCCGCAAGAATGTATTAAAACCTGTATGTGCTTCTGATCAACTACGGAGGCACGCGCCTAGACCGTGTGCAATTATTTTAAACATGGATCCAGCAACCAAACCAGGGCAGCATTGGACTGCTGTCTACATCGACGAGACCATTAACGGCGAATATTTTGATTCCTTTGGACGGCCCCCAAAAGGATACCATTTACGTTTCCTAGAGAGAATTCTAGATGGTTCCATTATAACAAAACGATACTGCAGGATTACCATTCGGATGTGTGTGGACTTTGTACGTTAATGTTTTTGTATTTTAGGTTAAATAATTTATCAACGATTGATTTTGCTACATGTTAGTCATAAATGATAAGATAATCAAGTTACTACTATTCAACCTGATAAATAAGAGTTTTTAGTACTTTAATTGTTTTATTTAAGAGTGATTATGACTCATAATTAAAAGCAATAATGACTAAGGAAGTGTTGGAGCTCCTTATTTCAAATTTTCCCCATAACCATTACAGTAATCTGTATGTAGTTTTAAAATATACCGCTAGGTGGAGCCACTTCTGTTACAGAAAACATTCATTAGTCTATACACAACTCGATGGCACAACAAACAAATTCAAATTTTAGGACAAGGGGCCGAAGGCCCGAGAGCAAGTTCCGAAGACTTATACCTGTCTTGTAAGTTAGAATTAGGGCCCCTTATTAGAATACAAACTCAAACTCCCCGCCATAGCCAAACAGAATGCAGACTTAAATACAAATTCAGATTTTCAGCCAAGTGGCGAAGGCCCGAGAGCAAGTTGCGAAGCCCTACACCTGTCTTGCAAGTTAGCATTAGAGTCCCACCAATTAGAATACAAATTTAATTTCCCGTCAAGGGATTCACGACAATGGGCGAAGTCCCCCGAACAAGTTCCGATTACGACAAGTGGGGCCAAGCCTTGAGAACAAGTTGCGAGGCCCTACACCATTCTTACAAGTTAGCATTAGGACTCCCATATTAGAATACAAATTCAAATTTCCGGCCATCACCAATCAGAAGCCAGAAAGGCGGGCGCCCGCCCAATCAATCAGTTAAACGGATAGGTGTGGCCAAGGCTTAATGAAACCATAAAGATCTTATCTAGTCTTAACCCCGCCTTAACTCAGCCAAGATAGCATTAATCTACTAGCCACACACAGCACCTAGGGACACTTGAGCATCCAACACCCCTAACCAGAGGGATAAACCGCCAAAAAAGGCACAGGGGTTGGAAAAGGCCGCCGAAAGAAGCCGACCCCACTCCTAGCCCAACCCACAACCTCCACCCACACCCCAACTCTACCCCCTACCACTATGGCGTCACCTCCCAATGCTGAGCTCATTCTACTATTCTGCAATAGTTAAGTTTTCGATTTCAGTAGATCAAGTTTAAGACGCCTCTTACATTCCTATCTGGCTTTTCATCTATAGTAGATGATGGTAGGAGAGGTTTACTGGAACAATCGAATATTGCTGCCAATCGTGTATGATTCTTAAGGGAATATTAAAAAAATAAAGAAGAAAAATTATACAATCCTGTATTCTTAAATGAAACCTGGAATTCCAGTCCAGGATCGCACAAAAGAAGCTGAAATGATAAATCTAAGGAAAGCGTGAAGAAGAAGCCAATGGATAAAGGAAAAAGGGTTGTTGTAATTTAGTTATTACATTATAATTCCTAATAAAGTAACTATATTTTTTAGATTTATAGTTGTTCATGCAGGTAATCAAGATGGAGTTATTTCCGATGCTTCATTTTTGTTTTCTACAAAATGCAGACTATCATAGAGATATGTGTGCGGAGTTGTTTAAAAATGGTTTGATAATAATTTAATTGCAAACTTTAATTGTAATGGATAATGCTAGTTATCATTCCAAACTTCTAGAAAAAAAATCCAAATAATTCACCTAAGAAGGAAGAAATACGTAATTTTCTATTAAAGCACAACATAGCTTATGAATCTAACATGTACGAAATAGATGAAATAGCACACAAGTGTGGACACAGAGGATTACGGTTACCACCATATCATTGTCGATTTAATCCAATTGAATTGTGGGCAAATTGTAAAGAACACTACAACAAAAATATAGGAAGATAATTCCAAATTTAAAGATGACCATGTAAAAGAAATATGGATAGAATCCTTGCAACGACTTGATGGTACATATTGGCAGAAATGCATTAAACATGCCGAAGTGGTGGGAAATTGAAAAACATTTTGCGGTTGTGCAACCATTAATTATATCTGTTAACGGTTCCACTTCTGAGAGTGGCACTGATAGTGAATTTTTTTTTAATTTAAATGTTTTAATTCCAATGTAATACAAACATTCTAATTTTTACATAACATATTGATACCTCTACAATAGGTGGACTGAATACATGTACTGATTTATGTAAATTGGTTACATTGCACTGTACACACTTTCTTCTATAAGAATGAAATAATCACAAATGTATCGATATTTATGTTATCGTAAAGTATCTGCAAGAATTATGTCGATTACAGGACAATAATTATGCTTCCAGAAAGGTTGGTATAAATCTTGAGAACAACTTTTATCATTTTTTCCACCTGCAATGATTTAATTTATAATAAACAAAAAAAATATTTGTTTACTTACAAATATATACATAGGTTATGTATTATGATGGTATGTAATTATAATTAAACCATGTCCTAAATTCACAATTAACTATGGCGGCAAAATATTTTTACTCTATCAATAAAAGTGTATATATAATTTTTCTAATTTAAAATATAAAAAACATCCTATGATTCTTTAATTTATGTGGAGTGCAGGTAAATTTCAAAGATAATAATTTATTCAGATAAGGTGTTTAGCACTTTTGTCATAAACCTGAGTAAACAAATTGTTTACGTCATAAAACGCATTGTTAGTTGCTTACACTCTGTTTAGTCAGGGACAACAAAATATTTCGTCGCCTGTTCAATATCTACTTGTTTTTCTCGTCCATACCAATCATTCATTATTTTTTCTGCGTGATGAATAGAACGTTTCCACATTTCAGAGTTAACATTTGAAGTACTTCCCTCCACAAGTTGAGGCTACTTTCAATAGTTCTACCATCTCTACCAGTGTGCTTATTATAATAACTCTGTGTGATGCTCCATATTAAGTAACTTGGATTGAAAATGCAATGGTACGAAGGTAATCGCAAAACTGTGTTGCCATACTGCTCCGCAAGTTGATTGACTGCATAAACTTTCGGTGGTTTATTTCTAAAATAGATGAGACAATACAAAATTATTCCTGAAAACACTTACTGTGCAACCTTGACTAAAAGTTCAGCTTTGAAGTCATTTTCTGAGTATTGTAAGGCATTATTGAGTAACCATGTTTTACACCACGAGGTGTTAGGGGTTTTCTTAGCAACGGTTTGTGATACGGTGCATTGTCTAGCACGACTACATTGGGTTCTTCTAACTTCATTAATAATTGATTTTCGAACCAATGTAATCAATGCTTTTTGATGCAAATATGAGATCTGCACCAGAAATGAATCCATTTAAAATATGTATCATTTGTATAAGAAATAATAAACCTCACTTTCTGTCGTCAGTTTTTATGCTTTTAACACTCCTTTTATCATCTTGCCATGATCTTCCAATTGTGCCATTTAGAAAAATCCAAGTTTCATCTATGAAAACAAATTGCTGAAAACCGCTTTCCTTTAACGAATTTTTTTTTAAATGGGTTCTCACCGGAAAACTTCGGGTAACTCCGTCAAATCGCGGGGTAGTTCATCTTTTTTCAGTTAAAACCTATTTCTTGAAATAATGCATACAAGGACGTTTTACAGCCTTCAACAATTTGGCATACAAATAAACAAGTATAAATACTTTACCACAATTGAAATCTTACTGTTTGAATACATCCCGTATATTGCCTCACGGATAAGTGTGACATTTAAGGAATTTGTGTCCGTCACTTTTTTACTTCGGGGAAGCGAGTGTTTCATTCTGTTTGACAGCATGAGGAATTGTACTCACCGTCGAAATATTTAACTTCAACGCTGCTGTGAACTTAATGGTAGTAAAGAACCCCCATTATATTGTTCTCGTTCCAAGTGTTGTATTAACGAGGCTACCAGCTCCTTGACTTTACTATCTAAACGTTTTGGCATTTCGGCGAATAGACAAGTAAATGTAAATTCAAAAACACTTGACACCGCAACAGAACGATACAATTAACAACGCTAATTTTGTTCTGAAAAGAACATATTTTTATACTAAGAGGGACAATGAATATAAACTGGCGAAGCAAAATAAACTGTCATCAGCTGTCAATAAGCGTTTGACATCGATGTTAGTACAGTATACGGATTTGCCAACCTTTTACACTAAAAATAACTAGATCTTAAAGAAGTCAAAGTAACTAAATACTTATTTTAAATTGACATTGCATTTTATTCCGTCGATGACGTGCAATGCTTTAGGAAATGAACAAAATATAGTTTAATTACCTAGTCCTACAATCCGTGTTAGCTACGTATGCCCTTAAACTTCTTACGCCTCTTACAGCACCAATATCCCATCACATTTCACTTACTATAGTTACGGTTTTCTTGTGTACTTATAATTTTAATTATTCACATTGTCAAAACATCCAGCATGAACATTCAGACATACGCCTATTGACCGCTTCGTATGTCTTTCACAACTCGTCTAATTCAAAACTCCCTTAGTTATTGCTTATTGCTTTCTCATATACTTACGTACAAAGGAAATGCTAAGCAATCGGTTCAAATTTTCCAAAATTTTTTTGCATTTCTCAACATTTTATGGCCTAAACAACACAAAAAACACATTTTTAGAACAAAATTACGTGCCTGTCGTGTGCGTGCGTGTGTGCATGCGTACGTGTGTGTGTATGTGTGTGTGTGGGCGCGCGCGCAGTATCTTTTGAACCATTAAAGCTATCGATATGAAATTTGGTACAAAAATTCTTTTCCATAAAATCTAAGTCAAGTTCTTTTATGAGCAAAATCAAGTGGCAGGGCATTTTTAGGGGCTTAGAACATTAAAAAAATTTATTCCTTTACATTTTAAAAAGTTACAAAAATTACAAAAACAAGCTAATACCTTTTTATATAATTTCAAAATAAAAAAAATAACCAGTAGCGCACCGTTTTTAGGATGCAAAATTATGCATTTTTTAATTTATAAATTTATGTATATGAAAAAGCATTATGGCAGTTAATTTGGCAGCGGTTTCTTTACCTATTAAGAGGAGGTACATAATATGTAACAAAAGGAGGCATGTCTTATTAAATTCGTAGACGCAAGATCAATCTATGTACGATTACAGAATTTCTTAATTCATGCTTCTAATCAGAGCCGGCTTATGCCATATGCCTGCTAAAGAAAATAATTTCTATCCGATTCGAATTTACGTACTCTACAGATTGCGGGCTCAATATACATCTATAATAAATAAATAAAATTGAAGTATTTCCCACATAAAATTATTTGTCCTCGCTTACACACACGCGCACGCACGCACCCACACACGCACGCACGCACACACGCACACCCACACGCACACGCGCACGCACTTGCGCACACGCACGCGCACGGAGGCACGCACACACGCACATACGCACGCACGTACGAACGCACGCACGCACGCTTGCACGCACGCACGCAAGCACACACACACACTCACACACACACACACACACACACTCACACACACACACACACACACACACTCTCACACACTCTCACACACACTCACACTCCACTCCCACTCACTCACACGCACACGCACGCACACGCACGCACACGCACGCTTACGCACGCACACGCACGCACGCACAAGTACACACACGCACGCACACGCACGATTTGTAGGGGACACGTGATTTTGATCTCCTGCGGGCCCCATGCTATGCCTGTGAATGTGACTGATGCCTGTAGTTTCCCCTTGAGCGAATGTATCTGGTGTGGCTATTCTTGTGGAAGTTTTTCTCAGTGTGATTTCTTGGTTCTTGTGCCTTGCTGTCCTGTGAGTGCCCAATTTTGTTGATAATGGTTTAATTCTTGATTATCGATTCTTGAAGCTTCATATGCACTAGCTCTTGTTACCAATTCAGAGAAGTTTTCTTGTTCTTCTTGTATCAATTCTTCTGGTATGTATGAATCTTTTATGCCTCTAATGAATTGGATTCTGAGGAACATTTCAGGAATTGATTCTTTTAGAACATGCAAACTCACACGTTGGTATAAATGTCTTCAGCTCTGTCAGGTACTGTGATATTGTTTCACTATAATTTTTATGAATGTTGCAAAGAACGATTCTGTTCATTAGTGGGCGAGGTTTAGGCATAATAACAGATTTATTAAATAATCATACGTTTTTGTTTTAGGGTCCTCTGGAGCACACAGTGAGCTTAAGACTGGAAAGTATTGTAGAGAATACTGAATCTTTTTAATATTTTGTTCCAGTTTCATGGTGCAAAATAAAATAAAACATTGTATGTACCACGGGCATAATTGTAGATTATGCCCTTAATACATAAATATCTATTATTTATTTTGTTGTATTTTATAGGGATGCAGTCTAATCAAATACAAAATAGTCATTATTTAAATTAAGATAATATTTTATAATATGTATAAGTTAATGACCTTCATACAGATTTGAAACTGATTGTAGTTTTTACTCGAACCATTCTCTAGAGTAGCTAGAGCAATACAGCTTCTGACCAACCTATCAGTGGTACTAACTTAAATATTTTGATCACGTGGTATACACTTGAGATTGATCACTCGTTAAACGTGAACAAAGCTAACATTGTAGTGTTCAATCGGGAAGGTGTAGAGGAGAGTAGAGTATTTACCCTACAAGATGAAGTTTTGGAGCAAGTGGACGACTGGTATATCTGGGTAGAATGTTTACTGCAGATGGTACAATGGAGGGCGAGATTGGACGAAGGGTCAATGCTGGAAGGAAAGTGATTGGAAGTATGTGGACGATAATGAGGAACGAAAGCATTAGCCTAGCTGCGAAACGATCTATAATGGTGTGTTTGTCCCATCAGTACTGTATGGAAGTTAGACATGGGTATGCCAAAAAAAGTACGAAAGAAAAATAAATGCCGTGGGTATGAGACTCCTGAGAAGCGCATGTGGTAAAACGAGAAGGGACAAGATAAAGAATGAATGCATAATGTCGGAGTGTGGCAAGGAAAAGACTATGATGGATAGATATAAAAGTAGTACATTACGTTGGTTTGGTCACATTGAGAGAATGAACAACGCAAAATTAACGAAGCAAATATATGTGGGTGAGGTTAGATGAAAGGCCGGGTCTGGTAGGCCGCATAAAACTTGGCTGAATGTATGATAAAGGCAAGAAAAATAAGCAGCTTTAAAAATAAAAGGGCTCGTCAGGGACAATGTGTGAACCTTGCGGAAGTTAGGGAGGTATACGGAGATAAGAAAGCATGGAGAAAGATTGTGGATGAAAAATAAATAAGAGGCAGGGATTGTTTTACCTATCCCGCAAGGGAATGGCGTGAAGGTTAAATTAAGTTAAGTTAATAAGAATAAGGCCTCAACTTATGGCTATTGTGGAGTAACATTTTACAGAAGTCTGTTAGATAAATCTTATGGCCATGTTGTTTAGGGTAATTGTGAAGACAAACCTTACTAAGTCATAGAAATCGTAACAAGATCTGTATTGCAAATTTATTGTAACATTCAGTCTTGAAATCAATTGCATAAAGTTATAACGTATGATTAAAATTCATTTTTACAACAAAAAAACACAAAATCTAAGTAACTACCTTTAAACCTTATTACTAAATAACGTAGTACATGTACCTAATTGTATATACAGTTTACGCTCTTAAAGTGGTAACATAAAAACTTTTTGAACCATGTACTGCTCTATTCGATAACTTTACCTTTGTATCTTTTTAATTTTACATGCAATAAAAATTTTCAATACGGCACGAATATTTTGCAATTTGTGCAACTATACTTTACCGGATGGCACAATAATGCAAAATGCATTAAATGTGCAACCATCCTAAGATGATTTGTACAATCTAATAAATATCTGTCCAAATATTGTTAAACAATTGAAATGTACCAAAGAGAAAGGCAGGAGGAAAGTTTAATTTTTGAGATCGCACATTTTCAATTAATATTTCCTCCTCTCTACCAGACGATTGAAGGTTTCGAAATGATCTTATACACTTCGTTTCGTCACGAAACTTGGAAATTAAATGTTTTGTACAGCATATAATGTTGACGATATACTCGTTCATTCAAGCAAAAACATTAATTCAATAATAATCCCACAAAACACTGAATTATTTGTACTACCCTTCCACTAGTAATCAGTAGATTAACACTTACCAATTATAATAAAATTAATAAATTATATGACTATTTGTATTCACGCTATTTCGAAAATGGAACAACAATGGCGTCGAAACTGTAGGTGGTACGACCTAACTAGCGCCAATAATTTGTCATTTAAGGGCCTTGTTAGATATTTTGACAGTAGGCGTAGTAAGTGCGTAGATCCTTATAGATACCTGTAAGTCGGTATATTTTAAGTTTCGAGAGGACATCTATAATGTGCCTTATTTAAGGTAGCACACTGTACATAGTAGGAGAAGCGCTCTCTTTTAGAGAAAGTAGAACTACAGATGGAATGTGTGATTACCGCAAAAAAAAATATATATATATATATATATATATATATATATATATATATATAAACGTATGTAACCTATATTTTTATAACATTACTGTAACCTCCAAAATATGTATGTGTATTGTATTAAGTAGTTTTATTGAAATGAAGTTCTGTTTACAAAAGTGTTTTCATTGTCCCAACGAATAAATAAACACCACAAAATTGGCGACGAGGATTAAAGAAAAAATGGATTTATGGTCAGAAAAGAAATGTGCTTAACAAAACTTATATTCACTGCTCAATATACAATCGTTCTTACTAGAATTACATAAGTTACACAAAAATGACTTCTACAGATAAATTAGCAGACGCCCTCGCCTCGATTGCATCATTTATGCCAACATATACATCAAATGCTAATATCGAAGACTCACAAGTGCAACAGCCTCATCACATTTATAATACCGTAGTAGCATTTTTACCAGAATTCGATGAAAATAAAGAAACCGCTTTGCGTCGGGCTTTTAACATTCCCTCGAGCCATAATCTTTTAATTATGCCCTTAATACATAAATATCTATTATTTTATTTTGCCACTATAATGTTCTTTATACGCCTCCAAATGCGGGCGTAATGTGGTCTTTATAGCACGGAAATGTCATTGATGCTAAGCAGCATGATTGACATGATATATAATAGCAATATCACAGTATCTTAGTAACAACAAATTAGCCTACTGTCGACTTTATTTCACTGCATTTGCATTTAAAACTTGCCGAAAATACTGAATCTTTTTAATATTTTGTTCCAGTTTCATGGTGCACAATAAAATAAACATTATATGTACCACGGGCATAATTGTAGATTATGCCCTTAATACATAAATATCTATTAATAATTGGATTAAATCATTACAAAATAATGAATCTTAAGTATTTAAATGTTATAATCTCATTATAATTAAATAAAATTTACAGTACATGTTTATAGAATGACAATGTCTTTTACAAATTTTTTTTAACTCCTTAGGTACACATTAGTTATCACACTTTGCTTTACAGCACATGTTCGAAATGACCGCCATTAAATTGTAAACATAAGTTCACCCTACGTTGCATATTCGCACCATTTGTAACGGTACATGCTTGTCTAACACATTTATCCATGTATACATTGAACAACCACGGTGACAATCGCACAACCTTGTCGCACTCCTTGCTCAATATTAAAGTATTCACTCACACATGCTCTCACCCTAACACATGCCCGACTACCGTTGTATACTGCCCTTATTGCATTTATTAGACCTTTATTTACGCCATGTTTATGTAATACTTCCCACAGCTTCTCCCTATTCACTCTGTCGTATGCTTTCTCCAGATCTACAAACGCACAGTACAGCTTCCTTTTTACCCTTAAACGCTTTTCGATCACCTTCTGGAGAGCAACCATCTGATCGACGCATCCTCTCCCTGGCATAAAGCCACACTGCACAACCCAAATCTTAGTTTGCTCATCCAACCCCTCAGCACTTTTCCACACATAAGGCATACATTGAATAATTCACACAATCATCGTATAAGCTTTGCACCCCCATACTTTAGCATTTTACCAGTAATTTCATCTACTCCTGCTGCCTTGCCGTTTTTCAACCTACCTACCATTTTCTCTCATTTATTCCAATATCCTCAGTTTCATTCACCATTTCTTCTACATTTTCCTTATTTAACCCTGCAGCATTTGCTCACTTCAAAATAGTCCCATACTATTTCGTTGTTCGTATTCACCACTCCTGCAGGGTTGTTTTGGGCCACGTTTTGTATTTTTGGCCCATTTCATATACATATGCACATTTTTATGTTTAAACCACGTATTGGATACAAACAGGCTTCACACAGATGTTCACCAGGCGTTCACCATTCTCATTGACTCTTTGGTCTCCGAACTTTCCTAGAACGCGTTCAGTATGTTTTCTCTGTACACCTACCCATCCGTTCATATCCCCCACTATCATCACTCTTTCGTTTGACTTACATACGTGCAACACGTTCTCTACTTCATTCCAGAAGTTCTCACGCTCCTGGTCTCTTTCTCCATTCACCGTTGCATAGCATGCAATAAGAAAAAATCGTCGAAACTCCACTTTCATTCTAACCCATCTCACCCGAGGAGATACTGTTTAACACATCTTTTCGCTCTTTAACTTACGATCCCCAACTCCTTTTACGCCATGAACTTCAGTCTCAACTCCTGACCATAGTGCTAGGCTGCCATACTCCATCTCCACAGCATCTTTTCCTTTGCGCTTTGTCTCCGATACACAGAATATCAAGGTGTCTTTCGTACATTACATTCGCAATTTCAAATTCTTTACCATGCATACATCTAACATTCCACGTATTACTCGCTATTCATTTCTTGCACAGTCGTCAGCAACGCGGGTTAAGGTTACCTTACAATTTTACCGGTTTTAACAATCACATCTGGTATGGGTTTAAAACAGCCGTATTTTTTCGTAGAAATTCACTACTATAGCAATACTAAATGTTATTTTCGAGCCTATTTCAACTAAAGAGCAATTTACACGTTACCGAACTTCTACTCGTTAGATTATTATCTTTGTTTATTATTAATAATCAAACCACCGGGTATAAAAATCTGTTCAAAAGTTTACCCTTATTTTATTGATTTAGAAGTTGTTATTTTTATAGCAATAAAGTGATTAAAGCTTTATACAACAATTTTAAGTAGATATTGTAAGTGAAATTAAATTAAGCACTGTATTTATAAGTATTATACCAATCATACGCTGACAAATGGAATATATGCATTTTGAATTGGCGCCCCGGACGCCATTTTGTCCCAAGGTATTAGTGGAATCGTATGACACGGCCTAACTATGCAATACACATCTAACCTAACCATCTACAGACCATGATATCTAGTTGCCTCTGTTTATTGTTGAATTGAAACACTGTCCATTAATACAATGTCAACAAGGTCACGTTTGGTTATAAAAATATTTGTTTATGGCTCTTTATTTGAAGTGCCTAGAGATTGCAAGTATATAGAATTATTAAATTTACCGCCAATCGATACACAGGATTTGAGTTCGTTCATGTTATTTAATATTAGAAGCACAAAAAAATAAGCTTAATTCTTCAACAGATTTTGTTCAAACGTGCAGAAAATAAAGAGGTTGTTTTTTAAAATGAATGAAAACGTATAAAAAGATAATTTTATGCCTTTATTGTTCAAATATTTTTTGAAGGTGCCGCGGGTAGCTCGAATGAAGCACCAAGTGGTGCAAAGTTTGTGATTTATCAGCATCGAGACATCAAGTAGCGATTTAACATATCCATACGTGTTAATTATGACAAATAAGAAATTGGTTATCCATTTTCATTAATTGTAAACCTTTTTTCAAACGTGCCAGATTCCAAAGTGTACGAGCATAAATGGGCGCGGTTATACAAGTGTGCGAAGTCATGTGAAAAAAAGCTAAATATATCCATTTACGCGTTTACTTTAATAACTAAATTTTCTGGTTCGGTATCGTGAAGGAATGATTTAAACACAATCAAAATAGCACATAGAAACCAGTGTCGGTCAGAATATCACCATAAAGGTTTACTAGCTATATTTTTTATAATCCTTTACTTCTGAAAAATTTCACGTTTGCGGGTGATTAGGTATGGTAGACCACAATGGAATATAAATAGGTAACAATACACAAAACATTTTTTACAAAGGATGGGAATGGTAGCTATACACTGGTAGTTTATTAAGTTGTAAACGATTTATTTATGGGCTACTCTTTATTATGTAATATCTCCATATTTCCGGAAAATATAGGTCTGTTACATCTAATGTAATTCTCTACCAGAGCAAATTAAAAAACCATGTATCCCATACTTATTGTATTCAAAGTCAAATCGTATTTCTGACGATGACGTATGATTTCCATACGTCATCAGCAAAATGTTATTTTTTATTTTATTTGATTTTGGAACGTTGGGAATTTTGAATGCGTAATACGTATACATCTGTGGTGTAACTTTCATGAATAAAATTTGCTGATCATCATTCAATATCTAATGCGAGTATCTCACAAAAATCACAACATATGTATATGTCCCAGGAATGTTGTATTATCCGGAAACTTACAAGTTACCTAGGAAATTTGCAAGCGCCCGGAAGTTTGACAAACGACTATAAAATTCACATGTTTCCTGATAGATTTAAGGAATTTTGTAAGACGACTGAGCCACCTTAGTATACTTGTAAGACAACTACATTTCTGACAACTTTCCGAGTTTAAAGATCTCTGTTTACGGAAACTTACAAATTTTCGGGTAGTTGTTGGTACAGTTGTAAGCGAATTTGAGACGAAAGGTGACTGCAGCGCCTCACCGGCAGGTTTCTACGAGCCGGTAAAGCATTCGAGATTAATGAATAAAAGACACAAAGGACAAGGAACATTTATTTGTAATTTGGAATCTTAACATAAGAAACGTAATAAGTACTATACGAATGCAAAAGGTTATTTATTTTTGCAAGATGAAGAGTTATTGCAGTTGGAATTACAGAAAACCTTACTTGGTCTGCATGCACATTTGTTTGCTCCTCATTTAACCTTCGAAGTTTGCCAGTTGTATTTTCTAAATCCCTGTCCTCCGAACGGAGATAGATTTGAGATTATACCTCTGACATAGTTACGTCAGATACTTTGTCAGTTAGTTGTATTCCTTGAGCTTGCTGAACTTCATTCCTTGGTAGCCAGTCACTATAATCCCAGCTGAAGTTCCGATGCGGAACAAGTCGTGCCGCTTTTCTATAACTTTCCCTATAATATATTTATCGTCTAAAGGTCCGCGGTCGAACCTAGGAACTTCACCCATAACAGTTTCACCAACTTCAATATCTTTAAACTTTTTGGACGAATAGGCAGCCATCTTTTCTGGTGCGCGTTTTACATGATGATGTACAGATTCGCCAGACATGCCGCAAGTGACATAGATATTTTTATCATTCACAGCAGAGGCATTTATTGATTCGTTGTTTAAGATAATTATATCTTCGTTGAAAAGCCTCTTGGAGGAGTCCAGGTGCATCTTGAGAAGTTGGTTGTTTTCAATTGTAGTTTCAGTTAATGCCAAATTATAACCTACATCTGCAGTATTTTGTAAACCGATGCTAATGTTGTTACTTCCATCTTCTAGAATTTTTTGCAAATCTTCTTCGGTTTCTAATTTCGACACCAGACCTGAAGGCAAGCACGTAGAAGTAAGACCAGGCGCAGGTTGTTGTCTAAATAAGGCTTTGTAAGGTGACCTCTTAATGCAGCGATAGTAGGAAGAATTTGTTTGAAATTGGACCAAATAACAGCCAAAAGACCAGTTTGCTCTTATCATATTTTCTATATCTTGACTTTGGGGATTCCATCGTTGCCCGTGCACCACCTTACATGTCAGCCATAAAGCTACTGACTCCTTTATTATTGCTGCAGTAAACTCCCTACATTTAACACTTTGTAAAATGTTGGGACAGCCTACTTCCAATAATGTTTTCAGCAGCTACTTCAGTTGCACGTTTAGATGTCAGGGCCTCAGGAATCAAAACTTAGTCATATGATCATGATAATTCAATAACCATTTCTGTCTGTTATCTGGCGCAGACTATAGATCAATAAGATCGATCTGACCTCTTTTATTGAAATCCTCTGTAACTATTGGACGAACAAATATGTCGGTTTTTTTTCTTCATACATGTTTTGCGCAGCTTAAGAAATGCTTTTATTGCAAATACTGGAATCAGGTACTTGTCTTTAATGGCGTAGATAATTTTATCTCAACCGCCATGACCAGTTGATAAATGTGTCTTTAATATATAATCATAGTATTCTTCGCTTGGAATAATCTGTACAAGTGGCGACAAGAGAGTTTTTCGTTTTAAGATGAGAATTTTGTTATCACCTACCTTCATACAGTCAAATTTCTGGCCGTGATGATACTGTGTATTTGAAGGCTTCCGTTTCTGAGATTTAGAAAACTGCTCTTTCGATACAATGTTTTCATTTGAAGGCTGTGAGTCACCCAGCGGCGCCATAAGCCGTTACATAAAAACTCGTAAAATCCGTTTAGCAAGGATTCCCAAGACGAATTCTGCACTCCTTATTTTTACAAATTATTTATTAAAATTTGTTTCGCTGCAAAGAGAAGTGATAAAACTAGGATTCTATAGTAACAGTTTTCCAAAGTTTAAGACCTTATATCTTTTGTTCTATTCCAAATATTAAAAGTGTTTCTACAGAATCCTATAGTATCTTTTCTTTGATACACTGACAAAATTATAAGCAAATTGTCAGGAATTCTACGCTCAAACCCATGCAAGTGATCGCTATGCAGTCGTGTGAGATGCCTCTTAAGTTTTTTCTTTCAGTGATTTCTACCTACCTACGTTTCGAACACGGCAGAACTGTAAGGTGAAGTAGTAATTACTGTATTACATTAA
This sequence comes from Vesta saturnalis, assembly GCA_036346205.1. NCBI lineage: Eukaryota > Metazoa > Arthropoda > Insecta > Coleoptera > Lampyridae > Vesta > Vesta saturnalis. Next base: position 469,348 of record JARFJB010002144.1, on the reverse strand, counting down.
AAAAGAAGCTAAAAAAATTCTAAAAGTACAATCGCTCTATATACATCTAAAAGATTTTAAATTGTAACTTGTTACTAAAGCTCTACTAATTTATTTAGTGCGCTAGTATAATAGATATTGTCGTGTTTTTCTTCTATCCACAACGATGAAAGTTAGTATGGAGCTTTGACGTTATAATGGGCCATCCTGTACATTTAAGTCTACAAGCTACATTTTGATGAAATATTCCACTTATTATTGTACTGAAAATCGGTAAAGAAACATTCAAATTACATAAAAACTTATTTAAGCATTAAGAAAATATATAACTTTATTCAGGTAAAGTCTTTCTGTCTGAATATCAATACTAAACAATATTTATTCACTCAACATTATAAGCAGAAATGTACACATGTGTTTATTTTCATCAGTACCTACCTAAATACATAGTAGCAAAAAGACATCAGGTGTACTAATGATAAAATGTGTTTATTTGGTAGCAAGCAGTGCATGACATCGAGGTGAAATACGATCGTCGGTTACTTTATAAATGTCACAGTTAATTCCATTTTCTCTTAAGAAATGGACCCGATCCAGAAGGACAATATTTTCACATATGCTTTGTATCGCCGTTTGTAGTGCGGTTAAAATTTCCACTAAGTAACAATTTTCTTTGTGTTCCTCCCACTTATCTACCATTTTTCGTGTGAAATTGCTATCAAACTCTACTTGTACACCATCAATATTAACTAATTTATGTGAATTTTTTAAATTATTCACATAATCTTCAATTGTATAATCGGATGAGGCCTTAAATTTTCCAGTTTTTCTTTTCAAACGCTTCACGTCAAGGGTACCTAAAAAAAATACAATCAGACATATTTTCTCACAGTGAAATTGCAGCAGTTATATATGAAATATATCGTTCCTCTTAGTGAAATACTCAAGTGTAAGTAATTAGTCAAGATTTACAATTATTGTTTAATAATTTGCATCGCAATAGCTCATTTCAAACATAGCTCATTAATTTGTGCAGTTGAAAATGCCTTGAATAACGAGTTACGTATTTGCTCATAACTTAACAGCAAAAATTACTAATTTAGTGCAAAATGATGTACTTCTGTAAAAGGGGTTGACGAGCTTTTGTTGCTTTTACCTCTATTTCATATTTACACGACTGTCACTGTCAATTATGCTGAAATGTGAACGCGCTTTTAGTATTTTTATTAACGAATTGCACAAATTAACTCCTTGAAAGTTTTATACACTTTTATATTTTAATCACTATCCAAGTACGCTAAAATGTATCGTTCAAAAATTTTTAGATTCATTAAGTTGACGTTTATTTCAACACTTACAATAAACAAGAAAAATGAATTAAGAACTAAATTTGCCAAGTAAATATTATTTAAAACATCCATTTATTTATTCTTCACTTTTTTATCTCAAAAGCTGAAAAGAAACAATTTTTTGTTACATTTATTTTTGTTATCCTGAATTGAGCATTATTTTATTCTTATTAAGTATTCAGTTTGTTTGGAAATAAAGTTTTATGTTTGTAATTAAATTAGTGAAATATACATTGAGTTAGTAAACATAATTCGTATTAGAACATGACTCTTATAACAAAAATTCATATATTTAAGAATTAAACTGCGCCACTAGAAAGGGATGAAAATAAATTGCAAACGTATTAAAACATTTTATGTAAATATAACATGAACCACATTCAAATTCAAAATAAATTTACAAATTAACATTTAAAACTGTGAACTAATTTTAATGAAGTATAAATTAGTATTTACATCAACGGCAAATTTAAAATGAAATTCAAACATTTTAGAAGATAACGAGCCGCCGCTGCTTACAACCATGAGCATGTTGCTTTGGATATGGCAAAGAGAGGCAGTACTTGTTAATAACGTTAATATAAAACTTGTTTGATCAAATTTTATAGTAATTAAAGACCATGTTTTGGTTAATCAAGATTACATATTAGTTCTACAAATAATTTTTGGTGCATTATATTTTTGCAAAAATAGATAAAAGGGAAACTACTTCTTATAGCGAATTAAAAAGTTAAGTACAAAGTTAATTAAAAAATTGATATTATAATCGATTTTGATCGGCCTAGTTCGTTATATTAGGATATCTAAGTTTTGTAAAAATTATTAAATTGGAAATTCATATTAGATTCAGAAAATTATCCCAAAATGTGTGTGTGACGAAGATAACTGTAAGTGTTATCGAAACGTTTAGATTGTATAATTTGAAATACACCATTAAAACCCAAAAGAGATAAGTATTTTATTATGTGTGATAATGGTGAAAGTTTACATTTTCATATTAACCAAGAACATCTAAAGGGTATTGTTTATGAATTTTTATTGGAGAATTGGATGTATTAATAAGCTGGAGATACGACAGGTATAAAACAAAATTGGGAGTGAGAAACTTTAATTTTCACTATGATAATTTCACATACAAAGTGATCAAATTATACTCCGGAGTTCGATAACTCCATTACCGTGAGAGTTACGAAAAAAAGTTTTAAGGAAAAGTTATTCATAAAATCAAGATGCACATTTTAACATTATTTAATAATATATGTCAAATTTCAATTAGGCTTATTTTTCCTATTCCATTGATAAAAGTTCTACAGGGTACTTTTAAAGATATGGCCATTTTTATATGAAAATCGTAATAAAATCGTCATCCTATGTTATTTAAAATAAACAATTGGGGCTAATCTCTCATGGGAAAAATAATTTCGTGTTAGTGGTTTTGTTAAACCTTATTACTTTTGTGGTAACTTCTATTTTTTGTACAGGGTGATCCAAAACTGACACTGATGATTATCTCGGTTATTTTAAATGGAACACCCTCTATTTTATATCATCTCTGAAAGGTACTTAAGAAATACGTTTACTCTTCTTCGGCATTCCCTATACCTAAATCTTACATTTTTGGCATAACTTCAAAGTTTTATTTTTTTCATGACTGTAACGTATTATTTGAAAATACTGTAAGTTTAATAAACTCTGTATCAATACTATTATTGTCAGGTGAAAAAGACATACATCAACTATAAACTATTGCAAATAAAACCACAAATTATTATTTAACAGAACTAGGTGTAACAGAGACTAATGAAACAAAATTCTAAAAAATGACTAACAAAGTTTTGATATGGACATTAAAACATTGTATATTGAGCAAAATACATACCTGCACTTTACCGAAACACTGTGTTTCATCGATCGACAATCGTTTTGTTGACCACATACACGTCATCAGCAGAGCGAACCTAAACTGTTTAACTAGTATTTCATCACTCGCCGATCGTTTCATTGACACCACATCGTCGTCATGAGGTTGAACTTAAATCAGTTTCATCGTAGTGACGAAATACAGTGTGTGGATGAAATAGTATTTATATTAACTGGTCAAAGTGCTGGTCAAAGTGGACTCCCACTACATTTAAACAATCTTGTAACCTATCTTCAAATTCTCTACTTACATTTCTAGCCATTGGGATACTAATGTTTCGGAAAACCAGTTTAATTCTATTTTTCATGTCCTCTAAAGTAGTTACAGGTAATTTATATACTTCATTTTTCACATACCGCCACAGAAAAAATCATCTTTTGTTAGGTCAGGCGATCTTGCAGGCCACGCAATTGACCCTCCTCTGCCTATCCATCGTCCTGGAAGCTGATCGTGTAGTGTACCGTGATTCAGTGCGTTATTATGTATGGGAGTCCCATCATGTAAATACCACATACACTAACGTATACGCTGGGGAACGCTTTCACGTAGCATAGGCAACTGATTTTCCAGAAAATCTAAATAAACTTTACGATTTACCGTTTCCTCGAAAAAATATGGTCCAATCACGAAATCGCCAACAATACCACCCCAAACGTTTAAGACCATCTTGTTTGTGAAGTAGTAACTATTACATAAGGATTTTCTCTTGAATAGTGATGAAAATTATGTCTATTTAAACATCCATTTTTATGGAATGTCGCCTCATCCCCTAAAAGTACATAATCTAAAAAATCTCTTTGATTGCGAATCTTTCTTTGAGCCCAATTACAAAAATCGTCAAAAATCATCACCCAATAAATGCTGGTGCAATTGAATATGATATGGGTGCATCTTGTTTTTAGATAGTATTTGTTGTACACTTCCATAACTTATTTCTTGTTCCCTGGAAATTTCTCTTGTACTTTTATTGGGATCATCTGTAACTGCCAACAATACATTCAGTTCATTCCCCTCGGTAACAATGGTTTTCGTTTTTTCTTGCTTTTCATATACTACATACAGTACCTCTACGATTAAATCGATCCATCACTTTTTCGAAATTCCTTTTTTCAGGTAATCGGCGCTCTCGAAATCTCTTGTGATACATCCTTACTGCTAGCAAGCAATTTTTATCGCATTCGCCTAGTATCCAGATAATATCGACTAATTCCTCATTAGAAAAATTCATGATGAACTCAAAATTTGTATGTAAATAACAAGGAAATTAACCGCATATTAGTATTAATTTTACAAGCTTGATATACAAATAATACTACCCTCTGTCAAATAATACTTTAAAGCCATGGCAAACTAAAAAAACTTACAGTGCCAAAATTTTTAAAAATCTAAATAAATTAATAACTGTAATATTGAGGTACAGGGAATGCTTAAGAAGAGTAAAAGTATTTCTTAAGTACTTTTCAGAGATGATATAAAGTAGAAGGTGTTCCATTTAGAGTAACCGAGATAATTATAGGTTGAGTTTTGGATCACCCTGTAGAAAAAATAAGAGTTATCACAAAAGTGACTAGTTTTAACAAAACCAGACTATCGCGAAATTATTTTGCTGATAAGAAATTAGCCCTCAATTGTTTACTTTAAATAATATAGGGTGACGATTTCATTACGATTTTCACATAAAAATGGCCATATCTTTAAAAATACCCTGTAGAACCTAGTAAAAACTTTTATCATTGGAATAGGTAAAATGAGCCTAATTGAAATTTGATATAATATATACGGTGTTCCTTTAAAAACATAAATTTGATATGCTCCGACTTTATGAAATACCCTATATATTATTAAATAATTTTTAAAATAAGCAGCTTGACTTTATGAAGAACTTTTATTTAAAACTTTTTTCGTAACTCTCAAAGTAACGGCGTTATCGAACTCCGGAGTATAAGTTGATCACTTGGTATGTAGTTAACATTAAAATTCATATTAAACGTACTACATTGTGTTTTCACTATAAAATAATAATTACAATTATTAACAAAAAACTATTTCTTTCTTAAATTTGGCTAGATCTGTAATCGGTATGTAAAATTCTATTTGTGAAAGCTTTCATCAATTGCAAATTAAAGTTTCTCACAACTTTACACTTACATCATAATTTGATTAAATTTTGTTGAATGTGCTCTTTGATTAGACTTTTTTCACTGTTACCCTTCGACCGTTAGAAAGTGTTCTGATTTGTCACCTTCAAGGCAGTTCAATAATATTAAATGTGTTAAGGATCTAGTTATTCTTTACTAAAAATAGATACGTTTATCAAACTGTAAATTAATACCAGGCTTATGTTTTCATCTTTTTCATATTTCAATCAATTTCAAGCAATTCTTACAAATAATACCACTTACTGAAGGCGATAACTGTAATTGTTCTATGAAAATACACCATTTATAACCTTAACTTAAGCCAAAGTATAACAACAATTATTAAAAGGCGTCAAATTGTAACATTAATAGCGGCTCCAAGTGTATAAACACTAAAACTGGGCCAACTTATAACATTAAATAAAAAAACGATGATGTAATATACCATTCGTAATTGATCAAATAATTTAATTAATATAAAAAATTACCTTTTAATAATCGCTACTGCCGTCGGCTCATCGGTAGATGAATATAAGGGTGGATTCTAATTTAGAGTTTACCGCGCCAAAGTATATTATTAAATAGCTTCAAACGGAAGATTAAAATAAGGGGGAATTCTAATAAATAGTTTAATTAACCTACCTGAAATGCTAGTTGCTTCTTTTCTGCTTGATTATTTTCACTTAATTCCAAAAATGTTATCAAAAAAATTATGAAAAAAATAATAAATTCTCGAGCGCCATGTTGTCTTTCTTTTTTTTATATATCTATCTAGGAACAACAAAACCTAGTTATTGAATACTATGAACAAATTAACACAAATGAAAATAAAATAACAAGTTATACATAAGTTTATTTAATATATGTTTGAAAACGAAAAAAAATTCAGAAGTCATAAACTAAATTATAAAAAAAACTGTACCTTTTAACGGTTCTGTACATACACTGTGACAGATACTATGAAGCAGAATGGTTCATATGGTGAGGTCAATGTCTTGCTTAATTATCCTTAAAATATGGAATTTCCTTGAAGTTTAATTCGCCAAATTTATTTGTAAAAGAATGTAGAACTTGCGTTGTAAAGGTAACTCAAGTAAAACTTGCCATTTAAAATAATAGTACCGTAAAATATTGACTTATACGTGCCATTAAAGATTATTAAGTATACAAATTAAGTGATTAAAAAGGTGCGTACTTAAAAAATAAGTACGTAAAAAAAAAACTTAATAGAAGAAAGTGCATACTTGAAAAGTAAGTACTTAAAAAGTGAGTACTTAAAAAAAGTGCCTAAAAAAAGCAAAGGCTTTAGTTTAAAATATAATGAGAAAAAAAATAACTTACCACCAAAATTCTGATGGCACCAAAATATAAAAAATGAAGTAAAAATCATGCTTATTGCTGTTAACATTAAGCATTAAGTGAATTACATAAAAGCTTTCAGAATAACTGAAGTGTATTTCCCCTAATAATCTTCACGCTTGCGCGAATACAATAATACAAATCCAATTTTTTTAAGAAAGGAACTAAAACTATTTATGTAATATTACACCCAAAAGATATGTTCTAGGAAATGCCAATTAAATTGCCATTCTCAATTCTACATATTAATAATTAAAAACTTTTCTAATATTATGCCAAATAGATGAACGATTCTTAAATTAATGTACTTTTTAATACAACCACAAAAAAAAGGTTGTTACACATTTAAAAACCCAGAAGCTAAGTACTTTAATTCATAAAAATTTAATTTTTTTATACAAAAGTGCAATTTTCCACAATTTATTGTGGAATCTCAAATTCACTTTTGCAAAAGTGATGAACCTCAGAATATAAACTTATTTCAATCAAGACAGTTATTTTCAACTACAGTAATAACTTGTTTTCAGGTCATTAAGCACAGTGTATGTGCACAAACATTGTTCAAACTTCAAGAACTTTGACGCCACGATTATTTCAATTAAGAATGATCAACTTCACATTGTAAACCGCACAAAAGGCAACCGAAAGTTGTAAATGAATTAGAAAAAGTGTTAAACAAATTCGCAAAAAGGATACTAAACTTTCAAACTTCATCACGCGAAAACAACCAATCAAAAATTACTAACGATTGCATTGTGCAGTAACAGTTAGCTGTTATTTATTCATTGTAACTGCCCTCCATTATCTCGGAAGGAAATCAACTTAACTCAAGATTGCCTATACGGGTGACCACTCTCCCCACCCTCTCTTCTGTTACTAACACATTTATTGGAAAATTGTGAAAAACAAATGATCCGTTTCTATGAAAGATACGTATACTGCGGCTCCCATGGCTCATCACATTTTAGCGCGTTTTTAACATATGAAACAAATGTGATATTGCTTGCATTTTATCCGTCTTTCTGGCTGTCTGTCATCTTTGTGGTTTCTAAGGAAATTTTCCTACTTACAATGAATATGAGCAACATACATTTCAGATTCTTGTGACGACACAGCACCCGCCCACCCACCGCAAATAAGTCCTAAAAATATTATGACACGTAATATATTAATAACTTTCATCTGACCATAAAATGTTACTAAAAAACTCTTGGCGTTCCCCATTTTTTGCGGTAACCTTCGACAAAACTTGTCACGATGCTCATAGTCACGTGAAAAGAACATTTCCACGCGTTTCACGTGATAAGTAATTGTATCGTCGGATAAACTAGCATCCCTTTAAAGCTTCCGAATTCAAGTAGTTGGATCATCTTCGTTCTCTGGCAAAAGTAATCATAATTCATTTTTGGCCTTGCTAGTCCGCCGTGCTTCCTAGGCATTCTGCCCTCCGAATATGCTTGATGATCACTTATAACTACACTATCAGGAAGTCTCGGATATTTCTCGCGATACAGATTAGCTGCAGCATCGCCATTATTTCTGCATTACCCATAAATGTATCGCACATTAACGTATTCCTGTTTACTGGAATAGGGTAATGAGTACTGATTTTAAGCGCAAAACAGTGACAAGGGCGGATTAGAAATGAAGGGGAGGAACACCCCTCCATTAACATATATAACAATTGTTTATGAAATGGACAGGTATGCAGTAGTCACTTTCTACTTGCTTTTGTAAAAAAGAGATATGTAAGGAAATAATCAAGATGCTTTACAACCATATCTCTTTCTAGTTACGTTGGTCATTTTTCTCTTGTTAAATACTAAACATTACAATTTTTTCAAACGTCACATAAATGACACCTTGTACGCCTTCATTGACAAGGTAAGTGTCACTTTATCGGACTAAGATAAAATAGCAACTTTTGCCTACTTTATGTGCTTAATCACATAAAATACAAAAATCCAACATTTTAGTGAAATCTTTTATTAATATTTATTGTAAAGGTACAATTATTTAAAGTTGGGTTTTAAAACAGACCACTTGCACACATTTAACATAAGTGCTTATTAAGATTTTCAATTACAGATCCTCGGACAAATCCACTTGTACTCGGTTCACTTTTGGATTGGAAAGGATTGTTTAGATGAAGAATTTTACTAGCAATATCCTTTTTATTATCTACAGATTCTTCTATGTAACCCCCAGCAACGTAACTAGAACGCCACTCTCTATGGAATTTTAAAGTGGTAAGATGTACAAGCAACCTCGTTGAGGTCCTTCTTAAAGAATAGCCCGTGTACTCAGAGTTGAGTATATTTAAACATGATGCGACTTCTGTTGGTGAATTACCCAGCTTATGTATGCCCATCGCCATTCTATACCATTTTCCGTTTTGATATTTTAAAAAGAATCACTGTCCAAACTCCAAAACTCCAACCGCAACTGCCGTTTTTACTCCAAAATCCACCCCCGTTTTTAAAAGTTATAAAAAAAAACAAGAAATATTACATGAGAATACTTTCATATTTATTATTAAAAAAAGTATTCATTTTTAAAATATGCATTCGTCCGTAACAAACCTTATCGATCTCGAATTTCCTACTACCAAACAAAGATGTCTTTTGATTTGCGGTATGTTCCGACGTAATTAATTATTAAATAAGTGACGTTTTTACACCAAGAATGTGCGTATAAAAAATTTTCAACTTCGTCATGTCAATTTCGACAGAACACCTGTTTTCAACAGCAGCATATGTTTTTCTTTTTCTTTTCAACCCTTGGTACATACATTCCAATATTTCTCATATAAAATACATACATATTGTGAAAAACATTAGCAAATTACGACTTATTAACAAGATATTAAAAACCCATTAATTATCCTTTCTTTCGCGATTTGACAATGTTTATTACAATAATAAAATTTTCTCGGCCCGCTACCTACACCATATATCTCTTGTCAATATCAATGATAACTCCGAGGGATCGAATTGCATTGGGAATACGCATGTAAGTTATGAATAAACAAAATGATATATAAAAAGCTACAATAATGTCCATTTCTTACACTCAGATGTGGGGTAAAGCAATTAATTCATTTCACATGAAAAACATGTTGTTTTAAAAACTGCACCTTCAACATTAGATACGAAGTTTGATATTCAATAGACCATAATTTTTTTAATTTTCCGAGGTAGACGATGTAATTTGAGATTGTATAAAATGAACCAAAAATTTATTATTTTTCAAGTGTTCTTAAGCAATCTCAAGAATAAGGGGAATGCTTAGGGTTACCTTAAACTGTCAAAACGTATTTTGATTTCAGTTTCTTTTCGGTGTTTAAAGTGATGTAATCACTAATCAGAACGAAAGTATATTGTATACATATTATTTATTTTATTTCCGTCTAGCATAATATTTTCTATTCCCGATTGAATAGGTAATTAACATTAGTGGACCCACAGTAAGTTTTGTTATTTAAGTGTATTGTGATCGGTGGATTTTATTGACTATTTTTTATTAATTAGTGTGTTTGTGGTCATTTCTCCAGATGCTAACTATAGTTAGTTATTGAAGTATGTTGTGAGTGGTTGTACGTAATAGTAATAAAGAAAGTGTACAGAAAAGGGGAAATAATAAAAGCAAAAGCAGATAAGATGAACCAAGCGGTCATAAGAAGAAGACGGTTGGTTCTCCGATATCGTCATAATCTGGCGAGGAGAAGTCACACCTACTACTAGCAAAACTACTGGTACGCCATGTTCCTTGTGCGTTAATTTCGACTACTATTTCTGGCTTGACCAACGTCAAGCTTGTTTATTATTACGAAAAGGTATCGTTGTTAAAGGATTGAAAGATATTTGGTGATTATCCGGTATCCTGTATTTTGGGGACAATATGAAACTCTACAGTGCAATCCGTGGCCACAGCGATTTAAAAACTTGTGACGGAGACTACTGGATTCATACCTTACAAAAGAAGCGCGTCATTATGAAACCAAGATTTCCTAACGCTAATTGCGACGTGATAATAGGTTATGGATCGATCCATATAAAATCCATGGGAAAGGTAAAGCTGAGGATGAAAATTGACGAGGTACAAAGAATCGTTGATCTTCTTGTGATGCCTGATCGCGTTCAACGCTTGATGAAGACATCCGACGTAAGATGTTTCGAATTTTGGATGAGTTTTGAGACCACTTTGCAGAGACAGTTCGCTCATTTGTGTAGCTAATTCTCCAGAAATAGAAAAAAAGTTGACTAATAATGTACCATTACGATATAGATCGTACAGGATATCCGAAAGCAAAGAAGAAAAGGTGAGATCGATTGTTTTACAATTACTTGGTGCAGGGACTATATGTAAGTCCGATTCTCAATATTCATCCCGTATAATCCTAGTCAAAAAGAAAAATGGTCATGATCGAATATGTCTAGAATATAGAAAACTAAATCTCAAAACACTCAAGCAAAGATATTCATTACCTAGAATTGATAGATTAGTTAGATGCAAGGTATTCACCAGCTTAGATGTAAGTTTGAGTTACCATCAAATCCCGGTTTCAGAATCTCGTAAACATATTACTATTGCAAGCCCCCAAACAAGTAAAGCAGAGCAAAAATATCATTCGTATGAACTTGATACATTGATAGTTGTAGAAACTGTATTAAAATTTCGTGTATTTATTAGGGATACATTTTAAGGTCGTAACGGATAGCAACAAACTAAAAAGTACGAAAAGAGATCTAGTGCCAAGAATAGCTTGCTGTTGACTTTAACTTCAAGAAGATACTTTTATTGTTGAGTTCTGTTCAGGAAAGCGTATGAAACATGCAACATGATGTCGTAATCTATACCCTTAATGATAGAAGAAGCCGATTGGGTTCTTTCCGCACAGCTTACAGATGAAAAATTAAAATTGATATTTGATACCCTAACAAAACCACCTGAAACGGAGTATCAGAAAACGTGTATCTAAATAACGCTCTTCGCAATGGCAGAGTATACCGAATAACGACACTGGGAATTCAGTGGGTTGTTCCGGAAGGGTTAAGAAATCAGGTAGTACGTTGGGTACAAGCTGACGGTGGACACTGCGTGGGACAAAATGTTAAAGGGACTATGCGAGAAGAATTGGTTTGCCCGCATGAGAGAATACGTGCAAGAGTATATTTCCAGTTGTATTCCCTGCTTTTATAACAAAACACCGTCAGGACGTTGAAGACTCTATTGCCAAAGAACCAATACTCTTTCATACTGTGTACATTGATTACCTAGGGCCTTTTCAGAAGACATTCAAAGGCAATTTACTTGTGGCGGTAGATGCATTTACCAAATACGTAAAGCTGCAAGCAGAGAAATCTACAAAGGTCAAATTCGTGACTAAGTTTCTGGAATCAAAATTTAACACCTTTGGGTTACCAACAAGGATAATCGCTGATAGACGAACAGCGTTCACGTCTATAAATTTTCAAAATTTGTGCAACACGGGTAATAACCAACTTATCCTTAATACTTTATCAACCCCTAGAGCAAATGGTCAGGTGAAAAGACTTAACTGTACAATACTATCAGCTCTATCTACAACCAGTGATTCGAAGATAAATGGGATCATAACACTGATCACATACAATTTTGAATAAACAATGCAGCGCACCTAATTACTGGAAACCTCCTAGCCCATTATTGATGGGTTACTAACAGCATGCTAGAAGTGATACCCCATAATCGGTACAAAGTGAAAGGCACGTCTTCATTAACCAGAAGCGCAAAAAAGAAGTATGAGAATGTCATTGATGCGAATCGTATAAAGCCGCGAATACCAACAGGCAGAACTTCAGATGATCCGTCAACTAAAGGTGAAGAGAAGTGTATACCATCACCATCTGACTATGATAAGGTTGAGTTGCGAGAACGCAACTTTAGTCAGGTTGGCAAAATGTAACGTCTCTTAATCGACTTAACCCCGTAACGATCAATTATTTGTTATTTATGAGGGCTAAAGTAAACAGAAAGAGAGGCGGAGATCGTGAGAAACATGAAAAGGGTACAAGGGTTAGTTAAGTGTTAGGTGTGTCATGACAAGTACACATATCTTAACACGTGTTAAGTGTCGATAGGAATTGCTAGCATTTTGATAACGCATTGGTGTAGTAAACATGCATGTTAATATGTAGCGCTGATACAAATTGTGACGCCACTTGAGTATGCATTAGTTAGTGCAGTAGACTCAAGGTGTTGGTATATGAAAGTTGATACCAATTGTAATATCTCTTGATTGCACATATAATGAAGGCATTAGAAATTCTAATTTCGCGCCATTATATGACGTTAAGTGGTTATTGGTTATTTGTATTTGAACATAATTAATATTAAGATAAGTTTCGATAAGTATTTGCATAGTAAATTGGAAAGCTTTTAAATAAACGGTAATTTGCGGGTATGACTGTTTTGTAAAAGGGAGTGAGTGGAGACGCTGTTATAGTGAGGTGTATTTGTTAATCAGTCGCGCTAAGTAAGCGATCAAGAAGAGTCGCCTCTAGTAAACGATCAAAGTTGGTTCAAAAGAGATTGCTGCAGCTTGATTTATGCTGCAATTAAAATTGTGAAATGATAACGAGAATTCAGTTAGTATTGTGAAAATATAAGCGGTATTTTCCTTATCAGTGTGAAAGAAAAGCTAAAACGAATTAAATTGTAAATGTTGTCAAGTTGGCGATAATAAAAAGATTGCGTAATGGTTTACAATAGTGTTTCAAGTGCGTATTGAAAGTGTTCCAAGTTGATGTTTTGATAGCGAGTGATAAATGTACAATAAGACAATCGACCCAGTTAATAGATCGATACAGAAAATGTAATAAACGAAAACATTGATGATTAAAAGAATGGTGTTTCGTAGTTCGCTTGCAGTTTGTTGCGCACGCCGTTTGTAATTAAAACTGAACAATTAAGTAAAAACTGTATAGTGTAAGTATATCGAGCAACTATTCACAAAAATCATTAAACTGAAGAAAGAAAATTAGAAGCGTACTTATCTATAACAAAGGTATAAGAAAATGTAGAGAAAACAAAGATGGGCGGTTCCAGCCGGGAGACAGAGAACGATATCCACAAAGAGGCGCAGACTTGCGTCACCAGTTCGAACAAAGTGATAACGAGTAAGAACATTTTGACAGTATAAATAAACGAAAATTGGTATGTTTTATTTATTTTTAAATTTAAATACAAATGCTAAACGAAAATATATTTCGTTGATCATTTGTAAAGGATTGTTTTTGCATCTTAATATTAAAAAAAAAATACTAACATAGAATTAGAATCATTTTATATAATGCTGTAAACAAAACAGTCTGCATATAGAAATTAACTTAAATAAATATTATCACTTTTGATCCATTTTTATTATTAAGTGTTGCAAATCTTAAAAGCTTATACAAACACTGCATGTGTAAATACTGAAGAAAACAAGTTCAATTAATTGCAAAGTACAGGTAATTAATAACATGAGATTGTGAATAATTTGAATGAATGATAATAATAACCATTTATCACTTTATTGAGCAGGTGGAGCGTCCCGATAAAAGGAAAAAGGAATTTGTTGATTAATTATTAAAGTTCATTTACACAAACAGAAATATGATAACACGTTTAGTTAATGAACGTTGTCATTATAAATTAAAATCACTTAGTTGACGTGGAATCGTTTCACATTTTCATAAAAACAATATCAAATTTTGGAAATTGTAAATGATTGAAATAGAACCCAAACATTATTCTTTGTAGCCAGGTGTGTGGAAGCAAGGTAATAATCACAGGTAATACGTCCGTCACAAAACAATCCCCAACGTTCGAACCATCACAAAATATCCCCCAACAGAGGGACGAATAAAGAGAACTATTACAAAATAGTGCCCAAATGTGAGGCCCATTACAAAATGGCGAACAACGTGGGGCCGTATTAGCACCCTGAAAGAATTTCATGCTCTCCAAAATTAACCATCGATTGATCCATAAAGAAATTAATAAGTCAAATAAATTGTTATAATAAATAAAAAATTTAATTAATTACCAGTAGCGTATCAAAGATTAGGAATTTGGAAAAATTTGATCGATTTAGTTTTATATTCGAGAAAAGTTTAGCAATTAATAATTACCAGTGACGTAGTTAAATGTTTATTTTTAATTTTATATAGAAGATTACAAGGGTAGGTATATTTTTATTGTTTTATGGAATTAAGGTCAGGTTTTAAAAAGCCAGGTAGAAAATTCGCGAAAATAACGAAAACAAAGAAGATGGCAACCACAAAGGAAAGCGAAGATTTCATTTTTAGCCAAGAAAACCAAGGTATAATCAACAGTTCAGAAGAAGATAAATCACCAAAAAGAGACATGTTGACAATAGAGGGCGTACCAGTTCAAAAAACTGAAAAATCCATGATGAATATGATGAACATGTAATTAGTTAAGATGGATAAAGGACAAAAGAAAATGGAAGGACAAAAGACGATGGAAACAAAACAAGAGAAGATAGAAAAAAGAATAGAAGTAAGTCAAAAGGTTAATCTGAAAGAATTGAAGCTAGTCAAGAAGAATTAAAAGTACTTTTCAATGAAGAAATGGGACGTTAAGTAGAATAGATGGAAGAAAATTTAAGACAAAGCAATAAAAAAGCCAAGATTAAGTGTAAGGAAGAAATCAAGAAACAATAAGACGACACAGATCAACAACTTTACATACAGAATATAAAAATGACACAAACTGAAGAAAAAAATGAATACGCTAGAACTCAAATAGGCCGAACAATAGTCGAGATACGATGTAAAATAGAAGAATATGAAGAAAAAGTACTAGAATGCGAACAAAAAATTACTAAAAATGAAGAATCTGTTATTAAGTTGTGAGAAAAATGGGACGAAAAAGAAAAAATTCAAGGAGAAAAGTTAGCAGCAAACTCTGGATCGACTACAATAATTTATAAAAACGAAGGTTAACCAATACAAAAGTCACAAAGTTCGACGGAAACTTAAGGATCATACATCCAGTGAATTTTATAAGGACTGTTGAAGCATATTTGGAGAATTTCGAGGAAGATCGATAATATGATAGAATTATTGGAAGGCAACGCAAGGTCATGGGCTGAATTACATCGTAAAAGGTGGTCCAACCTAGAATAAATGAAAGATTTTTGGAACAATTTTGGTCTGAAGATGTCCAAAGCGAAATACGATCAAGATTGTACACACCAAGACAATTATAATCAACGCAATGGAAAATATGTAGATCACGTATGGTTCTGGGTGAACAAGACGATGCACCTACAACCACCAATAGAAGAAAAGCAAATGGTGAAGGCATTAACCAGACATTTTCAGAGTCAAATGGAAAATACGTTAATTGGCTCAGGTGCAAGAACCATTGATCAATTAATAAATGCATTAGGAAGGATACAAGCGGCAAACGCCACTGAAAGAACTGCGTGTAATACACCCCAAAGGGAAATGGGTAGCAATGAGAACAACAATCAGTTCGTACGAACCATCACAAAATAGCTCCCAACAGAAGGACGAACAAACAGAACTATTACAAAATGTAACGTATA
The DNA here is from genome assembly GCA_036346205.1 of Vesta saturnalis. NCBI lineage: Eukaryota > Metazoa > Arthropoda > Insecta > Coleoptera > Lampyridae > Vesta > Vesta saturnalis. The sequence continues at coordinate 453,001 of JARFJB010002144.1, read as the reverse complement.
AGTTGTGATAATGGCAGCATAACTTGAAATTCTGATGCAAGTGGTGGGGCCTGTCTTGAATGCTGTTCGAAATTAAATAAATAGGTAAAAAGGTGGCGTATGATGACCCCCCTATATCGATTCGTTGGGATACAAACTGTTTAACGGCAGATATGTGTCCGTGGAAGCCTATACTTATTTCAGGTAACATTAGCTAGTTGTTGAAGGAAGTTAAAATTATGATAATTAATCTACAAATGGAAACGATGTAAAAAGATCAATAACAGATCATAACAGAAAGTAAGGGCCAGAAGGTCCCCCGTAAGTACACCTAAAAATAAGATTATGCAGAACAGTAATTGTAATCTTTGTTGCATGTTTTCTCATACATTTCTTGCTAATACCTATGATAACTCCGAGGGATTGAATTGCATTGCGAATACTCACGAAGTTACGAGTAAACAACGTGATTTGTACAAACATCTACAATAAATAACGCCCATTTCTTACACAAGTAAATGGATTTGCTTCAGATGCAGACACGCGCTACTTGAAAGCAATGACGGTATGTGCCAAATTTGAGACGATGTACGCCAATTATCCTATTTCTGAAAAAATCTAGAAATGGCTTTATGACTTATGGACCAGTATTTGTAGTGGAACCCCTACAAGTGAGTCTGAAAGATCGCCCAAAAATTAAAAAAATGTATGAAAGTACAAAACAAAGTTAATAAATTTTCTTAGTTTCCGTGTTAGTTTCATTATTTTCTTCTTGCTTTTGTGAATTAATTTTCTGCCAGAAAATCTTTCAAATATAGTTATAGTTATAGTTATATATCCTTAACCTTACTTTTGTAAATAAATATCTTCATTTTGGGTTTTGCACAAAAACCTTATTCACATTTATCTCTTGCAACTATGTCTAAAAAACTCAAGAAATACAAAATATGTTTTAATCGGGTTTAAAAAATTGTATGTTGTAAAGAGTATGGATACTTTGTAAGACGAGCCCAAATAATTACTGCCGAACGCCAACACTTTTACTTCTAATAACATATAGATAGATAGTGATGTTATAAAAATGATACAAATAAGACAAAGATAAAAGTAGGTATTGTAGCATTCTGAGATATCGAAATACATTTTAATATACAAGACTTATGTGACTTAAAACCAATAAAAAACAATAGTAATCATAATAATAAAACTAAAACCTCTAAACAAGATATGTGAAAGCCGCAAAATTGGAATTTATACTAAAAATTGTACATAACTTCAAGTAACATTTTGATATTGCATGGTAACATTATTGAAATGCATATAGAGAAAAGCCAAGAGAGCAATGAAAGTCTTGTATATTATAAAACATTACAATTTCATCTCAGAGTTTAATAAGAGTGTCTTAAAGTGTATGTTGTGCCAATAAATTATATTTTAGATAGCTTTAGTTCGAGGCTCAATATTACAAGTAATAAATTTTCTTGATAACACGCAATCGTCTGAATGAGAGGCATCAATATGTTATAAAGGCGGTTTTATTAAGTGTAATATAAATAACGCATGTACATTCATAAAGTAAAATAACAATACAAGTTTAGGAAAAACCAAAGAACTATGGTTAATTTGGAAATCAGTAATTCTAGTTGATAAAGTGGAAGTTATTTTGAGAAAAACTTAATAAAAGTCAGCCAACACGTGACAATACGAACAATCGCACTATTTACACATATATTCAAAGTTTGTTATAAGGTTTGTTACTCCTTGTGAAATTAACAATAACTTTCCAACAATAAATATGCACAGTACATTCAGCCCTTTATATTAAGAAATTTTACTACATACGTCAATTCTACATAAAGTAAAAAATAAATAAAAGCAATAAAAAGGGCACATATCCTTGGTTTGCCGTAAGAAAATTTTAAACTTTCCAGTTACTCTCGTATGGTCACGTATTTAGCAGATGATATAGTTCAGGTTTTCTATCTGCATCTTCTCTACAAAAAAGAAAAAGTAAATAAAAGTACCGTTGAAAATTTTCTTCGTCTCTTCTACATGAAAAAGGGAATAAATAAGATATATATATATATATATATATATATATATATATATATATATATATATATATATATATATATATATATATATATATATATATATATATATATATATATATATATATATAGAGGGTGCGCCATTAGTGCGTCGAAGTACGATATATCCGTTATTAAAGCAGGGTGAACCAAACATACTTTTTTTTTAAATGGGGCACCCTATATACTATTTCAAATTTAGATTAAGCTCATCTCCCCCATACTTCCAATATAAAGTTTCATTACGTTATACAGCGTATTTCAAAAGTTATGGTCAATTGTGCACGAAAATCATTCTCATTTCAATGTCGTGTATACTTACTCTAGACAGAAAAACCTAACAATAATTTTTTCCAAGCATAACTTTTTGGCATTGGTACAGTGTTACGAGAAAGTGCTATTTCTTTATTATTGCACCAGTTGAATATAGAGCGAGCCAAAACTCGAACACATCATTTTGTCAATTTTTTCAAATGAATCACTCAGTGTTTTATTTTAAAAAGTGAAAATACACTTTATGTTCTTTCATTGTTATTAAGTATTCCCTATAGCTATAATCGTTAATTTCTGAAATATTTTCAATAACAGAAAGAGATTTTTTTTTTTTAATTTCTATTATAACAAGTTAGCCATGAACAAATAAAAGTGTGACAAATTATTATAAAAAATTCAAAAAAACGACGGTTATTAAGACAAAATTCTTATAAAATTAATTAATTTCATAATAAATGTTCAAAATTTCCACCGAAAACATTAATACAGCATTGCAGTCGATTTTCAAATTCTCGACTGACATTTCTTAACATTTCTACATTAATACTCTGGAATACTTCTCGTAGTCTATTCTTCATATCATCATGTGTGCTTGGAGGTGATGTACCGGGGCTCCATCGTGTAACGACCACATACTTTGACGAATGTTAAGAGGAACGTTTGCCAACAGTAATGGTAAATAATTTTCTAAAAAGTCCAAACATTCAAAGACCATCTAGTTTGACTATGACTTGCTATAAGATGGGGATTACTTGTCGAATAATAATGGAAATTGTGTCTATTCACAGTTCCATTTTTATGCAACGTGTGTTCGTTTCCAAAGAGGACAAACTCAAAGAAATCCGCCTGATTGTGGATTTGTTGTTGAGCCCGTTCACAAAAAGCAACCCTTCTGGGATAGTCATCTTCGAGTAACTCTTGATGCAACTGGATATGGTATAGATGCATCTTATTTTTACGCATTATTCTTCGGGCGGACCTGTCACTAATATCATGCTGACGCGAGATTTCACGTGTACTAACATGTGGATTATGCATAACTTCAAGCATCACGTTAAATTCATTTTCCTCGTTAAGTACATCATCACGGCAAATTGCACAAGACGCTGCAATCTACAACGCACAGTAGTGAGAACTTTAGCAAACCATAAATACCAAATACTCAGTTCGACAAGCTTTGCATCCTGGTGATAATGAAAGAAGATTAAATTTTTGTAATTGGTTCATAAATATATGCCATAAAAATAACAACTTTCCGATGCAGATTTTATGCATCGACGAAACACATTTTACAAACTGTGGTATATTCAATAGCCATAATGAACACCTGTGGGCCCAAGCAAATCCTCACCGTTTACAAAAAAGACGACCTCAGATTAAGTTTGGCTTCAATTTATGGTGCGGTGTTATTGGTTCGCAGCTTGTTGGGCCATTTATTTTCAATGGGACTTTAACTGGAAATCGATATTTGCAATTCCTTAGGGAATATTTTAACAATACCCTAGATGAATTAAATTTACAAACCCTGCAAATATACAGTAGCATCAACACGACGATGCCCCACCCCACTATCAGGCGCAAGTTAAAAGATGTTTAGATGAATTTTTTATGGGCTGCAAATACCCCTAAACTGTCACCTTTAGACTTTTTTGTATTTGGAATAATAAAAGATCTCGTATATGTGCGATCACATGCAACCCATCAGGAGCTACAGCAAGCTGTTATTAATGCGTTTAACAGATTAGATGGGCCTAAAATTAGGAAAACTGTTCACTCCGTGTTGAAAAGGTGACGCAGTGTGTCGGTAATAATGGTGGACATTTCGAACACTCATTGTAAATTTCTTTTGTTTTCCGTGGCAAGGTATGATTGTGCTTTTACTTATTAAAATAAGTGATACAACGCTTACATCATTAGAATGAAAAAAAAATGCATTAGTAAAATATATCATAGCAAACTATTGTTCCCATTTAAAAAAATTCAACTTTGCTTCATAACTTCAAAATGCTAAGCAAAATTAAAAAACTAGTACGATGACGTTATTCGGGACAAAATTATCTAAAAATTGTATTTAAGCAATTTGTATCTATCTTTAGAAATAAAAGTGCTGAAACGATTTTGGAGAATTTTACTTTTTCACAAATATCTAGTAAGCCATGTATTTTCTTTAAATCAACAAAAGTGTATATGGATTAGCCTTCTAAAGAAGCAAATCTTTCCCCATTTAAGCACTTATGATTCTTATGATTTCCAAGATCCACATACAAATAATAAAAAAAACTCCGCGCGTGTGTGTGTGTGTGTGTGTGTGTGCGGATGTGCGGGTGCGCGGGTGTGCGTGTATGCGGGTGAGCGGGCTTGCGAGCGTACGGGCGTGCGGGTGTGCTGGTGTGCGGGTGTGCGGGTGTGCGTGTGTGCGTGTGCGCGTGTGCGTGTGTGCGTGTGTGAGTGTGTGTGTGTGTGTGTGTGTGTGTGTGTGTGTGTGTGTGTGTGTGTGTTGTGTGTGTGTGTGTGTGTGTGTGTGTGTGTGTGTGTGTGTGTGGGTGTGTGGGTGTGTGGTGTGTGTGGGTGTGTGCGTGCGTGAGTGCGTGGGTGCGTGGGTGTATGGGTGTGCGTGTGCGTGCGCGCGTGTGTGTGCGCGTGTAGCGGTGTGTGAGTGCGTGTACGAAAGCGGTTATATCGTATAACTTAGGGCATGTTCACATGTGATTTGCTAAAGTTCATTATTGTTTGTCGTTTCCGAGATTTAAAACAAAATGTGATTTTTGGGTTTTTCTTTTTTGGTAATTCCTTCTTTTATTTTAAAAACCAAAGGTACCTACTTCTTCATTGGCACTTTTTGAATTCTGTTAGATGGCGTTTTCAAATTTTATTCGACGTTTCGTCTCCAAGAAACAATCATCAACTTTATTTTTTTATATCGCCGCAACCAACGAAACACCCTGCATTCGATAGTATTTTTAATTACGAATTTAACCATGTATTGCACATGGTTTTGACGCTAATTTTTAAGAAAAATTCGGATTAATATTAGTGTTTGATAATATTTTTTTATGTACAAATTTATCGACTCCAATCTTTTAAACCTATTTAATTAAAGTTAAATAATTACAATAACTGTTCAAATAGGTTGCCATTATTTTCTAGACGCAGGTAAGCTCTCTTTACTGAAGAATTTAAAACATGGTCTAACATTTCTGGCGAAATTGTATTAACTGCTGCCATAACCGATGCTAACAACTGCGCTTCATTTTCAAAACTCCCATCATACACTTGATTTTTCAGGTAACCCCACAGAAAAAATCCAACGGACTTAAATCGGGTGATCGGGCTGACCAAGTTACTGCACTGTAAGTGCCAATCTATTTACCTGTAAACCGCAATGACAGATAGTGCTATACATTGTTTCAGTTATGCGCTGGTGCACCATCTTGTTGAAATCAACAGTTGTTAACAAGTGCTAGAGGTAATTCATCCAAGGCATTTCCCAAATCAGTCCTTAGCAATTTCAGATATCGTTCGGCAATTAAATTGTTATGATAAATAAAAGGTCCAATTATTCTTCGTCCCAAAATTCCCATCCACATATTAAATCCAAATCTATGTTGATGTCTCGATTCTTTTTTTAAATAAGGATTTGCCCAATAATGTTTGTTACGTCGGTTGAAAATTGCTTTGTTGGTTATCATGCTTTCATCAGACCGAATTATTTTAAAAGGAAAATTTAGATCTTCGTCACATTTTCTAGTGTACCATTCGCAAAAACCTGCTCGCCGCTACTGATCAGCTGGTCTAAGACCCTGACACACTCGACATTTATATGAATGAAACTTATTCTTATTTAAAATGAATTGTGCTGTAGAATTAGCCATACCAGTACGATGCTCCATTTGTCTTGTCGATATTTCAGGGCTTTCAACAACGGCTTGTAAAACGGTATTAGCTTTTTCGTCTTCGTATCTCTTACCGTTTTGAAGTTCCCCATGCTATTCATCCTTACCTTGGGCACATTGTATGAGCAGGGTTGAATAAGAAGCTTAGTTTGGGGTGCTAAGTCGTGGATATAGATCAAGATTCTTTTCATTGTCTATTCTACAAGAAATAAAGAGTAAATAAAAACACTGTCAATATAGATCAAGATTCTTCTCTTCGTCTATTCTACATGAAATATAAGCTAAATCAAAGAAATTAGTGCACGTCTTTTTCCTTCGTTCTAAAAAATGTATACTTTCCAATTATTCTCGTAACCACGCAGGAGCGAATAAGAAACTTAGTTTGAGGTGATAACCCGTGGTTACAGAGCAAGATTCTTTTCGTCGTCTATTCTACATAAAATATAAGATAAATAAAAGCAATTAAAAAAGTGCGCGTTTTTTCGTTCGTTCTAAAAAAATTAAACGTTTCAATTATCGTCGTAAGCACGTATATACGCAGCGATGACTAAAATGCTTAATTTGGGGTGCTGAGTCGTCGATATAGATGAGAATTTTTATCTGCGTCTATTCTACATCAAATAAATAATAAATAAAAGCACCGTGGATATATATCAAGATTCTTTTCGTCGTCTACTCTACATAGAATATAAGCTAAATAAATATTAACAGCGCTGAGTATCAAACAAGTTATTCTATGAACGCAATCACTTAAACTTCTCGTTTCACCCCCATGTATTCTACAAAAACGTTTACTATTACCAAAATATAAATAATATCAAATCAATTTTGATGTGCAAAAAAGCATAAGCGTAAGCAAATATTAACTCTACAGTCTTTGTGAATATACAGTTGCATTCACAGATGCTCATATATGTAGATGACGGCAAAATCCAAAAATAGTAACTAATTTATCAAGTTTTTGTATTTTCCCAAAGATTGAATTAATTTAACAATACTAATTGCAACAGTATTCCTGTTATGTATAGTAGTTCATTACAATCTTTAACTTGACTTTAAAATTTTATGACCTCATAAATCCTCGCCAACAGCGCAATAAACGTTCACCTTTAAATTTAATCACAAACAAAATAACTCTCAATTTAACTGCATGTTTTAGTATAATAGATCGTCTTAATCAATGAATCTCGAGCTACGGCCTAAACATGTATGCAAAAAAGTTATTTAAATGGCATTGCACTTATAAATTAAAACGTTTCTAATACTAAACAAAAAATATGAACATATGAAAAAAACATTTAGGACGAGGCCTCTGAAAATTAATTGCTTTGCTGTAAAAATAAAAAAAATAATGCATCGTAGTATAATTCCTTATAACTAATATCTAACCTCCTAGATACCTACATTAAATAACAATGTAGATAAATAACAGTGGATGAATACCGAACCCCTTACACAGTAGATGTATATTGCAAAACTGTATAAGCAAACTAAACATGCAAGATCTTACGCTACTCGTTCTACTCCGAAAAACTGTAGTCCTTTTATTGGTTAACACTTCAATAACACTTCCGAGATTATCTGAAGCAGCTGGAAACAGCTGGCCGTCTGTTAGCGGCTAAAACTAGCTTTGTAAGCGCGTAAATTTTTCACTTACGATTCCCGCTTTAAGTAATAGACGGGAATGTCAGTAATTGATGCTTTATTTGAGTACCTCAAAAGTCTTTCATTCGTAAAAGTTTATTTTGCGAAACATTTGTATTAAAATTTGCTTTTACTATTTATTCCGCGTATTTAGTTCTTGACGTTATAGAGTTAAAATGTAATATTCCATGTTATTCTTATTTACGAAATATGAACCTGATGGCATGTTAAATATTTTTGCGTTACGTTTTAATTACTCTGCAGTGGCGGTCTCTTGCACCAAAACTGTTGTAAAGACTTATAAACTGGATTGCTTAAGTTACATTTTAAAACAATTGCTATCGTCATATAATTTTAAAAACTTCGGCATAATGTTTATTTATTTTAACCCACACAGGTATACTTAGCTTGAAAACGTTAAGCCAAAACAAAGCTTATGTTTAACTGCACTGAAATTTGCACATTAGGTTCACGTCGGAATTGCCTACAGATTGTCTGAAGATTGACTATTCCCTCCATCCAACTTCCTTTTAGAGACAAATTTCTATATGTCATCTAAAAGGAAGACGTTTTCCCTCCAGACTTAAATTCGCCCAATAATAATTTAGAAAATAACTATAATTTTAGTCTTCGTATATTTGTAAATTCTATCATTTTCCTCATACCTAAATGGCTTATTTCGTAATAATTTAAAATTCGATCAATCGATTAAGTGCTTTAAAAACATGAAAGCGTCAACGTAATGCGACCATTATGATTTCACCAAAATCTATTATTTTAGTCAAATTACCAATCTAGACTGAAGATGCATTCAACGTTATATTAAAACACTAACTTTTAATGTTGCTTGCGCAAAAGGGCTTTTAAGTTTTTCCGCACAAAATTTTAAAATTTCAACGTTCAATTTTCTTGTAAAATTTTCACTGTACCACGAATCCAATTTTGATAAAAGAAATGTCATTTAACAAATTATTCTACGTTAAAACGCAAATGAATTAGTTACTTTAAATCGTACGCGCTAGCGTTTGATATTTTACTTATAAAAACGGTAGCATGCAATGGTATGCGTAAAATTTTTATCTTTTGCAATTTTACATTAAAAAAAATCTTGCCACGTGCTGATTTATATAAAAATATAAAGACACATTCCTTCACATTTGCCAATTTTTTATTCGTCCTCATCAACAGCCATACCCTATCAGCTGCATAAACTACACTTCAAAACATTGATATTTAGAACGAGGTTAATGTGAATTCCGTTCATTTATCAAAAGATCCGATCATTACTGAAACTAATAGTTTCACTGATACTGTGTTTTACCTAAGTAGTTTAATAAACAATTCATACCTTCTTGTGCAACTTCTTGCAAAATAGCTCTAAACATGCAACTTTTAGAGTGCAAATCGTGCTCTTTTACACTCATACATTTCCAATTAATCCCAGTTTGTTGACAAGCCAATCGTAAAAACGGCCTTCTCAAAAAAGCCTCACCATTTATACTTGAATAGACACTTTTAAGGGCATTACTAACAGGAAATCGTTTAAATCTTTCATCGTGTGAAGTAATTTCAAGCTCTTCCATACGATGATAGCAACAAGGCATTAAAACCATGACATTAACAAAATCTAGTTTTTGAAAAATTTCAAATACAGTCACGCTTAGATCAGCACACGCATGAAGTCCTACAATCCCAACATTTTCAGTATTCCAGTTATGTTGTTCTATAGCTGCTACTATATCTTTTGAGGAATCTTCTGTTATAAAATGCCGTAAAAATTTAACACCATCCCTAGCATGTGGATAAAATTTATTTTGATGTTTAATTGCTAAATCAACCTTTTCAGAACTTCCCTCAATTGCCAATATTCTGTAATTGTATTTTTTGTGCAGTAAATGTGATAGGTAACCCTACAATTGAGATATTTACTAGTGAATTGTGTAAGAACTTATAATTTGTCAGTACTAATCCTGCTCCAATATCCACCAAAACTGATATATTGTGTTTTTGGCATGCGTTGTGAATAACAGCTGCTAAGGAAATAATCTCGTGAGCTTTTTTCACACTTAAGCGTAAGTGAGGTTCTAATGTCACAACTTCGATATCAGGCTTACATAGCGCTACTTCGTGTTTTAAAGATCTGATTCTGAACAATAGATTTTGTAAACTTTCTGGCCAATTGCCCTAAAAAATAAGAGTGTCCTACACATTGAATTGTGCAAGGTTTGTCGTCTCATCTTACATCAACATCACCAAAGGGCAACTTGTTGAGATCATCATTAGAGATACTTTGTAATTGAATTCGCCACTCAATTGGAAAATTATCCAATACTTGATTGACAAGAATATGTGTATTTGGATAGTTAAATATCCAATCTTCCTTTTTTAAAAAATTTAAAACTTTTTCAAAATATTCTTTGAGATCATCATTGTAATGGCTCATTACTATTACCTACGATATAAATACGACAGTTGGTACTAATGGTATGACACTTACCCTACCAGCTTGGAATCTGAAACAAACATATGCATCATACTTTGGTTTCAAGTTTTAGAGTAGAAATCCTACACAACATAAATAAACCTTCCAAACAAATTTTTGAAATTAACAAAATGACATACATTGTTAAAATTATAATACAATACATAATAAATAAATTTAAGAAAAATCTAATACACTTTCGTAGATCTTCCGAAGAGTATGCAAAATTAGGTATCCGCACTTTGACATAGAAAGTTTATTAAATAAGGTAATGAAATACGTCATAATACAAATTTTAAGAAATAGTACAGAATACCGTATACCGGGTGTCTAGAATCTACCCACGTTCTATGGCTATCTTTGTTATTATAAGTGATACAAAGTCGGTTAAATTACCAAAGTTGGGCAGAATTACATGATAATTCAAATACAGGTAAGAAAATTCAACATTGTTGCCAACTTTCTAAGATATCTGAAAATAACTCAAAATCGTCCAAATTTTCAATCAGCTATATCTTTTTTAATATCCAAATACGAAAAGTTATAAGAAAGACTTTTGATAGCTATTTTTACGCAAAATTATTTTTCGAGCTACAACCCAAACATACATTTTTTTTAAATGGCAACTATAGGTGGTTATGGACTCATTCGATGGCTTATTTTTTTCTGAGTTCAAAAATGTATAGCTTTGTACGTTTAGTATTATTAGTTAACTCACAATTTTCAAAAAAAAAGGTAATTATAATATTTATTAAACAAATTAAAGTGTGCCGTGAACATTTAAATAACAAAATAAGCTCATATTCTACTACTAAATTTGTGAAAACAACAAGAAATAATGTACCACATTATCAAAATAAAAAAGTTCTAAATAAATTTAACTTACAACGAAGAGTAACAGCAAAAAACATAAACAGATAACACAATCATAGAAGTGCTTCAAAATACCCTCCATTATTTTGAACACACATTTGGGTTCTAATTTGTTGTATAGCAACACGAATTTTATTTTTTAAATCGTCTAGATTACCAGGTTTTACTCGGTACACTTTGTCTTTAATTGCACCCCACAAGAAAAAGTCCTGGGGGATTAAGTCTGGAGATCGCGCGGCCAAGCTGTTGGACCTCGATTTCCTATCCAATTACTAAAACGTCCCTGTAAATAGTTACACACAAGTAATCCATTGTGTGCTGGTGCCCCGTCGTGTAGAAAATAATTCAAACTTTGAATTACGTTCAACGGAAGGTCGTCCAAAATTTATTCAAATTCGTTTCGTAAAAAAGTTAAGATATCTTTCGGAATTTAAAATGTATTCATAAACAAACGGTCCAAGGATTTTGGTACCAATAATACCGCACCAAACGTTTACTGAAAAAGCATATTGATCTCTCCTCTCAACAGTAATATGAGGATTTCCTCGGGACCATTGGATATGATTTTTTTCTATTGAAGATGCCGTTGTTTGTAAATTTTGCTTCATCGGTAAAAAGAATGGTTATCGAGAATTGATTGTTTGCTCGACTTTCATCAACCATGTAGCAAAACGTAATCTTTTCTGATAATCTTCAGCATACAATGTATTTCCTATATGAAAATGATATGGCTTAAAATTATTTTGTTTCGACATAACGTGGGTTTCATCTTTGGGAGTGTTGCACTCGTTCGCAATTTCACGAAGAGATGTAGTAGGTTTAAATTCGACGTAAGCTAAAACACGTTCTTCTGTTTCTGTGTAACATTAATTTAAAAATTTTGAGGTTTAGTACAAGCCCCATATTTTTTTTTAAATTCGATTCGAGTTTGGCAAATAATCTCACATCGGGTTGTCTTCTTTCTGTATAAGTTTGAAGATATAATTCCGAAGCAGCATTAGCATCTCTGTTAGACACGTAATAGCAAAAAAAAATTTGTATTCGCATTTTCCAATTTTGCGTAAAAACAGCTATCAAAAGTCTCTCTTATAACTTTTTCGTATTTTGGATATTAAAAAAGATATAGCCGATTTTGAACGATTCTTAGTTATTTTCAGATATCTTAGAAAGTTGGCAACAATGTTGAATTTTCTTATCGGTATTCGAATTATGCAATTCTGCTCAACTTTCCTAATTTAACCGACTTTGTATCTCTTATAATAACAAAGATAGCCACAGAACGTAGGTAGATCCTAGACACCCTGTATAGTGTGAATATTTTAGGTATTTCGACGTCTTAATTAAAGGGGATGACATTAACATTTCAAATGGAATGATATCATTTTTTTAGCACAAATTGATACCGTGGAGTTATGTATTACTACAAAAAATCATCAAATTTGTTTGAATGGATTTTACAATAATTAAAATGATGCGCAGTAGAAGCTAATATGGCATTTTTAATCAAGCTGGACCCATACATGCAACAAATCGAAACACGTGTCGCCGATTCCATGGAAACTATTTATTTCAAACTTGAAACTACCATAACTTAATTTTTTGTTATTGTAAAAAAAACTAATTGAATAAATTTGATGATTTTTGTAAAAAAAATTATATCCTTCTATTTGAAATGTTAATGTCACCCCCACCCCTTAAGAAATTGAGTGTCAAAATTTTAATTAGACGTCAAAATATGTGCCCCTTGTAGCATGTTAATGAAACGAATGAATACATATTTTTAGAGTGTGAAAGTAAACAAGCGGTTACAGATGGGGGCTGACAACAGAACTTCATTCCTTAATAATTCCTTAAATCTGTGCTATTTAACCCTCCTATTGTATGAATTGGGTGAATATGACCCAATCGCGATCTTCTAATGTGCATAATTCCTTAATTTATTTAAATATTTCGTTGCGACTACATGACTTTTATTTCATTACTCTAATAACAGTGTACCTAGATTGATATTAGAAAATTATATTTTTTTTAAATGCATTTGTTACACTCACTGTGTTTGGGTCTATATGACCCGGTGATTTGTGTGATTCAAATTAGAAGAACGAGAAGAGGATTATTATCATAGACGAATGTACTTTATTAGTTTTGTTTTATTTTTATAAATATAAATAACTTACATAATATTGCCACATTATTGCGCAATATTGCGCGTATTGCATGCGTTATTTGCGTACCGGTAAACAAGTATATTCCTGTTTACACTTGTCTGTGGCTCCGCGTATAAATGCTTCCAGTGGGCATCTGTGTGTTAGTTTCGTAGTAAATATTAAACTTGATGCTATACTCTAATAAGAAATACATAACAATTGAAATTTATTATTGAAAATGTGCTGAGAGAGTGCTTACGGATAATGAAGTTGAGAAACCTTTGTGTGTTTCTGATGGTGATTCTAATGCTTCAGAAGAAGAAGACCATTTGTCCGAAACCGAGATATATAATATCGAATCGCATGATAAAGTGGAAGCTACGATTTCAGATGAAGCTGATACGGATAATCTCGTAACTTTAACAGTTGGCAATATAGTATGGAATGAAAAGACACATCAATCGGGAAGGTTATCAAGGTATGCTACGTCGCGTATAATTGATCATAAAATCCGCGTACCTCTTATATATCACACCTAAAATTGTAAACCTAATTTTGAAAATGTCAAATTTAGAAGAAAAATACTTTGTGGCGACACGTTTCAAGAACTAACATTAGGTGAACTAGAAGCATATTTTGGGCTACTATTTCTAGCCGGAGTGTATTTCATGGAGAGGCAACAGCCAGTCTGTGGCTGGAAATGTACGTCGTCCAATATTCAAAGCAACGATGTCCCTACAACGATTTCATGTAACTGCGCGAATAATTCGCTTTTACGATAAAAAAACTCGTCCACAACGACGCCAAACTGATAAATTAGTTCCCATACGAGACTTGTGGGATGAATGGGTTGCAAATTCTACCTAAACTCTATAATGTTCACGAAAATGTAACAGTAGATGAGTAACTAGTACCTTTTAGAGGCCGTTGTTCTTTTAGACAGTACATCACGAAAAAACGTGCTAAATACGGAGTCAAGATTTGGAGTTTATGCGATTCTGTAACTGGTTATGCATATAACATACAAGTTTACCTCGGGAAAAAAGAAGGTGAACCTCCAGAGAGGGGTCAAGGTAAAAGAGTTGTGCTAGATCTTACTTATGGTCTAAAAGCTCACAACGTACCGTTTGATAATTTTTATACCTCGTACCATCTGGGGCAGATGCTATTGAAAAGAAAAATAACCATGCTTAGCACTATTCGTAAAAATAAGCCTGAATCGCCAGCCGTAATGTTCTGCGACAGGAAAGAAGTCCTTTCTTTAAAATCTTACTTTACCAAGAACATGTCGATAGTTTAATATATTCCCAAATGACTATACTTTACAATATCATGAACGTTTCAGCTTACAGCGCTTATGTTCTGTGGTGAGAAGTAACTACAACCTGGAATGCTAGAAAACCTACTAAACGGCGACTATTTCATGAAGAACGTGGTAATTCCTTGATCTCTCCATTATTGCAAGAAAGCAAACGAATGCCTCGAAGTATTCCTATAGCTGAAATGGTTATAGTCACGTTCTTCAACTAGTAATGCCGAAGTAAGGGAACAGTCAGCCACAACCAAGTGTAAAAGATGTAATTTTTGTCGCTCTTCAAATGATAATAAAACTAATATGGTAATTGCTCAAAACACCTTTGCACGCCCATGTATATTACTACTGTCATCGAATGAAAGCGTATTTTATGGACTTTCCAAAAATGTAATAATGTATATGGTGTTCTGTTTAAAAAAGTATAAGCTTAGTTTGCATGAAACACCCTGTATAATCAAAAAGATTTTTTAAATGTAGCGCCTATCGGTATATACCCCATGTCTAATAATCATTTCTCTAACTTATTTCGTCCTTATACAATCTTCCACTCTCTCCTCGTTTGGCTACCCTGTATACAGGTTTACTATCTTTGACGGGCGGATTAAAAGCAGTAAACTGTAGGACACTGAGCAAAAGGTAAGTTCAAACTTTGCGCCTCCGGCCATTGCACCCAGACGCTGCGCATACCTTGCATCTGCCTTGGGTCGTACCTGACCATAAGCATCTCATTTCATTACAATATAATACAATCGAATGCAACATAGTATAATAAAATACATTACAACAAAACACCATACATGCAATACAATTTAGTACATACAATACACTAACCATATGTCCATAATAAAAATATTTCACATACTTTAACCCTCATATGGTGTTAACATTTTGGTTTCACTTATTGTGTTCAGATCATTATGACCCGGGAGCTTATAGTTGTCGTTTTATTGTCATTAAATTGATATAACAGTAAATAATAATAAAAAATAAGATGGTACATTTATTATTTATTGCATTTCATTACGTTAATTTATTTTTGTTAATATTATAAATGTTAGTAAAGAACATCTGAAAAACGTAGTAATTAGGTTGTATATATATATATATATATATATATATATATATATATATATATATATATATATATATCACACAGGTGTGAGCGAAGAGTTTTGATTAAAAGTAATGGCGGATACAGTTATGTTAAAAATCTGAAATTACGAAGCTGTAGGTTTTGGATGACGCTGAGTTCAAATATAATATTGTCCTGAATGTGGCACTTCTGGTGTTATACCGGAAGTAGACGTCAACTTTGTTATTTTAAATGGAACCTAATATTTTTTGTTTTATTTTCGAATTCTACATGAAATTCTAGATAAAATTTGTGCACAATGTCCTATACCAAAAATGAATTATTTTGAGATATTTCGATTTTTTTTTTAATTTTGAAAAACCCTTAGTCCACATTGAATAACGATATCTCCATTAATAACTAAGGTAGTGACGTGAAATTGTAACCAATAACAACAAGCGCTTTCCCGTTAACTCTACATATCCATCTCATTGATATTTCATACAGGGTGTTTTAAACTTAACCGTCAACATGCACAACTTAAATAATTTATAAGTTGCTTACTTTAAATAGAACACCCTGTATTTTATTACATTTTCCGCTGAATTTTTTTAAGCCAATTCGTTTGGTATCAGTATTCCCTATACCTAAATCCAACCACTTTTGAGATATTTCATTATCTTGGCTAAAACATAACAACACTTAATTATTTTAATATTAGTAAAGAGTAGGCCATGGCTGTCAAAGATTTGATAGTTAGAACGTTAATTGTTTATGTTGTTTTGACAGTTTTCTTTACCAGTTTGTATTTCATAGTAAATAATGGCAAATGCAGGATTTACTAATGATGATTTTTCAAATCTTATTATTATTTACGGCGAGTGTTGAACGGACTTGCCGTGTTTTGGCAGAAAGATATCCAAATCAACCAAATGCAACTGGTGATATTGTAAGAATATTGCTTAAAAACTGCCATCAGTTTGGTCAATTTAAAAGAAAAATTAATAAAAATAAACCACTAGTGGACAGTGACAGAAACGAAATTAATGTTTAGGGTTATTTTACGGCCTCTCCAAATGCCTCCATTAGAGACTGTGAGAGAGATCTTACTTTGTCGATGATAACAACTCATCGCATTTAAAAAAAACACAAATGGAAACCATTTTCGTATCATTTGGTGCAACACTTATAATTAGGTGATCTTTCTCCAAGGGTAGAATTCTGTGAATGGTTTTTAATGAAGACCCAAGAGGATGAAAACGTCATAAAAAGAGTTATATGGTGTGATGAAGCAAAGTTTAGCAAAAATGGATTATTTAATCTACATAATTCCCATTATTGGTCTAATGAAAATCCACATGTTAGTAGAGAACGTTATTTCCAAGATAGTTGGAGTTTTAAAGTTTTTTGTGCAATAAAAGACGATAAAATTTTAGCATTAAAATTTCATGATGAAAATTTAAATGGTACAAGACATTGCCACATTTTAGAAGAAGCCATACGACCGGCCCGGCGTTACATACTTTAAGAAATGCAGAGGCGGCTTCAGCTTGGTATCAGCAAGATAGAGCACCTCCTCATAACTTTGGGCCTGTTGCACAGCATCTTTACGACATATTTGATGATAGATGGATTGCCAATCAGGGTCCGTTTCGTTGGCCAGCCCGCTCTCCTGATTTGGCTCCTCTAGATTTTGGTATTTGGGGTTACATTAAAAATCAGATATTTTCCAAACCTGTTACGACAAAGGAAGATATGATGCAGAGAGTCTTACTTGCTTTTAATTCTCTAACACCCGACCATATTTCCAGAATCACAAGACATAACTTAATGAAAAGGATTCATAAATGTTTAGAAGGTGCTAATTTTGAACACTTATTATAAAACTTTATTTGTTTAATATTACATTTAGTTCTTTGGTTTGTAAGTTATCTAATTAAATTAATACAAAATATCTAGGCAACGTTTTTAATGATATTCACAATTAATATTCCTTTCAGGCGATTGATTACTTTTCAGAATTTATAACTTATGAAAAAATAACAAAATATCACCTTAAATAATGGAAATCATGGCCTACCCTTTACTAATGTTGAAATAATAAGTGTTATGTTTTAACTAAGATAATGAAATATCTCAAAAGTGGTTGGATTTAGGTATAGGAATACTGATACCAAACGAATTGGCTTAAAAAATACTACGGAAAATGTAATAAAATACAGGGTGTTCTATTTAAAGTAAGCAACTTATAAATGATTTAAATTGTGCATGTTGGCGGCGAAGTTTAAAACACCCTGTATGAAATATCAATGAGGTGGATATATGGAGTTAACGGGCAAGCGCTTTGTTTATTGGTTACAATTTCACGTCACTAGCTTGTTATTAATGGAGATATCGTTATTCAATGTGGACTAAGATTTTTTCAAAATTTAAAAAATCGAAATATCTCAAAATACTTCATTTTGGTATAGGACATTGTGCACAAATTTTATGTAGAATTCGAAAATGAAAATAATAAAATATTAGGTTCCATTTAAAATAACAAAGTTGACGTCTACTTCCGGTATATAACCAAGTGCCACGTTCAGGACAATATTATATTTGAACTCAGCGTCATTCAAAACCTACAGCTTCGAATAAATTTCAGATTTTAACATAACTGTATCGCCATTATATTTAATCAAAACTCTTGCGCCATATATATATACAATGTTAAAAATTATGTATACGTTTTGGATTTATGACTATTTGATAAAAAATCAAGAATAACTTTTTTCGATTTCGGCTTCATTTACGTAACCCATATTGTATTTTTTAAAATAAAAATTTGTTGTTTTAAGATATTTTCATAAAATTGTACAGATGTATCCTACAAAGACATAAATTTAGAAAAATATTCATTTACGTAATTTAATTTTTATCAAAATGGCGCATGTCAATTTTTAACTGAATTAGAAAAACGATAAATTAAAACTTTACAAGAGACTAAATAATTTGAAATTAATTTATCTTCTGAATGACATCTTATTTGTTGCAATCGGTTAATAAATAAGGAAGATTGCAGTTTTCACGTTACGCGTTACTAGTTAATCGCGGTGCGCGAGTAATTCAAACAAGTAGGCGGCAGGCTTTGTTCGCACAAGAAAGGACGTGGTCGCCAAATAAATAAATACAATAGCATTAACAATAATAAATAGCATAAATAAATAAATACAACTGTCGCTACAACAATCAATTTATTTACAAAGGAAAATAAAATTACCTTTTCAGGCTAAATTTATGTTTTACTAATTAAAAAAACAACTATAAAAACTTTCACAACAAAGTTCGCGGTCGACTCAGCTAGGTCCTATTACTGATTTATTTAAAATTTATCTAAGTAAGGTTATTTTTGCATTTAGTATAAACACATTCAATAATGTCACTTTATTAAAATTCCGGTATACTGTTATCTAACCTGCTACATTTTCAATACAATGCCGCAACAATGAAAACATCTGATAATAATTAACGAACACACAGCTGTTAAATGTAAACGAAACAAACGCATTACTATTAGTGACAGTTCCCGTGTTGACTTTTATCTTTGGGGACATTTAAAATTCCTGGTCTACGCAACTCCGGTTGCCAATGTTGGAGAGCTGAGACAGCGGATTGAGCATGGAATGAGACGAATCAGGGATACGCCAGGACTATTACAACGAGTTAGGGAATCCATGTTACGTCGACTGCGGCAATGTGTTTTTAGCAACGGTGGTCACTTTGAACACTTAATATGAGCAATTTGTTGACCAAAATATTTATAGGATTGGCTTTATGAGAATTGTTGTATTTATTTATTTATGCTATTTATTATTATTTATGCTATTGTATTTATTTATTGACCACGTCCTTCTTGTGCGGACAAAGCCTGTCGCCTAATTGTTGTTTGAATTACACCGCACGATTAATTGTAACGCGTAACGTAAACTACAATCTTCCTTATTCTTAACCGATTTCAACAAACAGTTGTCTTTAGGAAGATAAATTAATTTCAAATTATTTAGTCTCTTCTAAAATTTTCATTTGGGCTAGGTTTTTCGTAACTCCACGCTAAAGAATTGAATGGCCACCATTTGAAAAAATTAAACTACGTAAATGAATATTTTCCTATATGTGTCTTTGTAAGATACATCCGTGTACCAATTCTTATGAAAATATCTTAAAAACAACACAGATATAATTTTATTTAGAAAAACTCAAAATGGCGGTTAGCTAAATGAATGAAATCGAAAAAAGTTATTCTTGATTTTTTCAAAATTGTCCTAAAATCCAAAAACGTATAGCCAGCAATTTTGTAACATGTAATAAATATATATATATATGTATATATATATATATATATATATATATATATATATATATATATATATATATATATATGTACACCATACTACGTTTTTCAGATGTTCTTTACATAACATTTATAATATGTAACAAAAATAAAATAACGTAATAAAATGCAATAAATAATAAATGTAACATCTTATTTTTTATTATTATTTACTGTTATATCAATTTAACGACAATAAAACGACAGCTATAAGCTCCCGGGTCATAATGACCCGAACACAATAAGTGAAACCAAAATGTTAACACAATAGGAGGGTTAAAGTATATGAAATATTTTTATTATGGACATATGGTTAGTGTATTGTATGCATTAAATTGTATTGCATGTATGGTGTTTTGTTGCAATGTATTTTATTATACTATGTTGCCTTCGATTGTATTATATTGTAATAAATGAGATGCTTATGGTCAGGTACGACCCAAGGCAGATGCAAGGTATGCGCAGCGTCTGGGTGCCAATGGCCGGAGGCGCAAAATTTGAACTTACCTTTTGCTCAGTGTCCTACATCTTACTGCTTTTAATCCGCCCTTCAAAGATAGTAAATTGTATAAGGACGAAATAAGTTAGAAATGATTATTAGACATGAGGTATATACCAATAGGCGCTACATTTTAAAAATCTTTTTGATTATACAGGGTGTTTCATGCAAACTAAGTTTATACTTTTTTAAATAGAACACCATATACATTATTACATTTTTGGAAATCCCATAAAATACGCTTTCATTCGATGCCAAATTATATGGGTCTATCTCCTTTGGTTTTAGTGATATTCAATTGTTTTTCGAAAAAATTATCCCACGTGCGGTCGCCACCATTGATTTGTAAAGCGACTTTTGTTTATTTTAAAATGACAAAAAATTGTTGGTAGTCCTGTAGTATTTTGAGATATCTTAATTTTCAGATTTTTTAGTAATGTACAGGACGTGTCACTTTGTAAAAACAACTTTTTAATTTTTAAATGGCACCCCCTTGATGTTCCTGTCATTCGATGCTTTGTTTGATATTCTTTCTTTTTCACTAAGCATGTCTTATAACTAAAATGAATAATTTTCAAAATATTTTCAGTTTATTTGTAAAATTGCGATTGTAACACGAAAAGAATGAAAATAGAGGTATTAAGTTGGCCATGGAATTGTAGTTTCTTACTGAAGAAAATTTCAAGTAAAATCAAGAGTTAATATAACAATTACAAATTGATTTAATGAATTAACAGACTTTTTTGAACAAAATTAATGCATAAAACACTCTTACCTCTAGGTAAATTTAAATCAGTCCTTAGTAAAATTTCTGAAGTACTCAATTTGATTTTATTCAGATCAACGATTTCATTTTTTACGTCTTTTTGTAAATGTAAACGTATAAAGATGGTCATGGAATTGTAGTTTCATGCTAAAGAATTTTTTTAATCAAATTATATTAATTTACAAAAGAAACTTTGGCGTTCTTTTTCATCCAAAATATAAAATAAATACTCAAAACTTTCCCCATGAAAAATTAATTTTATTAGCATAAAGTTGGCATCTAAAACCTTTTTTTTTAATATACTGCGACATGTTTCGACAAATAATTTGTCATCATAAGACTACTAAAATATTATAACAAGTGAGTTAACATAAAAACTAAGAAATAACATACCTACTTACATAAAAAAAATTGTTTCTTTTTAGATCTACGATTATGTTTTAACCTTACGTTTATTGAATTTATCTACGTTTCCAGTATATGTAATGATACGTTAAACCTAAATAATAATTTTTACGACTACTTCACCTAGGTCCGTTACAGTAGGGATAGCTAGATTTTCCGTTCAGGGCCTTCAGCCCTGGAGGTCTATTCTGTGGTGGTAGAGGAGACCACATACTGGAGCCTATTTTACTTCTTCTTATCGGCTTACTTGATTCACTTATTTTTCTTCAGGAGTGATATTGACGTTGCCGACCTTACCAGTGTGAAAAGGAGCGGCCAATTCTAGCGGCTCAAATAGCCGAAAATACACGAAGCTCCATTAGCGTGCATTACCATCACTTATTCAAAATTCACCCCTTTACTGGTAAGCTATATATGCTGATAAGTTAAGATTTTCCCATCTACCCATTATTAATAGTTCACACAAATTAAATAAAATCCTTGTGTCCCCAGTCGAACGGTTAGTTAAAACCACCCCTTAGAAATATCTCTATAGAGTGCATACGGTCAAGTTGAAACTTACATATTATTTTGCCACCAATGTATAATTCACAAATGTGGAAAAATTTTGCATATAATATCTTAAGGTATAAGTTAAACTTACATTATTTTGTCCATATTTATAATTGACAAATGAAAACTTTTGCAGAGTTGTATCAATTCTGTTGCGTTAACTTATATTATTTACCACTATTTATAATTACAAATGTGAAACATTTGCACTGTCTAAGAGTTATTAAACATTCAATATTTTAAACGTGCAACTGTCAAGTTGAACATATTATTTTACACGCTGATAATTGACAAATGACAAAATAGTGGAAAATATTATTTCAACTGACATCACCTTAGAATATTGAATTAATTAACAACTGTGTTAAATTTTGCACATTTGATAATAGTATAAACAAATATTCACTGTTCAAGATATTGAATTAACAACTTAGATTGTGGCAAAATGTTTTTCCACATTTGTCAATAAATAAATAGTGGATAAACATATATAGTTTCAACACAGCATGCTCCGTTTAAGATATTTCGAAAGGTAATTTAACTAACCCTTAGACTCGAGTGCGCAAAATGTTTTTTTCCACATTTGTCAATTATAAAGAGTGGGTAAAATAATATGTAAGTTTCAACTTGACAGTATGCACCGTTTAGGAGATATTGCGAAGGGGTTAATTTAACTAACCCTTAGACTCGGGTGCGCATAAACGTTTTTGCACATTTGTGAATGATAAATAGTGGATAAAATAATATGTAAATTTCAACTATACAGTATGCACCGATTAGAAGATATTGCCAAGGTGGTTTCAACTAACCGTTCGACCGGGGGCCAATAATTTTATTTCATTTATGTGAACTTTTAATGATGGGTAGATAACTTAACAGCATGTATGGCTTACCAGTAAAGGGGCGAAATTTGAATAAGTGATAGTAATGCACGCCGCTGGAGCTTCGCGCATTTTCGCCTATTTGAGCCGCTAGAATTGGCCGCTCCTTTCACACCGGCACCGACCTTTGACTTAGGGGACTTCGCTTTCTAGTTTTAGTGTCGTGGTAGCAGTGGAGGCTACAAATAGTTCTCCTCTTAATTGATTTTGTTACTTATTCCAAATTAGATTTCAATTTTATCTTAAATTTATTACGTTATCAATTTGTTGAATGCAGAATGAATTGTAAGTATAGTTGCTTATTTATATTATGGTTTAACTCATTATTTTCAGTAATACTCAACTTGTTAGCTTTATTATCAATTCCATTGTTATGGTTTCCATAACATTTTACTTTTTGATGTAACTTTTTTTATGTATGTTATTTCTTAGTTTTTATGTTAACTCACTTGTTATAATATTTTAGTAGCCTGATAATGACAAATTATTTGTCGAAACATGTCGCAGTATATTTATAAAAACGTTTTAGATGCTAACTTTATTCTAATAAAATTAAGTTTCCATGGGGATGGTTTTGAGTATTTAATTAAAAAGTATTATTAATTTTATTAAATACATAAATAAAAAGTTTACCTCGAGTAGGATTTTGAACCTACGACCTGTACTTTGCTAGAGTACCGCGCTAACCATCTGAGTCATCGAGATACAAGCCCCAATCGATGTAAATTTTATTTTTATGTATGTAAAACTGATGTAAATTCTAAATATAATGAGATTACAAACAAATTACTTATATTAAAGGAATGTGAGGCTGCAATATCGCAAGGATTCGCACATACCAAAGCAAAGTTGGTTAGCGCGGTACTCTAACAAAGTACAGGTCGTAGGTTCAAATCCTACTCGAGGTAAACGTTTTATTTATGTATTTAATAAAATTAATAATAATTTTTAATTGCATATATACTTTTGAACTTATTCGTTCATAACAAAAACTTTTGTTAGTTTTGAGTATTTATTCTACATTTTGAATTACTTAACGTTATTTTGAGTTATTTACCAATTTTCTATCTAATAATTATGGACAAAACTACTTGTTCTTTTTCATGCTAAAAAATTTTCCCAAGTAAACACAAGAGTTAATATAACAACTACAAATTGACTGAATTAAATTATTCTAAATTTAACAGAATTTTTTGAACAAAATTGGTTCAATCTCTTACACAAGTCACTCTTTTGTTCAAGGCAAATTTAAATCAATCGTACTCAATTTAATTATGTTCAAATCAACTGTTCCATTTTCTACATGTTTTTGTAAGTTTAAATTGGTTACTGATCAAATAACAAAGATTATTTGGAATTAATGTTTAAACTCGCAATTAAAAAACAAGAATGCCATGGCAATATTGCGTTGAAAAAAGAAACATTGTTTATAACAGTTGATTCTATTCAGCTTAAACCTAATTTGTGTTTTAATGTATTCAAAGTGCTGAAAATGACTAAATATTCAGGAAATAGTTTTAATGATTTTTATTCTTGGAGAATGTCAAAAAAATTTCTTAATGGCAAGTAGAATTTATACAGCAAGATATCCCGATCCTAAAAAAGCCGCGAACTAAGCTGAGATTCCAAAGATAGGGCATTACGACATACATATGTATTAAATTTCATAGTTTCATAAATATCATAATGAATAAATTCTTATTGTCCTTTCGCGTGTATCAAATAAGCAGCACATTGACGAATCCCAAAATAAAATGGTTTAACGAGAATATAATGAAAATGCGAGAGACCTTAAATTATCTTCGGGATCTTCAAAAGGCAAATCCAGATAATCTATACTTAACTTAACCTTCACGCCATTCCCTTGCGGGGTAGGCAAAGCAATCCCTGCCTCTTATTTATTTTTCATTCACAGTCTTTCTCCATGGTTTCCTATCTTTGCATACCTCCCTAGCTTCCGCAAGATTCATACATTGTCTCGGACATGCCCTTTTATTTTTAAAACTCCTTATCTTTCTTTCCTTTATCATACATTCTACTACATTCAGCCAAGTTTTATGAGGCCTACCAGGCCCAGCCTTTCCTGTAACCTCACCCACATATATTTGCTTCGTTAATCTTGCGTTGTTCATTCTCTCAATGTGACCAAACCAACGTAATGTACTACTTTTATATCTATCCATCATCGTCTTTTCCTCGCCACACTCCGTCATTATGCATTCTTTATCTTGTCCCTTCTCGTTTTACCACATGCGCTTCTCAGGAATCTCATACCCACGGCATTTAATTTTCTTTCGTGCTTTTTGATATGCCCATGTCTCACTTCCATACAGTACTGACGGGACAAACACGCCATTATAGATTGCTCGTTTCGCAGCTAGGCTCATGCTTTCGTTTCTCATTATCGTCCACATACTTCCAATCACTTTCCTTCCAGCATTGACTCTTCGTCCAATCTCGCTCCATTGTACCATGCGTAAACATTCTACCGAGATATACCAGCTCGTCCACTTGCACAATTTCATCTTGCAGAGTAAATAGACTGTATCAAACTTCCTCAGAGCGGTTTGTAGCTCATCCGCACTGTCACTTAATAAGACTGTGTCATCTGCATACACCAGAAGTCGTACATTTACGTCTCCAACCATTACACCATTTGTATCGCTACATGCTTGTCTAACACATTTATCCATGTATACATTGAACAACCACGGTGACATCACACAGCCTTGTCGCACTCCTTGCTCAATATTAAAGTATTCACTCACACCTCCTCTCACCCTAACACATGCCCGACTACCGTTGTATACTGCCCTTATTCCATTTATTAGACCTTTATTTACGCCATATTCATTTAATATTTCCCACAGCTTCTCCCTATTCACTCTGTCGTATGCTTTCTCCAGATCTACAAACGCACAGTACAGCTTCCTTTTTACCCTTAAACACTTTTCGATCACCTGCTTGAGAGCAACCATCTGATCAACACATCCTCTTCCTGGCATGAAGCCACCCTGCACATCCCAAATCTTAGTTTGAGTAGTTTCTCGCACTCTATCAAATACTTTGCCAGACACGATGAGAAACTTATTCCTCTGTAGTTCTTCTTCCCCTCACTCTTATACAGTGGTACAATGATCGCGCTCTTCCAATCCCTGGGAACTTTTCCACTTATAAGGCATACATTGAATAATTCACACAATCTCCGTATAAGCTTTGCACTCCCATACTTTAGCATTTCACCAGTGATTTCATCTACGCCTGTTCCCTTGCCGTTTTTCAACCTCCTTACAGTTTTCTCTACCTCATTTATCCCAATATCCTTCTCAGTTTCATTCATCATTCCTTCTACATTCTCCTTATTTAACCCTTCAGTCTTACTTTCCTCACTGCTGTACAGTTTTCCGAAATATTCTTTCCAGCATTGCCTCACTTCACAATCGTCTCATACTATTTCGTTGCTCATGTTTTGGGCCACGTTTTGTATTTTTGACCCATTTCCAGAACAGTTTTTGTTTCCCTCAAAATCATTCTGCATTTTCTCTCCTTCCACAGCCATCACTTCCTCTTTACTTATTCTCACTGCCTCCTTCGCTTCTTTGTTTCTTAATCTGTACACCTCATACAATCGCTTTCTCAGTCTATTTTTGAGCAATCATTGCCATGTACGCATCTTTTTCTTACATACTGCCTTTTTACCGACTCATTCCACCAAGCACATTTTTCTGTCTACCTACAGTCGCTCTTCCACATATCCGCACGGCACAATTGACAACACAGTTTTTCAAGCTTATCCATGCACTTTCAACGTCGGTGTCTTTTATTTGTTCGTTCCACACTGTTTCATTCACATTCAACTCTTTACTCACAGCATCTGCGTATTTTATTCTCGCACCATTATCCATTAGTTTGTCTACCCTAATTCTGGACGTCCGCACTACGTTTGCTTTCCTTCTCCAGACCCACTTTTGCCCTAAACACACTCTAGATATAACCAAAAAGTGGTCCGATCCACACTCCGATCCGCGCATTACTTTTGTGTCTTTCACCAGGTTTCTAAGCCGTTCATCATACACTATCAAGTCTATCATACTTTTGGATTCACCTTTTTGCCATGTATACATATGCACATTTTTATGTTTAAACCACGTATTGGATACAAACAGGCTTCTCTCCACACAGATGTTCACCAGGCGTTCACCATTCTCATTGACTCTTTGGTCTCCGAACTTTCCTAGAACGCGTTCGGTATGTTCTCTCTGTACACCCACCCATCCGTTCATATCCCCACTATCATCACTCTTTCGTTTGGCTTACATACGTTCAACACGTTCTCTACTTCATTCCAGAAGTTCTCCCACTCTTGGTATCATTCTCCATTCACCGGCGTATAGTATGCAATAAGAAAAATTCCTCGAAACTCCACTTTCATTCTAACCCATATTACCCGAAGAGATACCAATTCGTACTGTTTAACACATATTTTCGCTCTTTCACTTACGATCACCCCAACTCCTTTTGCACCATGCACTTCAGTCTCAACTCCTGACCATAGTGCTAGGCTGACATCCTCCATCTCCACAGCATCCTTACCTTTGCGCTTTGTCTCCTACACACACAGA
The DNA here is from genome assembly GCA_036346205.1 of Vesta saturnalis. Classification (NCBI taxonomy): domain Eukaryota; kingdom Metazoa; phylum Arthropoda; class Insecta; order Coleoptera; family Lampyridae; genus Vesta; species Vesta saturnalis. The sequence goes on along the minus strand of JARFJB010002144.1, from coordinate 425,136 downwards.
ATATCAAGGTGTCTTTCGTACATTACATTCGCAATTTCAAATTCTTTACCATGCATACCTCTAACATTCCACGTACCGACTCGCCATTCATTCCTTGCACAGTCGTCAGCAACGGGGCCTGTCTGTTTCGACCTTGACCGCCACTTGTAGCCAGGTCGTCCGAGGTAATTGTATTGTTCTCTTGAATAATACCATAGCGAGCAGACCAGTTATTGGCCAAGTCGTGCCCCGGACAATGTAGCATTCCCTACTAACGGTATCGTCCTACTACCGGACAGTTATTTGTCTGCTGCCTCGACATGTAAGGAAGAAAGAAGTAGAAATATAGACAGAGTCAAGAAAGATATAAATAATAGATCGTATACTTACTGTATGAATATCTCAATGTACCTATATACATATACATTTTTCACTCACATACCCTTTAATCACATCACGTTTGAACCAGGTTGCTCCCTACACGATTCCTGGCTCCGCGTCACTCAGTGGACTTGCTGTTATTTATTTGCGACCAAATGTCTTTTCGCATAAAATATAAATCAGAAATAAACAAGAGCAAAATTTCTGCTACTTAAAATATTATTGCCAATTCTAAGAATCCCAACAGGGTCAATAATAAAAAATCACACATCACAACAAATGTCACAAGAAATAGATATAACATTTGCTTTTGTTGAAGTCAGTCAAGTTCAGGTTAGAGATGAAATTATGTCATTAAAAAATAGTACCACTGAAGATTATTACAACCTCACTGACAAACTTATGAAAAGCATAATTCACGTTATTATTGAACCTCTAACTAAGCTTTTTAATCAATCAATGAAATGTAATACTTAGCCAGATCCATTAAAATTGTCAGTGGTTATCCCTTTACATCACCTATTGTCGCAAAGGTATTTGAATTAATGTTAAACAATCAACTAGTTACATTTTTTAAAGGAAATAAGTTAGACATACCTAACAACATGGATTTAGGTCATCAAAACGTACTATAACAGCGTTAATGAGCCATGTTGCGCATATTTTAGAGTCATTTGAGCAGAAGAGGTACGTGGAAACAACGTTATGAGACTTAAGTAAGGCTTTCGAATCAATAGATCATAATACATTTATTGAAAAACTGAAATATTACAATGTATCAAATTCTGCGTGTGAATTGTTAAGTAGTTATTTACAAAATAGGTACCAAGCTATCAGATGGAATGGACCAATTTCTTCTCAAAAAAAATTAGTTGTGGTGTGCCTCAAGGTTCGATTTTAACTTCTAAATTTTCATAAATGATATTCCCTCTAATATTAGCTGTTCTCAATTAACACCATACGCTGATGACACAACCACCATTAACTCAAGTGACACGTCAGAAGATATGCTAACTTCTTCAAAGAAAACGGAATTTAGATTTGATAGGAATGAGAGTTGCAGAATCATGCTCGGCAACACTAGATTATTTGAGTTTTGTTCAAACATTTATATATTTTCCTTCATCAACGATTAAAAAGGGTAATCGACACTCGTTGGTCAGCTAGAGCAGATATCGTAACAGCTTTGTAGTTAAATTACGCAGAAATTAAAAAATGTGCTTCATGATTTATCACAGATTATCATGAGAAACCCATCGGTAAACTAGAAGCGAAAAATTGCGGAAAAATTTGGATTTGTATGAAACTGGCGTTAATGACAGTGTTGTGGGAGAAACTACTACACAGAATAAATAATGTTAAACAATCTCTACAAAAGAAATAATCTAATCTTTTAGTGGCAGTTAAACTACTCCATTCTCTATCTGATTATATTTCGGCCTGCAGAACCAATTTTGACGAAATTGAGAATATGGTCAATTTATTGACCGACAACAGAGAAAAAGAGGAATCTCCATTTCGGCGAAACTACGACCGGTGAAACACAACTTATGGGTAGACAGTCTTTCATTGTAAGTGCCTATAATGTAATTTGCGACACGTTGGTCGTAAATATTTCACGAAGCAGCGAAGTCTACAAAAACGATTTTCAAATCTTTTACAATGTTGACAACGCTAGTAAAAATGAAATTAATATATGCGTGGATAAAGTCGGTAAAAAGTATGGAAAGGACATCGACTGTATTTATCTAAGCGAAAAAATTATTCACTTAAAAAAGGAGAATGAGTCAACACCAGACAGAACGTATAAGATGTCATTGATGGTTTGCAATCTACGTTTTCAAATATTGAAACCATTTAAAAAATATTTCTTACCATACGAATACCTAATTCAAGTGGTGAGCGGTTATTCCCTGTTCTCAAACGTGTTAAGAATTATTTACGCAATAGTTTAAGCCAACAACACCTAAGTGAGCTCTCTGTCTTGTGCACACAAAATGATGTTACATAGAAACTAGACTATGATGATTTAATAAATGATTTCGCAAAACAAAAAGCGCGAAAAGTGCCCATTTAAATTAAGTGGATACTTTTTCCATATATGTTATTTTAATAGCTGTAGTACTAGAACATAATATATGTTGATAAGCTGATATACAGTGCGCTCAGAAAGTAACGGATAAATTCATTATTTTCGAAATCGTTAATTTATGGTCAAAATCCTACGACACGTCGATTTTTTATTTTGATTCCGGACTTAAAGTTCATATTTTTAAATGGCAACCCTGTTTGTTAGTCGCGGAAATCGATGCAACTCTTTCTCCTGAGTTCAAAAATGCCCTATTTATTGCGATTATTTGAAACAGTATTCGCGATATTAATTATTAAATGTGGCATAATTCGAAAATTGGTATGGTGTTAGTCAAGAGCGAAACTAGTGTGATTGAAATGTAGGCTTTTGTCAAAACAACAAGCAACTAGGTAACTCGATATGGAGTTTATTTTTTATTTTCAAGCGGCCGAAAACCGCATATTTATGTATCGTTATAGGTAGACCTGAAGTACGTATTTTTGTCACCGGAAGACAAAAACACTTTCAAGTCTTATGTTATGTTTGTTTTCATTCAATTTATGTTTATTTTAATAAATGTTGTGCATTGTTTGGTACCCAGATTCTTAATTTAACGAAAACATTGACAACACTAATACCGCACCAATTGTCGAATTATGCCACATGTAATAATTAATATCGCGCATACTGTTTCAAATAATCCCAATAAATAGGGTATTTTTGAACTCAAGGAGAAAGAGTTGCATCGATTTCCGCGAAGAACATACAGGGTTGCCATTTAAAAGTATGGACTTTGACGTCATATCTGGAAAGCGCGCAGTGCCATCTACATGTGCGACACAGCATAAAGTCCGGAATCAAAATAAAAAATCGATGTGTCACAGGATTTTGAACACAAACTAACGATTTCGAAAATAATGAATGTATCGTTACTTTCTGAGCGCACTGCATACACACGGGTTGTTCGGCTTCTACGTTCTTGCATTGTAGCTAATAATTATGTACGTAGCAAAACTAAGATAATTTGTATACAAAAATTAAAAAAAAAATGGTCTGGTCCGAGATGAAAGTCACGCTTTTATACCCTGGGGCTTAACGTGTTAAGAAATAAAAAAAAACACTCACTGTTACCTACTTCATTAAAGAAACCACATAGCTAATTTTGTCTTTATTTTTTCTGAATATGCCTGTATAACTTTTTGGTCGTAATTTGCCGGAAATTAGGGAGTGCAACTCCAAAGCTGCTTCACCATCCCTAGAAGTCACGAGCCGCCGCTGCTACAATTCTCATCTTTTTTGCTCCGTAAATGTGTTTATAACATATGGTATTATTACTATTATAACAAATAATCGGTTTTCCCCCATCGTTGAGAATACACTTTACGTAAATATATTCACTTTTGAAATAAACTGAATATTTAGACCAAGCAAGAATCAAAGCAATCTTAGACTAGCAATTATACGAAATATTTATAAATTTAATGCACTGGTAGATATGGCTAATTAGCACTAACAGTAGATAAGATCCGGGGTTTTAAAAAGAAAAAATAGCACAAATCGCCGTTGACTTGTTTTAGTATAGTATAAATTATGGAATAAGATCGTTATTTCGAAAACGGTTGAATTTTTAGGAAAATCCCGAAACAGGTCGATTTTTGTTGTAAAATATCCATGGTATAATATACAGAGTAGGAATGACATCACCGGTGCTGGTGTAATGACGTAAGGTTAATTTTTTTTAATAGAAATCGATGCATGCATGTGATACCTCGTTTGAAAGGCACTTTAATTCTCTATTTAACGACACTACATTGTTAACTAAATTATTTTGTACAGGGTGGTAAAAAATTTTATTTTATTTAAATTCAACGAAATTACAATTAATGTTTTAATTAATAATGTACTTTAAAGCAAACAAATTGCGCATAAAATTTATTTTATTTTATTTACTTCAGTAAGTAATGGATTTAATCATTAATTGTAATTTGGTTGAATTTAAATAAAATAAAATTTTTTCCCACCCTATACAAAATAATTTATGTAAAAATGTTATGTCGTTAAATAGAGAATTAAAATCCCTTTCAAAAGAGGTGTCACATGACATCGATTTCTATTTAAAAAAAGTCATCCCTACTCTATGTAAATTATAACATGGGTATTTTACAACAAAAATCCACCTGTTTCGGGATTTTCCTAAAAATTCAATCGTTTTTCCATATATAGCCGTTCACGGTATATAATTAACGGTAATTTTACATACAGCAGGCACATTCCTAATCAACGGTGCGAGTGTAAAAACGTGTATATTTCGTTTGATGCAATCCTGTTACTGTAATAAAAATGCATCCTTGGAGAATGGAGAAAGATTGCCACAGTACACGATTCTATAGTAAATTAACGTATAAACATAGTTGCACTATTTTTACACTCATGATGTCCTGATAATGTAGAATATTCTTTGCAGCTATCACATGCCTTAAATATTTAACCTACCATAAATGAATGACACATTTGATCATATGAAGAATGTAACAAATAATTGGAATAGAAACATGAACAATTAAGCATTAAACTTAACATTTTCGTAAAACGTCAGAAAAATGATTGATAGCTGTTGCTTAAAATTCTATTTTACAAAGAATAGGGTATCATAAAGTGGAATAGTAATAAGATACTAAAATAGTATCAAGTTTTTACTATTTTTCTTTCTTCAATTTTCTGTTCTCCTAATCATTATTCCAGAGAAAGGAAGAGTTATTGTAAAAATAGAATACGCGAAATGTAATCGTGGAATTTTAATTTTTTCCATATATTTTCCTTGGTTTTTTAAAATAAATTAAGCTCTCAAGAAAGTTAAACGTTATTGGCTATATAAAGCAGCAGATATTGGTAAATGAATGCATAATCGATAACAAAAATTTATCATATTATTAGTAGGGGTAAGCAGTTTTGAGAATTTGAGGTGAAAGAAAAACTTCAGATATAAACACGCTGTTTTCGGGAGGGTTTGTTCACTGCCTTCTAAATACTACAGGCCTGGCTCACTATTTGCATAACGTCACAACAGGAGGTGATCAGTATAAAGTTTACAGCTTTATAGTGAAGAAGTTGAGAATGATTTTCTAGCATTGCCAGACCAAACAAAATTGCAGTGCAAACACAAACTAATAATTTTAAACTGTATTCTTAAAAAAACAGTAATATATGTCAAACAGACGTTTAAAAGTTCATGTAAGATAGAGGTTACTAGAGTGCAGAAGCAAGCACACAGACACACGGATACGCAGACACAGTGTGTAAAAATAGATTGCGCCCGTTTAATGTGACAAGGTGAATTTTGAGTGCGTAATTATAGTGTGAATGGGCGAACCGGGTGTTCCTAGCGAAAATATTAAGGAGTGTATTTCGGAGGCAGACTTACTATTGTAATAGCGATAGACAAGAAAATAACCGAAACTATTCTTCTGTGCTCAAGAGACTGTGGGTGAAACGTTAGAGACGGGTCGTTTATGTCTTTTTGAGTGCGGTTTACCATATCAAGGGCGTATTGGGGAGCATTGACGTAGAGGTGAGAATTATATTCCAGATGAGGACACAACAAAAGGAGTTATTGCGATGTGTGGTACTGTTTAGATCTGTACAGAAAGCCCAGTTTGCGGGCAGGTATTTTCCTGGCTGACAAAAGCTTGCCATGAAAGGTTCGATGGTTAGGACATCCTTAACATGGAAATAGAGTTTGAAAACTTGAGATCTAAGCCATTCATATTTACAGCAGGAAATTATCGGTCTTTCTTGGCGGACACAAAGCTACATTGGGTTTTGTCGGCGTTGAACGTTACTAGATTCAGGAATACGTTCTAAGTATCTGCTGATTTGAGCGTGCCATTTTCATTTAACCTCCTGACTAGACTTATTGTTGTGAGAAAACTGATAAGAACTACAATGTAGAGTGCTGTCGTCTGCAAAGCAATGGATCGGATTAGTTGTTGAGGAAATTAGATCATTTCTGTATAACAGGAGCAATGTAGGAGCTATCACTGATCCTTCGGGTACGCCCGCGTTAATAGTATTATCTTTCGAAAAGAAGCTATCGCGACAACACCTATACGTCTTTGATCAAAAAGCTGGAGACCCAATTGATGAACGTATCAGATAATCAGAACCAGGTGAGCTTGGCAAGTAGGCACTTGTACCAAACTTGGTCAAAATCCTTTAAAATACCTAAAGCTGCTACGACTGTTTCACCGGACCTTTCTAATGTGTTATTCCAAAGTGACATGAATGACTGTCTGAACCCATACTGGTGGTCGCTTAGAAGTTTATTGGACTCAAAGAACGAAATTAGTTGATGTTTGATCGCTTTTTCCATAATATTCGATAGTTTGAGGGATCGGTTTGATCGCCCTTCTTAGGAATAGGTTGGACATTTGCCAACTTCCGCGATGAGGGAAACTCTCCAGATGACGTGGAAATCGAAAAGAGTTTGGACAATACCGGTACTAGCTCGGGGGAGGATTTTTAAGGACGATAGCTATAATACCGTCAGGGCCAGTCGCCTTGTTCGAGTCAAGTTTATTGATAATAGGAGTTTGTATCGAAAGTGGATTAGTTTCATAGCGTATGGGGTAGATTTGAATCACGGCACAATTTTACCAGAATCATTGAGACATGAATTTGATGCAAAGTAATCCACAAAGAGGTTGGTTGTGTCAGCAGGATCAGTTACTACAGCTACGTCACGAGACGTCATGGGGAAAAACGAAGATATACTAAAATTTTTACGAGATGGCTTTAGCTAATGACCAAAATTTACGACTACCAAAAAACATAAGTCTAATTCTTTGCATTTACGTTCTTCAAACATATTTTTGACCTTGGTGATGATGCTTTTGCAACTATTCCTTGCGGCAATATAGTCGATGATTTTCGACAATTTGATTTCCATTTGGTACAGAGTTTATGCTTTTGCGATAATGCATCAATGCCCTATTAAACTAAGGTTGAGAACGGGAATGACCTACGCGATTGTGTTTTTGAGATTGTATAACTCCATACCCATCAAGATAACTTCAGTTATTGAAGGGGCAATGTTTGAAGAGGAGGGTTCTGTTTTTGGAATAACAGTGGGATTTGGTACAGAGGAAGTTATTTCGATTAGGCAGTGGTCTAGTTGACCATGTGAGGAAAAGACACTTGATTTATAGACAAGTGGGTTAGATGTAGGGACTAGATCCAGGAGATATGGAGTTATGGTTGTCAGGGATTCTGGAAATCATTTATGTGAGATCACAGGATACAGCAAATGGTTCTGCACTGACCTGTGAGATTAGTGGTAGATGAAAGTTGAAGCCAATTGGAGTTGTGGACATTAAAATCTCCCAGAATTGAGACATCGCAAGATGAAAACTGTGATAAAAGGTAGTCTATTTGCAGACTAAGGTAATCAAAAAGATCTTGGAAGTTTTCATTGGAAGACCTATATACAACGGTATAATTTAACAAATTGGGGACCAGAATGTTTGAACCAAATCGCGTCGAATTTGTTATTCTCCATAGTGTACATCCCCTTATAACCTACGTTGTCCTTGGTATACGCATATACCCCACCTTTTAGGCGAAAGTTAGAGTGGAGGTTGTACCTGAGAAATTGTAAGTCAGGCGAATCAGTGCTTCCAGGGGAGACTTGCTTCTGACAGAAACAGAATGTCCGGTTGCACTTGTTCAAGGTGTAGGTGAACAGCAATAAGATTCGAGCTGATACCACGTATGTTGCAGTAATGTATCCGAATGTTGGTACTTTCGATGCCGAGGTCGCTTGAGTCCTACCCTCCCGGACATCCGAATGGGGCAGGTGTTTACTCCCGGCAGATCTTGCTTTTCTTAGTCTTAATTTTGGCGTTGACGAATTTTTGTACCCCCTAGAATCCTTGTGATGGATCGACGAATTGATGTGATACTGTGGCCGTCTCACCCTACTCACCTGGGGTATAGCGTACGTTTTACAACTTGCCATTTTAAGGGAACATTAATTAATTTACATTGCATCGTACAAAAAAAAATTTTTGTACGATTGTGGAATATAGTAACTGCACTTAAAACAGAACAGGATATTGCTTAACTTAATTAAAAAAGGATCGTGCATAGGTTATATAGTACCCCAATCTATTTATGATTAGTTTCGTAGGTGTTCGCAGCATTAAGATTAAAATAAATTATTTATTTTGGTTTATATTTAGGTTTCAACTTGCATATTATTGTCATTTTAAACTAATCAAATCAGTTATACTATTGTCGTAAAGTGTGATAACTTTTCTAGTTATTAGATTTCATTTTTACTTATTTGAAGGGTAATAATAAATAACGATAATTATTCTGTTAGCCCTCCAGACTTTAATTGTCTACTTTTAGGATTAATTCATTAAAATTAAGATTTAAGTAACAAAGGTAAAAGTTAGATTACATTTTAAATTGGCAGTCAAAGAAACAATATGAAATATAATATTATAATTAAACTTAAAATTAAATATAGTACCAAAAATAAAAGTGGCATTAAGTTTCAAATTTGCAAAGAAACATGTTCAAAAACTCATCAGAGATTCGTTTTTTTATATTTACAGCTCTGCCATATCTTTTGTATTTTATATTTGTCAATGTGCCGACAGAAGTTTAACTTGTAAAATGTTCCGGCTTCCTGCATCTTCCGGAATTTATGATTTAAGCACCCAAAAGTATCATCATACCGCCAATTTTTCAATAGGATGTATTTTTATCAATACGTTTTTTGATTGTAGCATTCATATTATTATATTACGTTCGCGGACTCATGCAAATAGCTCTGTACAAACCTAATCACGCTTAAACCCGGCATGTCCCGCACCGTTATGATAATCTGCTTCCCCGATTACTTACGATTTTTATTAACACGTAGTAATTCTCGCATTTAGATGTTCAATTTGCTTCTCGTCTCCGTGGACTACTTAAGATTTCGAATTTTACACGTTTCGCACGCACATCTTTCAATAACCCAAGATAGACAAAAACAACGAAGATGAACACAAAATTTCCCCACCTTTAAGTGATTGGTTACACTTATTGCACTGCATTTTTAATTTTGAAAAGTATAACATTTTAATAACGTATTTATATATAGTTAGTTACGGCAATTATTTAAACTAAATTAGCAATTTAAATGATTTAAAATCACTGTTACTTTAGAGCGTTACCGTATACACGACCGTACTCAAAAAGCACACATCGATTGAAAAAAATTTATACAAGTACACAAGATATCTTCCTGAAGTAGCAGATTGTAATTACATATTTTGTAATTGAGTGCATCATATTTGGAAGAGTATTTGAAAAATAAATGTAACAAAAGAAAATTGTTGTTCTTGCTTTATTATTCAAAAATCACAACTAAAGCGAAGACTGTGTATTACAATTTTTTGTTACCATTGTTTTCATCGTAGGACGTTTAGGAAATTTTTAGATTGATAACATACATTAGTACCTGAACGATTTTAAATAATAATAAATAAAATTGAAGATATGAAATAACATTGAATAATGCTGTATAATTTGTTAATATATTCTTATTTGTATCAGTTACCACTTACCTACTGCTTATTGCAAACCAAATGATCATACTAAATTTCTGAGAAGTACAGAGCCATTAAGAGTACGATTACAAATACACATTTATTTACAAAAACAAAGCAATAGGACAAAACATTAATTTATTTTTAAAATCAACAATAATTATTCACTATTTAGCACAGTCCACAATTCACCTGGTCTACCAATTGATCCTTGAGTTTCAGATTTAGGCCCTAAAATTACTTTACCACTAATATTTGCATCATTTAAATACTTTTCAGTTGCCTTTCGTAAATCATCAATATTTACAGTCATAATTTCTGCTCTGTGTCGTTGTAAAATATCTTCATTAACTCCTTTTAAGAATTCATCGGCACCTTTTTCACTAGGAGGTATTGGAGCATCTACGGATTGAAATACACCTAATTTTGCTTCAATAACATCTTGCTCTTTAATATTTATTATTTTCTGTTCCATCCATTTTGCAGTATTATCAAAAACTTCTAATGTCTTATAGCTATGTGGGTCACGATAGCTGAAAAAAGTAAACACACCATCTCCAGACAATCTTGCACCACCACCATAAGCACCTTGCTTTTCTCGAACTTCGGGATGTAAATACTTTGAGGATAAAAGTCTCGCCAGTACCTTTAGAGTTGCATATTCTCTATCACTAAAAGGAACTGTGAGCACAGCTTTACTGCAGTAATGAACGGGTATGTTCAAGACGTGATACTGACATCTAACCGAATTGGAGACTAATGGTTTGTGAATGTGAAAAGTGTGCTCGTTAGGTTGTCCAAATGTATTTCCCGGCAGACTATTAATAAATGTTTCATAAGTATTGATTATCTTTGATCTCTTCTTATCAGATAGATTTAATGCACACCTAAAATTAAGACATTAGTGTGAAAAACGCCTTGGAAATGTTAAAGCGTGTTTAAGGGTCCTACATAAATGAAACAATGCTTGCCTGTTCTCTAGTGACAAAGATTTTATACCAATCTAATGAGACATTGCACAAATTCTTGTTAATTGTAGAACCCATAAACACTACTAATTTTACAATGCAAATAGTTTTTATACTCCGGAATCTTGTCCAATACTTTTTCTTTATCGAGGGGTATAAACCCGTGGCTCTGAATCCAGATTTCATATTTTCTGAATTTCGCGTTTCGATTGTGAGAAGACATTTTTGAAGTAAACTCGGAAAAAGTTGTTTAGGCAGACAACCTTTGTTTCGTTTTTCCATTCCGTTAGTGTTTTATCCACTGAATTTTTACAGGCCTGAAAACGCCACATCGAGCGGCTGTTTGTTGGTAGTATTTCCGGAAGAAGAATGAACCTTATATTCTGTTTTCACATTCTTCGACAATTCTCAGTGAAAGATGGCTAGCAGATTATCTCCAATTATAGCTTTTGGCCCATCCAGCTTTCTAAAATAGGGAAGAATTATGGAAAAAACCAATCCTCAAAATACACTGGTCAAACCATCCAGACTTTGACCTGTTGTATCTTGCACCATGAAGGCCGTTTGTGTCCATTCTTGCCACAAATGCTCGGACTTATAAACGATATAAGATTGCAGCATGGTCCCATTTGCAGCCACAGAAAACATAACAGATGTTGTCGATTTGCTAGAATCCAGTATCCTTACGGGATATTTGCACGATCTTCGAACTAATACTTTTACATTGCCTGGGTCATCTACAAAATTTGTCTCATCGTAGTCGACAAGAATGTCGGGAGGCACATCACGTAACGACTCTTCGAGATTCCTAAAGTATTTTTCTATTATTTCTACGGACACATTGGCCCTGGCTCTTTTTATATTAGAGCATAATCTTTGCTTTAGTGCAGCGTTTCGCTGTAGAAATGTTGTTATCCATTCGTGTGAAGGTAAATTATTTTTAAATTGAGATCTCTTTATGCTTCGTTTGTTTAAAAAATTTTGGACCAAAACGCAAACATCTTTTTTTTCTAGAGGAAACCCCCAGTCAGACATCACACCAATGGAGTCCACTATGAGTTTCTCTTCCTCATGGGTTAAAGCAGGTTGTCCCATATCTCTTTAAATTCTTTTGATTTATATGCCTATAAAGGGTGGCTAATTTCACCATATCTATCACACGCTTTTCTATATGATAGTTTACCATTTTTAACGTCCGTGATGGCTTTTTGAAGTTGTTCTTCATTATAGGAAGCGTAATTTCTGCCACCAATCTTCCTTTTATAATTTCGCGGCATGTTCCGAGTCGCCCTGTAAAGTGCAATAATTTATGCAACATCCTGTAAATTTTTTGTTCCGCAAAATTTTATCTAACTCAAAATTCTGAAGGAATACTTGAAGCTATTAAAAATGTATACAACTTCACATGCCAGTAACACCGTGATATAACAAGATTATTACAATTATACAAAGAATAGGGTTTTTTTACTTTTATTCACAATAATTTTCAAAACTAACTTGGTAGTTGCGAAATTTTATACCATAAATAAACGATATAGATGTCTAACTACTACTACATCTCAGATTTGATTCATCTGATGCATGATAGATGTTAGTACCTGTACAATTTTAAAATATTGGTGCGTTCCGAGTCAACCCGTTTGACGGTAATAATAAATAACGACAATTACTCTGTTAGCCCTCCCGACTTTAATTGTCTACTTTTAGGATTAATTCATTAAAATTAAGATTTAGGTAACAAAGGTAAAAGTTAGATTAAATTTTAAAATGGCAGTCAAAGAAAGTATAGTATAAGACAATATGAAATATATTATAATTAACTTAAAATTAAATATAGTACCAAAAATAAAAGTGGCATTAAGTTTCAAATTTGCAAGAACATGTTCAAAAACTTATCAGATTTCGTTTTTATATTTACAGCTCTGCCATATCTTTTGTATTTTATATTTGTCAATGTGCCGACAGAAGTTTAACTTGTAAAATGTTCCGGCTTCCTGCATCTTCCGGAATTTATGATTTAAGCACCCAAAAGAATCATTGGCCATTTAATTCGATTTATTACTAATATCCTGGATTGCCAAACTGGGAAGTAAATCTAAATTTTGTGCTTTTGTTTGCTGCTGTTGTAATTCTAATCCTCTGGAGTAAATTTGCGTCTTATCATCATCATTTAAGTTTTTTATTTTATCGTGGATTAATTGTTTTTCCAGGTCTTGCTGCTTACTCTCATAATTCATATCAGGTTCCATTGACAAAGATAAACGATGAGAATTATTTAAAAAATAATTTTCTAGCGTTTTTTGTAGGAACTGCTTATCATTCGCTATATCTTCTTTTAGGCGAACTATTAATTTATCAACATTTAAAACATCTACAAAACTCCCGTTATGATTTAAGATGGGTGTAAGGCCTAAGAGTAAATTAAGACCAAAATCAGATGTTTGATGTTTAATTCTCAGCTCATACGAATGTAAAACTGACTCAATGTGTTTTTCATCAAATCCATTAGCAACTACATCAACAATTGCTTTATCAAATAAAAATGAAACTTTATCAACATCCGATTTTTCTAAACCTTGCAAACCAACAGTAAATATGCTATCACGCTGTTGTGAATCATATCCAGTACATGATGTAAAACCACCAGAAAAATTTGCATCAATCAGAGCCTTATATAAAGGCGAATTTGGACCTTTGACTAATAATTCAGTTATAAATTGCATTAAAAATGTTTCATACACATTGAGAATATCGGACAGAAGCAGAGATACACAGCACGTATTTTGCTTTTCAAAAGGTTCACGCATATTCTCGAAACGGCCCAGAAAATGCTTTCTTTGAGGTTCAGACCACCTCTTTTGTACAGGTACTAAAGTGTGTGAAGGGTCTTCATACTTATATTTAGTTAAATATTCGTCATTAATGTACTCTAATGAGGGTGCTAATGGGAAATTACCGTACGAAAAAAATCTAGCATTACTAGGATGATAGCATTTCCGATGAAATTCTTTTAAATCATCCCATGTTAAATTTGGAATCAAAAGAGGGTCACCTCCGGATATAACACTATATGTATGATCAGGTAATATTAAATTTTGCAATTTCTGACTAAAAATATTTTCGTTCTCAGAGTAAACACCTTTCATTTCATTATAAACAACACCTTTAATCACTAAATTGTTTTGGCATCAGTTGGATTTTCATTTTCTAATCTCCAACCTTCTTGCATAAAATCTAATTGATTTAATTTAGGACTAAAAACAGCATCAAGATAAATTTTTGTAAATTATGATAATCCGTAAAATTCTGTGTACTGAATGGATATATTGTGAAATCAGAACCTGTCATAGCATTCATAAATGTAGCTAATGATCGATTTAACATTTTAAAAAGGGATCACGACGGAAATAGTTCAGATCCACACAATACTAGGTGTTCCAAAATGTGTGGTAATCCTGTACTGTCCTTTGGTGTAGTTCGAAAGTTAATTGAAAAAACGTTGTTATTGTCATTACGATACAAATGTATATACTTGGCTTTTGTTTGTACATGTTCTAATTGTAGTGCTGTTATATTAAAAGCGTTAATATTTTGAATATCTTCTACAAGAAAGTTGTGTACAAGTGATCCACGTTGAAAACGTTCGACGTCAGAAGTTACATCCAGATCTGTTTCGGCAGTAGCTGCATGTGATTTATGTTTGTAATTTTTTATAGTTGAGAGGATTTTATTATAACGGTGTATTCTCCACATCTGTACACAATTATTTAAATATTACATTTAATTACCATTACAATGTAAATGTATTTCACAACTTACCTTCTAATTTCAATATTTTTTTACACATAACCACAAATTTTTCAAGTTTAATGCACGACGTACGTTTGAGATTTCGATAAGTCTGGTAGTTTGAAACTAGGGTAATTAATCACAAGTGATAACAATATAAATTAATATTTACCAGTAAATCAATGTGAAAAAAGAATTACATACACTAAACTCAAATAACTTACCTTAAAATGGTATACACCAGTACGTCTTAGCGTACATCAAACACTAATTAATCTACGTTAAATTGAAAATATTGTTAGAATTATTAACATTTAAGTAATCTGAATTGTTACTGTTTAAACGTATATAAATTAAAATCTTCATACTCTGAATGAAAAATAACCTCACTTTATTTCAAATCAGTTTGTCAACAAAGGTTGATTATTATTAACAAAATTGGAAAGTTAAAAAATATGTAGGTGCTGAAAATTCATTACAATCAAGCAATATTAGAAATCTAAGATTTAAATAAATACAAAAGTTAACTATTTTAGGCGAATTTAAATTTCGCGGGCTACCAATTTTAGTAATATTTCTATAGATGTAAAATTAAAAATACACTAAATGTTATTTAAGTTTCAAGGATTGTTTCTCATTCCACCACGGTCAAAATATCTTAAGGCGGCTCCACACTTGCGTTGACGAATATTCCTTAATTCGACGAACATTTGTAATTAATGTTTTTGTACAAATATTTGTCAATGTCAGGCTGTTCACACTATATCACGAATTACCGAATATTTCCGTTCTTCATTTTCAACCTTGAAAGTATTTGTAATTTTGTAAACATGAACGAAGAATTAGTTGGTGCTGCTGCAAGTTGGTTTTTTATGTGCTATAATTATTACAAAATACACAGGCAACCTAGAAAAAGGAGATGGTGGATGGTGTCTTTAAATAAAAGCAGAATGCGGTAAGTAATTTACCATGTCAGATAAAAAAGTGACTGTCTAAAAATATACGGTTGTAGTGATGGGGAAAATCAGATAATTGCAAACTTACTTAAAGAACCATCAGGAGAATTCCATAACTTTTGTCGAACAGTTTTCAAAGCTTACATTTTTTATTTAGAATTTCACCGCAGATTATTGCTCAGATCGTACCTGAAGTTGTAAAAGAGGTTTCGGGATGTAGTTGGTCGTCATATGATGCAGTCGATTGACTTTGAGTCCATTGTGACTGATGTGAATGTGATGGTGATGTTCGGGAAGAGTAA
Organism: Vesta saturnalis; assembly: GCA_036346205.1. Taxonomy (NCBI): domain Eukaryota; kingdom Metazoa; phylum Arthropoda; class Insecta; order Coleoptera; family Lampyridae; genus Vesta; species Vesta saturnalis. The sequence continues at coordinate 409,092 of JARFJB010002144.1, read as the reverse complement.
TCATAATCAGGGGTTGTTAGTTGAGACTCATCTGTATTATAATATGGTGCAGAAGGTGGACTATCAGTCCATTGTGAATGATGTGAACGTGATGATGATGGTCGGCAAGAAAATTATCCTGGGCGAATGGTGCTGGAATTGGTGCTGTTTGTGTTACATTTCGTCTCTTGTTCAATAGTAATATGTCGATCTGTAGCATAAGTTCGTCTCGTTGGTCTTCACTGAATTTGCGTAGATTTTTGACCAATAGGCTACCATACATTTTGCATTCATCAGGCTCTCGACTTGTAGTTTTTGTGGTTGCAACCGTTTTAAGTATATTAAATGCCTCGTCCATTTTTCTTTCGGTTCTTTTTTGAATATTTTCTTCTTTTTTTTTGGTGCTGTTTTCACAACAACAGTTGTTCTATCGCTCTGAACTGCATCCGATTGTTCTGAACACACATGGTCATTAATGATTTCTGCTGTATCACCTGGCTCCTCAATGTCAGTTTGACTCGGGTATTTGGATTATGGCTTCTATTTTTCGAATATTGCGACGACCGATATCGCTACAACCAGAAAAAGCGACTTCGGTCACATTACCATGTGCTTATTTGCACAACTTTTTACGTTGGAATAAAACTGCCGCATCTCTGTATAGCCCAGGTTCCTTTGATTCTCTTGCAGAAAGCGGAAATATCTAACCTGGATCCTGAAGACAAGAAGAAACTAAATAATAATAAATATGAATATGAATCATAATAATATGTATTATTAACAAAATATATATAACCTACCTACTACCTACTCTTTAAACAATGCTACTACACAATATCAACCCTGATATACGTAAACACAAGTCTGGACAGAACCACGAACAGAAGTGTAGCGAATATTCGGGTTCTTTTGATACCTGCTAATTTACCGACTCGACACGGAACATATTCGGAAGCGAGTACAAACACCAAATATTTGCGGGCTAACAGGAGCATTTAATACACACTTGTGCTATATCGGCCGAATGTCAAATATTTGTAAACGAACAACGCAAGTGTGGAACCGTCCTTACAGAGTGAATACAGAATAATTATCAATCTTACAATAGTAAAACTGCAGCTAACAAGTACCATTGCGCTCAAAAAATACTGGACAGCAAAATTGTGCATTTGGTTTGACGGCGCATAATCAATTCCGTTAGGAGGCTATGACCATGAAATATCCAAGTGACAGTTTCATAAAAATTATAATTTTCGAAACCTTTAACGTCATGCCGCGCCTTACAGAAATGGAAAAGGCAATAATAAGCGCCCGTTTGAGAGATAGGCGAAGCATTCGGCGAATTGCTAATGAATGGATATTAGCATAACCACAGCTTTGTTGCCAGTTTGAGAAATGCTTTTGAGCACGATGGTCAAACATAATTTCGAAATTATAATATACTATTTAACATCACTAGCATGTGAAAAGGATTTTACTGGCAGACAAAAGGAATATGTTTCATACACATTGAGAATATCGGACAGAAGCAGAGATACACAGCACGTATTTTGCTTTTCAAAAGGTTCACGCATATTCTCGAAACGGCCCAGAAAATGCTTTCTTTGAGGTTCAGACCATCTCTTTTGTACAGGTACTAAAGTGTGTGAAGGGTCTTCATACTTATATTTAGTTAAATATTCATCATTAATATACTCTAACGAGGGTGCTAATGGGAAATTACCATACGAAAAAAATCTAGCATTACTAGGATGATAGCATTTCCGATGAAATTCTTTTAAATCATCCCATGTTAAATTTGGAATCAAAAGAGGGTCACCTCCGGATATAACACTATATGTATGATCAGGTAATATTAAATTTTGCAATTTCTGACTAAAAATATTTTCGTTCTCAGAGTAAACACCTTTCATTTCATTATAAACAACACCTTTAATCACTAAATTCGTTTTGGCATCAGTTGGATTTTCATTTTCTAATCTCCAACCTTCTTGCATAAAATCTAATTGATTTAATTTAGGACGAAAAACAGCATCAAGATAAATTTTTTGTAAATTATGATAATCCGTAAAATTCTGTGTACTGAATGGATATATTGTGAAATCAGAACCTGTCATAGCATTCATAAATGTAGCTAATGATCGATTTAACATTTTAAAAAAGGGATCACGTACGGGAAATAGTTCAGATCCACACAATACTAGGTGTTCCAAAATGTGTGGTAATCCTGTACTGTCCTTTGGTGTAGTTCGAAAGTTAATTGAAAAAACGTTGTTATTGTCATTACGATACAAATGTATATACTTGGCTTTTGTTTGTACATGTTCTAATTGTAGTGCTGTTATATTAAAAGCGTTAATATTTTGAATATCTTCTACAAGAAAGTTGTGTACAAGTGATCCACGTTGAAAACGTTCGACGTCAGAAGTTACATCCAGATCTGTTTCGGCAGTAGCTGCATGTGATTTATGTTTGTAATTTTTTATAGTTGAGAGGATTTTATTATAACGGTGTATTCTCCACATCTGTACACAATTATTTAAATATTACATTTAATTACCATTACAATGTAAATGTATTTCACAACTTACCTTCTAATTTCAATATTTTTTTACACATAACCACAAATTTTTCAAGTTTAATGCACGACGTACGTTTGAGATTTCGATAAGTCTGGTAGTTTGAAACTAGGGTAATTAATCACAAGTGATAACAATATAAATTAATATTTACCAGTAAATCAATGTGAAAAAAGAATTACATACACTAAACTCAAATAACTTACCTTAAAATGGTATACACCAGTACGTCTTAGCGTACATCAAACACTAATTAATCTACGTTAAATTGAAAATATTGTTAGAATTATTAACATTTAAGTAATCTGAATTGTTACTGTTTAAACGTATATAAATTAAAATCTTCATACTCTGAATGAAAAATAACCTCACTTTATTTCAAATCAGTTTGTCAACAAAGGTTGATTATTATTAACAAAATTGGAAAGTTAAAAAATATGTAGGTGCTGAAAATTCATTACAATCAAGCAATATTAGAAATCTAAGATTTAAATAAATACAAAAGTTAACTATTTTAGGCGAATTTAAATTTCGCGGGCTACCAATTTTAGTAATATTTCTATAGATGTAAAATTAAAAATACACTAAATGTTATTTAAGTTTCAAGGATTGTTTCTCATTCCACCACGGTCAAAATATCTTAAGGCGGCTCCACACTTGCGTTGACGAATATTCCTTAATTCGACGAACATTTGTAATTAATGTTTTTGTACAAATATTTGTCAATGTCAGGCTGTTCACACTATATCACGAATTACCGAATATTTCCGTTCTTCATTTTCAACCTTGAAAGTATTTGTAATTTTGTAAACATGAACGAAGAATTAGTTGGTGCTGCTGCAAGTTGGTTTTTTATGTGCTATAATTATTACAAAATACACAGGCAACCTAGAAAAGGAGATGGTGGATGGTGTCTTTAAATAAAAGCAGAATGCGGTAAGTAATTTACCATGTCAGATAAAAAGTGACTGTCTAAAAATATACGGTTGTAGTGATGGGGAAAATCAGATAATTGCAAACTTACTTAAAGAACCATCAGGAGAATTCCATAACTTTTGTCGAACAGTTTTCAAAGCTTACATTTTTTATTTAGAATTTCACCGCAGATTATTGCTCAGATCGTACCTGAAGTTGTAAAAGAGGTTTCGGGATGTAGTTGGTCGTCATCTGATGCAGTCGATTGACTTTGAGTCCATTGTGACTGATGTGAATGTGATGGTGATGTTCGGGAAGAGTAATCATAATCAGGGGTTGTTAGTTGAGACTCATCTGTATTATAATATGGTGCAGAAGGTGGACTATCAGTCCATTGTGAATGATGTGAACGTGATGATGATGATCGGGAAGAAAATTATCCTGGGCGAATGGTGCTGGAATTGGTGCTGTTTGTGTTACATTTCGTCTCTTGTTCAATAGTAATATGTCGATCTGTAGCATAAGTTCGTCTCGTTGGTCTTCACTGAATTTGCGTAGATTTTTGACCAATAGGCTACCATACATTTTGCATTCATCAGGCTCTCGACTTGTAGTTTTGTGGTTGCAACCGTTTTAAGTATATTAAATGCCTCGTCCATTTTTCTTTCGGTTCTTTTTTGAATATTTTCTTCTTTTTTTTTGGTGCTGTTTTCACAACAACAGTTGTTCTATCGCTCTGAACTGCATCCGATTGTTCTGAACACACATGGTCATTAATGATTTCTGCTGTATCACCTGGCTCCTCAATGTCAGTTTGACTCGGGTATTTGGATTATGGCTTCTATTTTTCGAATATTGCGACGACCGATATCGCTACAACCAGAAAAAGCGACTTCGGTCACATTACCATGTGCTTATTTGCACAACTTTTTACGTTGGAATAAAACTGCCGCATCTCTGTATAGCCCAGGTTCCTTTGATTCTCTTGCAGAAAGCGGAAATATCTAACCTGGATCCTGAAGACAAGAAGAAACTAAATAATAATAAATATGAATATGAATCATAATAATATGTATTATTAACAAAATATATATAACCTACCTACTACCTACTCTTTAAACAATGCTACTACACAATATCAACCCTGATATACGTAAACACAAGTCTGGACAGAACCACGAACAGAAGTGTAGCGAATATTCGGGTTCTTTTGATACCTGCTAATTTACCGACTCGACACGGAACATATTCGGAAGCGAGTACAAACACCAAATATTTGCGGGCTAACAGGAGCATTTAATACACACTTGTGCTATATCGGCCGAATGTCAAATATTTGTAAACGAACAACGCAAGTGTGGAACCGTCCTTACAGAGTGAATACAGAATAATTATCAATCTTACAATAGTAAAACTGCAGCTAACAAGTACCATTGCGCTCAAAAAATACTGGACAGCAAAATTGTGCATTTGGTTTGACGGCGCATAATCAATTCCGTTAGGAGGCTATGACCATGAAATATCCAAGTGACAGTTTCATAAAAATTATAATTTTCGAAACCTTTAACGTCATGCCGCGCCTTACAGAAATGGAAAAGGCAATAATAAGCGCCCGTTTGAGAGATAGGCGAAGCATTCGGCGAATTGCTAATGAATGGATATTAGCATAACCACAGCTTTGTTGCCAGTTTGAGAAATGCTTTTGAGCACGATGGTCAAACATAATTTCGAAATTATAATATACTATTTAACATCACTAGCATGTGAAAAGGATTTTTACTGGCAGACAAAAGGAATATGACTTCTTCACTTGTAAATGACTATTATAAACTAAAAATTCTAGAAATTCCGATATTTGAAACAAAGTCGTATAAGCTTTTAGTCGAACTGCATTGGAAACGCACATTACTTGATTTGTTGTTATAGTCCCATTTGTCAAAATGACAAGAAGTAAATGTGAAGTCATCCCGTCAAAAGTAATCGTGCTATTTGCCTGCTTAAGTAACACATATCATGATCAAGTCTCATATTGAATTAATAACCATTTGTCGAAAAAATGCCAAAAGTCATCGCAAAGAGTACAAAGTTGCAAATTTTAAAGTCCTATAAGAACCTAAAAAACAGTGCAACAGAGAAAAATAATGTGGAAGGTAAGTTTTTGAAAAAATTTCTGCATTTGCAAAGTTCAAGCCAAGATGTCAGATTTGTGTAACTAGAAGAAACGTGGATTTATCAAAATGGTTCTAATATCCATCGTTGAGTGTACGGCTGTGACATCAAAAGTAATCCATCCAAAATTAAAAGTGAAGGTAATAGTATATTATTTTATACGGAGAAGTATGACTTTTCAAGGCGCGCCTTAGTTTACCCGCCGAACGTAGTGAGCCGGGTAATACAAGGTAAGCCATGAAAAGTCACTCCAAATAAAATATGCTATTTTTTATTCAAACGTTTTAAAATGTGTATTATAAAGCTGCCATGTTTTTTGTGTTTTTGATACTCAGCTCTCGGTTTAATTGATGCATACAATAAATATTTGAGTTGCCATTATTAATAAATGCGAGTAGTTTCAATTGTTATAGAAAAACGTTTTGACAGATATAAATTGTTCAGTGTTGCTGTCAGTTGTGACCGGCCAGTTTTTGAAATGCGATCGAGCTTGTCGGCAAAATAATTTCTATTTAGGATTAAAGGTAATACTTACGTTTTAGGTCATTTTAACTTTGTGGTTTAAATATGTAATTGCCTTAGATTGTTTTATTAATTGGAGTAGCTGGAGCCTGCAGATGTGATGAAATGGTAAAAATGAAAACTACAGACATAGAGGACATGGGGAATGTTATTTTGATTAAAATTCCTGGTAGTAAAACTACAAAAGTTCGATCGTTCACAATAATTGGAGAAAATTACCTCGAAATTTATCGAAAATACGCAGCGTTAAGACCAAAAGACATGCCAGAAATTAGATTATTTTTAAAATATCAAAATAGTAAATGCTACACACGTGCAATGGGAATACATAGTATTAGCTGTGTTCCTACAAGGTTGCAACTTTCTTAAAATTAAATAATTCAATGGAATATACACGCCATTGTTTAAGACGTACGTCTGCTATACTATTAACTGATGGAGGAGGCAATATTGAATCGCTAAAACGGCACGGGGGTTGGAAGTCAAGTAGTGTAGCGGAAGGATGTATAGAGGAGTTACTGCGAAATAAAAATGAGAATGCAAGTAAAATACTGAATGAAGTTATAACACCTAGTGTCAGCAAGACAAGTGTTATGTAACCATCATCATCTCGTTTGATTACAGAAAATTTAACTGCGTCTGCACAGACTTCTACAGTACTGCATGGTTTTAATTTTCAAAATGCAACATTGACAAATTGCACGTTTAACATTAGTTTGACAAATAAAAATGACGTTTAAATTTATATTGCTTATTGTTGTTGTGTATTATTTTAACGTTTCCATGGCAACACTTTTCCATGCATGGACGGAAAAGGAAAAGTAAAACTACCGCCGGCGGAGAAGTAGCATTTTTCCGCAGTCAGCTCAGTCAAATTATGACCTAATTATTGGATGTTTGAAGAAGAAAGTATTTATTTTTATATATTTTCCTGAAGAAAAGGGCAAACAGTATTCATACTTTCATCGATAGACAAATTTCTATAAGGTGTAAAGTCAATATGAAACATGTTTGTTAGATGATTCACCAGTGGTCTAAGCTTGTATAATTTATCATATGTAGACGACTTTGGAGGGGGAATTTTTTCGTTGTCATTGAGATGTAAGTTTCTTAATATTTTTAAAAACCTTTTCAATGTAAATACCTTTGACATTCGCTCAATATGAAAATTTTTGTTAGATGACCAGTATAATCTAAGAGAGAGAACGCCCATCAATAAAACGCATCAATGCTGTGTGGCATATAGGTTGGTCTGATGCAGTATATGTTGACAAATATTTTTGTCAAAGTAAACTCTGAAATAATCTATAGGCTTGCCAGAAGTGACTTCTATGTTTACCTTCGAGGATTCCGTAAAGTTGTATGATTGTAACTTCAGTACCTGATCATCATGCTTCGACCATGAAAAGGTATACCCAGGTATAGAGGGTAAAGGTGAAGGAACTGCGGTTGAATGGTTTTGTAAAGAAGCTACTGGTTGTTCTACATCCTCCTCTTCATCTTCTTCGTGCTGTAATATCCTTTTACAAATTCCAGGTAACCTTTTTGAAAAAGTATTTGACGGACCTTCAAAATCTGGATCAAAGTCTGGATCTGCATCTGAATCGCCATGGTCACATTCACCATCACTGTTATTATCTTCAAACGAGATAGGCATAGACTTTTCTCTTAAATTTGTAGATGAAGTTCCAGGTTGTTCACTTACTAAACACTGTGAGGCTGATCTTTGTGATAAAGTGGAGGATTCATGAGGAAAATCATGTTTAGCTTCATCATCCCCATCAAACTCTGAATTACAATATTCAATGTCACTCAAACTATCTAGAATTTGTTGAAGCTCTTCTTCATTTAGCGGCTGCTTGTCTGAGATACTGAAAAAAGCAAATATAACCTATCTGTTTTATTGTTCTCGGAGTAAATTTGAAATATTTTCCTAGCACAATTACTACATGACAAAATTCTACTATTAATTACATGTTAGATATATATTTTGTGTTTCGACGCCAATCAAAATAATACCATTTAGTGAAGAATTAGTAATTAATTTTTAATGTAAAAGAGAAGGCTAATTTTAGGGTATGTCCCAACAAGAAAATATATTTAGCTTTTCTTCAAAATAAAATGTATAATAACTACGAAATTATTATAAATTGTCTACAGAAACATAAATTATTTACCCTATATTGTAGGATAATAATTTGCACTAAATAAAGTTTTATAAACAATTGAAGAGACACTACACACAATTTGCCGCTTTAGTTAATTACAGGAATGGACACTGGTAGCTAATGCGACCATACATGCTAAAACAAAGCTTTTACAGGAAAATTATCCTATTGCTCGGTATTTACAGCTACCAAGAAGCTTCCCTGCATCAAACAAATTCAATTAAAATTAAATCGAGTGGCCAGTTATGGAATGTTCGACTTTAATAGGATAGTTAAAGCACCTTTGAAAAGAAAACTAATGGAAAAAACTATAAAGTGATAAGAAACTTATTTAATTTCAATATCAACTTAATGATTTTTATATTTGCTTTTGAAAATAATATTTTCTTTTGTATTTTTGTTTTATGTAAACTGTACGCTGGACACCGATTGTAAGCGCAAAAGGGTTGGAGAATAATAATAATAATGTTAAAATGGAAAGCAGGGGTACATGTGGATGCATAATTTTATTCTCTAAAAAAACCATCCCAGGGATCTTTGGGATTGCGTAAGATTAAGAATTGCTAGTCAAATCACCGTCTAGATTAATTCACAAAAGTAAACAACACCTGTACATTAATAATAAACATTATAATTTAATATAAAAATTGATTTTTAAAGCATAATACTGCATGAAATTCAATTATGCTTCGTTAAGGTATTGCTGTTGCCTTAGTTTGTAAATCTGTATTAAAATATCATCAATATCATTAATTTTTTTTAATGACTTGATAAAGCTTACTAAAATAGTGAATTTCAACTAGCGAGATTTATTTTAACTAACGAGATGTCTATAAGAAAGCTAATTTCTATTGGAATATTTATGTGGGTCCTATGCCCTTAATTACTAATTTTTTCTCTAGTTGTCAAGATGCCAAGGAAACGTTTAAACTCACAATCACAAGATTACTTTGATCGAGAAAAAGCAAACCTAGGCCCATTAATTCCAGTTAGGTCAGTAAAGTAACTGCGGATTTAATATTGTCAACAAAAAATTACTTTTAGAGAGTCGCTGAAGCTTTAGGTATCTGTAAAAATACCGTTTACACGATAAAGGGGAGGAAAAACCTTAATCCAGTATTGTCAATTATCATGAAGGAAATATGTATTGTATTAAATTTTTATATAAATACTCATGAACAAAGTTACAATAATATATAGCGTATTTATTGGCAAATTTTTTTTTAACCCCAATTTCGTACAATCTGCCCCAGAGGGCAATAAGTAATATGTAATGTTTACAGGTACTGTGACAGTGTAAGCTGCCTTACAACAGTCTTGTGGAGACGGGTTCTATTGAACTCTCTCCATAATAAGATACATTCTTATCTAAAACAAGAATAGTAAGGATTGGTGCAATGACAACACTGGATTAAGGTCTTTCCTCCACTTTATCATGCAAACAGTATTTTTACAGATACCTAAAGCTTCAGCGACTCTCTAAAATTAATTTTTTATAGACCACATTAAAGCCGCAGTTACTTTACTAACTTCATAAATAGCACTTACTGGAATTAATGGGCCTTGGTTTGCTTTTTCTCGATTAAAGTAATCTATTAATTTAATCACAAGTTCTTATGATTGTGAGTTTAAACGTTTTCCCCGACATGCCTTTGGTTAAAATAAATCTCGCTAGTTGAAATTCGCTATTTTAGCACTGTCTATCAGGTCATTCAAAGAAATTAATGATATTGTTCTAAATAACTAAAAACAGTTTAATCCAGCTTTTTTCTTTACTAAAACTATTACGATAAATATAGTACAGATTTACAAACTAAGGCGACACTGTTACCTTAACGAAGTATAATTGAATTTCATGCAGTATTATGCTTTAAAAATCAATTTTGATATTCAATACTACGAAAAATTAAGTAACATTATGACAGACAGAATGTCAGATTAAGTTAGGTTTCGGAGTTTGAGTAATGTTGTATGTTGAACAGCGTATGATTTTCGCTGCGCATACGGCTTAAGCTATTTTTCTCTTTTTCTACCGTACAAGATATTTTACAAACGTGTTTCGAGTATGTACAAAGACTCCCGTATATATGCATTCTTTATAAGATTACTTAAAATTTTAAATGTACGTGGTTTAGCCAGCCATTTCAAAATTGCGCAATCCCAAAAATTCGTCGGATGTACTGTAAATACTTTTCCTCTAAAATGATTTGGGAAGCCAATAATCACACCATGAAAATACCTATGCTGTGTCATCAAAGTCACCACCCTGTATGGTCAATCACAGTCAAACCTACATGGTATGTTAAAATTTGACTGTCACTTAATATTTTTGCTATAAGAAATAAAATTTTCAAATGTCTTTAGCTGCTATAGAACTCTGGTCTATATAAAATCTGTTTGGTTTTCAAAATTTCTCCATATTTAATAAAGTTTAATAAGTTGAAATAAACCTTTCAAAATTAGGCTTTAGTAAGCTTTATAAACAACACTACAATTACACCTAAATAAATAACAACAATACATATTGAACTAAGAATTATTGATTTATTACACACATATTGATTACATGCACTAGTAATTAGACCCATGAGATAAACGATTTGACAGAAAGAACCAAATGAATGGCCAGCATGGTCACTCAGTTTATCCCCACTAGATTTTTCCTTGTAGGGATAATTAAAAAGTAAAATCTATATAAGCCAATCGTACTCTTGAGAAGCTTTATAATGGCTAATTGTCAATGACCTGGCATATTCACATGTTCTGTCTCAAATGTTTGGGGTGCTGCAATCCTGTCATCGTTAGGGATGTTAAATTCTCTCTAAAAGATGTCCCTTCTTTAATGAAAAACAAGAGGTTTTATATTTTGTCAAACCTTATTTTCCTGAAAGGTAGTGAAGCTGTTTTGTTGTTGTTGGCTCACTGTATTGTACTTTTTGTGTAAACCTTTTTTTCAAGTGTTTTTACTACTACTAAACATCATACATTAACATATATGATTAAAAAAATATTGCAAGGTTTAACCACAGCATAAAAAAACAGCAGCATTACTCTCATCAAAATTCCGAGTTCGCACATACCATCCCGCACACAGACAGAGCCACAATCTTGGGATGCAGAGCTCAGTCGCTCGGAGCAACAGTTCCGAGTTGATCTTTATATTGGACCACGTTTTGAATACAAATTATTTAATTATATTATACCTTTGTATTTCTTTACTACGACCACTAAAAACTATACAATCCGGCCCTGGCTTGTGCATTTACATTCTACATTAAAGCAGAACAAACCATTCGAGATTCATCCTTTTAAGTATTTCGAGGTCAACGACAACGCAGTAAAAATATCAAACGGCCGCCTTCGAGTAACGCTGCTGTAATCCTTATGATGTAGTTTAACCAACTTAACAGAGGGTTTGTCAAAACACTTACATAATATAATGTGTTTTACCCAAATTCATATATAAAAAATTATAGTTGCGGAGGATAAAGGTAAGGAGAAATAATAACAATGATTATCATGTCTAAATGAATCGTTAACTATTACCCAAATCATTAAATTATATTACGATAACATCAACTAGAAAATAAACTTTTCAGTGCGTTTTTCGATTGAAAAAAAATTGGACTAGACATAAAAACATTTTACAATTGTATGAATTTAGATTTATATACATTTTGAAATGTAAAACTCCAGTTACCAACATTTTTATTTTTTTATATTATAAATTTATTAATATATAACAATTATAAGCAATTAAATATAAAATATTAACATATAAATCAGATCTACATAATACTTTTATCTATAATTAATCTAAAATATTTTAATTGTATATTTTGATCTAGGTTAGAATCACGATGATAGGAGCCCATGGTATTGCCAATAATGAATATAATCTAGATATATCTTAAAAAAATTAATTTTTTAATGGATCTAGGCTCTCCAAAGAAAAATCTTCATTTCCAAAACTGATCCCACGACTAAAGCCAGTCTGAAATTTTACTTCAAATTAATTTTATAAACAATACAAAATAGAGAAGATATCAAGAATATTGCAAAGGTAGAACACAAAAACTAAAAATATTAAGAAATTCTAGAAAAAATGTCACTGGTAAAGTATAGGGAAGTCAAAGGAGTATCAGGATTATAGGTCATGATCAAAAATATCTGATGATCTGATGATCTTGGCAGAATCTTTTGTTCCAGATAACTAAAAAAAATTTCATCTGAGCAAATATCTTTTTCAGATAACTAAAAAAAATTTCATCTGAGCAAATATCTTTTTCTTAATTAATTCTTACACAACAAATACAGTATAATTAAATTAGTTTTTTTTTAATGAAAATCAGAATACTTTTAGAAACATAAGCCTTAAAAGTGAGGCTTTAGAATTATTTACTCCAATGCTTAGTACTATGAAAAAAGAAAATAAATAAAATTAAGTTTAGTTCATATTAAAATGGTGGTCCCAATATTCGATGATAAAATCATTATTGAGCATTCGAAATGGTGCAGATGTAAGCAAATACTTGAAACTTCGTGCATATCTAAAGAAGCAGAATGAAGGATACACCCCAAAGCAGGCCATAGTATTTACAAAAGACCAATTTAACAATTTTTTATCGGAAGCGCGGACGAAAAATACTTGGCAATGAAGGTAAGTTTTAGAAATAGAATGAAAACAAGTCTTTATATTTTGTATTTTTTTTAGATAGTTTTGTTATTGGTATCTCAGGGGCATGTCGTTGCGATGAATTGGTGAAGATGAAGGTAGATGACATTGAGAACCTGAAAACTCTGCTACATATTAAAATTCCAGATAGCAAAACAAAAAAAATTAAATCATTTACAGTTGTAGGAGAATCTTTCCTAAATTTATATAACAAATGTGTTGCTTTGCGCCCACGAGATATGAATGATAGCCGATTTTTTTTAGATATGGAAATGGAAAATTCTCAAGAGCGGTAATGGGAATCCATAAAATAAGTAGTGTTCCTAGGGAGGTAGCTTTTTTCTTAAAATTAGCGAACTATACAGAATACACAGGGCATTGTCTAAGAAGAACCTCAGCTACGGTGGCTGGAAATCCAGCACTTTAGCTGAGCGACTCTCTAGCAACAAAAAAAGAGGTAGCCTTGAAAATTTTTGAACCTAGTGCAAGCGCTACGAGTACAGAAGTTCATGTAGAAGAGGAAGAATTAAAGACCATTTCCTTAGAACGCAGCGAGACCTCCACTATTACCTCTGGCGGATTTTATTTTGAAGCAAATGTTAGTTTTAATCATTGTATTTTTAATCTTTATAGCTCTAAACAATAAATTTGTTTTTGTTGTTTTCCAAATTGGGTGTTTTGAGTTATTAACTTGCATCTGCTGCGAGGGGATGCAAAAAAACTTTTGCAGCCGCCGGTGAAAATGTCAAACTTTAACGTTGTCAGGTGAAGTTTAAAATGTCATCTTTTATTGACGTCTGAAGAAAAAAGTATTTTTAGCTTTTTTTTTATTTCATATCAGTAAAAAGGAACTCTGAAATGGTTTATGTTAACTTTCTCTTTATCAAGGCCTAAATGGGAAATGAATAATGAGTTCGTTGTAGCGAATTTCTGTAATCAAACAATTTTCTTTTGTTAATGTTAATTTTTGCAATAAATCTGAAAACACTTAATATTTCCGAAACAGTTGAAGATAGGTATAGGACACTGTACACGGAATATGTCACTAATTACATGACACACCCTGTATAAAAAGTTTTTGTTGAAAAATAAATGCGCAACTAAAAATACCGATCGACGTGTTCGAGTGTTTATTCGAAAACGCCCCCATTCATTTATTATCGAATTTATTCCATTTGGCTGATACAGACAGTACCAGGTGTCTGATTAAGAGAGGTAACCCTCTGTATCTCAGAAACTATTTATTGTACAACTTGGGGAAAAAATCTGTATAACAAAGTCGCATAAAAGAAACTGCTGGAAATTATTTTCAAGTTTCAAACTCCACCAATATAGCGTGTATTTGACAATAATAACACAAAAACATAATTTTTCTATAATAAATGCACAGTAATAGTACCACAAAATTTAAATATTCGTAATCTTCAGCTCATTTTACGTAAGTTTGCTTCAGTACTTTTTCCTCTATCTCATAAAATAACTGGTAGGGGTGAGTGGGAAAGTTGGCTCAATAGAACAGTTATAACTTTTGTGCCGCTTTATGGATTTTAGCAAACTTAGTATTATTTGAAACTGAATTCAATGCTTAATAAAATATTATACCATCGTTTTATTTCGATTTTTTTAACGATCGCTAGGTGGCGTTGTTTGAACTATTGTTATTTTTTTAACTTTTTCTAGGAATTTTCAAATGCGATGCTATATATTTTAATGACTTACTTGAATGAGCAAGGAATTGAAAAAATTGTAAAAACCGCATCTCAATATTTATTTTCTAGGCGAAGATACGTAAAAAAATAGGTATACTAGGGGATCGAGTTTTATACTTTAGTAAATTGAATCTAGTAGGCGTCCAGATGTCATAATTTCTTAAATGTAAAGTAATTTAATTCATTTGCTGGTAATTGTCAGGAAAAGAGCGAGGCGTGCGCCACCATATCAAAATATCTAGTAGATTTATAAACATTGTATCACCACACGACTCTGTTAGCATAAAATAATGTTTCAATATCTATTTGTTTTATTTTTTT
Organism: Vesta saturnalis; assembly: GCA_036346205.1. NCBI lineage: Eukaryota > Metazoa > Arthropoda > Insecta > Coleoptera > Lampyridae > Vesta > Vesta saturnalis. The sequence continues at coordinate 394,055 of JARFJB010002144.1, read as the reverse complement.
TCTGTAACAAAGTCTTATCACAATAGATGTATGCAAAATTAACGAAAACTTTATTTTAAATCCGTTTTTACTTAAATAGTAGGTGTTCAGATATCCTGAATTGTTAACAACTTAAATATAAAATTAATGTAGAGTGAATTTATAAAACTGTAACGGTTAGTAATCTAAAAATATGTAATACCTTACACAAATAGTGAAGCTTATGACATGATAAAAGTGTATTTTGAATGTTTTGAAAATGCTCTGATTGCAGCAAGGGAATATACATTAAGATATCCCCAGCGACAACATTTTTGGAGAAGAGTATTTAAAAATTTGGCTAAACGTTTAAAACAAACCCGATCTGTTCAACCTAAAAGAAATTCTACACGACGGCGAAGAAACAATACAGAAATAGATGAAATAAATGTTTTGGGATACATTGCTGCTGATCCACACGTGAGTCTAAGAAAACTAGCTTGCAAGTTAGGAATTACTAGGTATTGTGTTCACTCTATTTTAAAAATAAATCGCTTTCATCCATATCGTATAGCTCTTCATCAAGGATTAAAAGTTATAGATTACGATAAAAGACTGGATCATTGTAATTGGCTTAAGGGTATGCTGAATGAAAATCCAAATTGTTTATCAAATATAATGTGATCCTATGAAGCTACATTTTCCAGTCTCTTCATAATCGACACTGGATGCAACAAGATTTTAACTAGACCGCTGGTCAGTTAACGTATGGTGTGGGATTTTAGATGGTAAAATTATAGGCCATTTTGTTTTTGATGAACATTTAAACGGCGAGCGTTACTTAAGATTCTTAAGAGATGAATTGCCTATATGATTAGAAGACGTTTCTTTAGCAGTACGGCAAAATATGTGGAACAAGATGGCTACCTAACTCACTTTAAAAATGTGATGCATTTTTTAAATCAACAATATGAGTATAGGTGGGTAGGAGGAGGTAGCATATTCCCGTGGCCGCCAAGATTTCCTGACCTTACTGTGTTAGATTTCTATCTGTGGGGCAAAATTAAAGTTTTAGTTTTTCAAACAAGACCTGCAAGTATAGAAGATCTTATTCAACGTTGCAAAACGCAATTGACAGTATTCCCAGGGCTGTTGATGTGCTTTTCTACCACACAGAGATTAAATATCTGCATCGAAAAAAATGTAAAACATTTCGAGCAGTATCTTAAGTACCTATTGTTACTTTACTAGGTCAATGTAGTTTATTTTTGCTGTTTTTGTTACGTAATTAATTGTTGTTTATTGTTCATATATTTATCTGTAAATAGATTCGCAATACCTACAAAACTATTTAAGTAAAAACGAATTTAAAATAAAGTTTTCGTTAATTTTGCATACATCTTCTATTGTGATATGACATTGCTACAGAAAAAAAATAAAACAAATAGATATTGAAACATTATTTTGTGCTAACAGAGTCATGTGGTGATATAATGTTTATAAATTTACTAGATATTTTGATATGTCGGCGCACGCCTCGCTCTTTTCTTGACAATGACCAACAAATGAATTAAATTACTTTACATTTAAGAATTTATATCTTGACGCCTACCTACTAGATTATGTAAAATTTTCAATTTACTAAAGTATAAAACTCGATCCCCTAGTATACCTATTTTTTCTCGTATCTTCGCTTAGAAAATAGGTTTCAAATGATACTAAGTTTGCTAAAATCCATAAAGCGACACAAAAGTTATAACTGTTTTATTGAGTCAGCTTTCCCACTCGCCTCTACCGGTCCTACCAGATAGAGGAAAAAGTACCGAAGCAAACTTACGTAAAATGATCTGAAGATTACGAATATTTAAATTTTTGTGGTATTATTACTGTGCGTTTACTATAGAAAAGATATGTTTTTGTTGTTATTGTGAAGTACGTTCTCTATTGGTGGATTAAGAAACTTGAAAATAATTTACAGCAGTTTTTCTTATGCAATTTTGTTAAAGAGATTTTTTTCCCTAAGTTGTACGATAAATACTTTCCGAGATACAGCGGGTTACCTCTCTTAATCAGACATCTGGTACATACAGGGTGGGTGTCTACTGCGTGGACGGAGGATTGCTACTTTAACTATTAGAAATATCAAAAACAATTTTGGTGTGGTAATACACGATCATTGGACCTACATTTGAAAATATTTAGGTATATACAGGGTGGTCGACAAGAATATGTCAACCCAACCCTGTGTTTTTTAATGGAACACCCTGCATATTTTGGCATTTTTGGATTCACTGTTATATTTAGAATAAAAGTATAGAAATTTGTATCTGTATCACTAACCCTTCTGCAAATATCATCACTTTAGTACCAAAATAGAGTTAACTTTGGAACCATGATGCGAGCGTTGTCACCACGATTTTGTAAATCTGTTTATACCACCGACCATTAATAATAGTCTACTAACAAACAAAGTGGGAAATTTTTCAAAAACGTTTAAAACTATACAGAATGATTAACTTACGCAAAATGTAATTTTTCTCAACTTTTTCAAATGCAACACCGTGTATATTTTTCACACATTTCGATTCCCCGTGAAAAGTAGATACTAATTGATAATAGGCTTCGTAGCCATAAGACGGACCCTTCTTGAGATATTGACGGTTTTACATAAAAATATTCTAAAACACAACTTTACTATAACAAAGAATTCAACAAAATAAATCAGCTAGGTTAGCCGTGAATCTTTCTGCCAATGGGTAACTACTAAACTCAATAAAGAACCCAATTTTGTTAATAACAGTCTATTTACGGATGAGGCCACTTTTCACAATAATGGCAATATTAATACACGTAACGATCATCACTATTCAGATACTAATCCACACATCTTAAGAGTTGTTGATCACCAGCATCCATGGTCAGTTAATGTGTGGGTGGTATAAACAATTTTAATGTGATTGGTCCTTTTTCTTTGATGGGAGTCTTACTGGAGAAAGATATTTACAGTTTTTGGAAAATGATTTACCGAGCTTTTGGAAAATATCGAGGTAGATAATATTCATACGATGTGGTTTCAACTGGATGGCGCCCTACACATTATGCAATTAACGTTAGGCAATATTTCGATAGAAATTGTCCGATGAGGTGGATAGGACGAGGTGGTGCAAAACTGGAGAGCCAAATCACCGGATCTTACGCCCCACGATTTCTTCCTTTGGGAGAAGCGTTAAAGAAAAAGTTTACCAACATCCTCCCACCACAAGCGAATATATGAAAAATAGAATTAGAGCTGCGTTTCAATCCATTTCGCCTCTAATGTTGTTGCGAGTGAATCTTTCGTTTACCGAGCGAATTGCAAAGTGTTTAGCTAGACGTGATCAGCATTTTGAACATTTAATTTGAATTTATGATTTTATTCGTTTATGTTTACTTGTTCAACTTATTGTAGAGAATTATTTTATTGTTTAGTTATTAAGTTTTCCTATTAGTTAAAGAATTTATTTGCCATTCGTATTTTCTTATTTGCTCTGGATTTTGTTTTATTTATTCTTCTGTATGTCAATATTTTCAAATAAAGCGTCAATATTTAAAGAAGAGTCCGTCTAATGGCTATGAAACCTATTATCAATTAGTATCCACTTTTCACGGGGAATCGAAATGTGAAAAAATATACAGGGTGTTGCATTTAAAAAAATTACATTTCGCGTAAATTAAACATTTTGTATAGTTTTGTATGTTTTCGAAAAATTTCCCAGTTTGTTTGTTAGTAGACTATTATTAACTGTCGGTGGTATAAACAGATTTACAAAATCGTGGTGACAACGCATCGTGGTTCCAAGGTTAACTCTATTTAGGTACTAAAGTGACGATATCTGCAGAACCGTTAGTGAGACAGATACAAATTTCTATACTTTTATTCTAAATGTAATAGTGAATCCAAAAATGCCAAAATATACAGGGTGTTCCGTTAAAAAAAACAGGTTTGGGTTGGCATATTTTTGTCATTCACCCTGTATATACCTAAATATTTTTAGAATGTAGGTCCAATGATCGTATATTACCACACCAAAATTGGTGTAGTAGACACCCACCCTGTATATGCATCTCATTGTGGATATTCAATATTTTTGATCAAATAAAATAGGCGGAGTTTGGTTATTTTGGATTAATGCGAAACTGAAAAAAATGATGTACCTTCATTTCTAATATTCTTTTATCCAATAATCCAATGGCATTTTCAATATCTTGAGGTGTAGCAGCAGTACCGAAATCTCCCATCTCAAAAGGATCAGACATTTTCGCACTAAAACATTTACTATTAGGCTTTCAGAATTAGAACAAAAAATATACCTTTTAGCCGAAGGTGTAATGGCGGTTTGTGATGGAAACGAAGAAACACCAAATATATCATGTCCACTAATCCTATCATTATTATTTACAATCACCCTTCTTGGAGCTTTAGGAGGAGGTGCCACTGTAAAAACAAATGTAATTACAGGAAATATCTTCAAATTATTAATTACGTAAAGGTGGCGGATTTAAAGAATTTCCGTTCCGAATAGAAGTGTGATTATTATGATTATTTTCGAACGATCTTGGATCAAAATCATCATCATGATCAAACTCATTGAGTAACAATCCTTCTAGTTTCGTCCCAACAGTTGGCGCAGGTTCAAATTGTCTTGGTGGCACTGGTGGGACAATTCCATTACTGTCGTTATTTCCAAAATCTACCAATTGGTTACTAACATTTCCGTTTACTTGTTCTGAATGTAATACACTAGATATATCACTGTTAGAATTATTAGATTGACTTAAAGGAAGCTCAAGTAAACTTCGAATATCGTGTTTTTTTAAATACTGATCGAGCTCAAATTTAATACTATTAAATCGTGAAATTTCCAAAAGCCTCTGTTTGTATATGTTATTTTCTTGCTCAAGCCGTTTTATTTTTTGTTGTGTCACCATTGCTCGCCTTTGTGATTCCAAATCTTTCCCAGATGTCTCTAGAAATCGTTTATAAGCAAGTTCAAAAGCTTGACCTATCGTTAATGTTATTTCTTCGGCTAATTTATCTGATATAAATACAAAGCATTCGTGTTTCTCTTCTTGGTCACTATCTAAGCATAAATTTTGAATTGTAACCACGAATAATACTGTGTCACTACAAAATACAACTTACCCTGATTCTGCTGTTTGGCAATAAATGAAAAAAACTTTTTTTCTCCTTTATCATCCGCACAGTAAGATATTCGGTGTAGTGGAAATTGATGTAATATATTATGAGAACGTGGTTCTTGTATCGCTACACCATCTGCACTAATTGTTAATTCGACTTTACGTGTTTTGGCACCTGTTTCACTTTTACGAAGTTGCTGTGAAAATCGTAATTTTCGTATGGCTTCTTTGACTACCTCTATACCTGTAAAGCTATGTATTAAAACATTACATTTCAACTTGTAGCGTTCTTACCTTTTGGTTGATCGACTATGGTATTTCCAAGAAATTTTACCAAATAGGCAACGTGACCTTTTTGTAAAGCTTCCGGAGGATGTATCCATTTCCGTTCACCGTTGGTGCTGTTATTTTTATTACTATTTTTTCCTTGAGTAGTGTTTTGGGCCCATTTTAATAATGTTGCCATACTGTGAATTAAAAAAAAATAGATAATTTACACAAATAGTGCAGATGTAAATACATTTTAATTATTAATGTATAATATTCAAGAATGAAGTGAAGCAAGTAGTAATTGTCTGGAATTGTATAATGACTATACTGACGGAAATTCTACCTAAGACCTAAAGATGTTCAGATTCGAGCAAATAATGGAAGGTACGATAGTTTTTCGGGTCTAGCAAGCATGTTTTAACACTATTGAGGATCATTTGTGACGCCATTTGGTTTCTAGTTAGTTGTTAGTTTTACCGTAGACCGAGGAAGTGACCGGTACTTAAGTGGGATATTGTAACAGTCGCGCGTAACTGAATATTGTTTGCAAAATTTACAAATTTCGTGTACAAATATAGATTTTAGGCAACGCAATTTGCTTTCTAGTGTCATAAGTAAAAATTACTTTTAAACGCAATTAGGTAATTTACATTTTAGGCAAAATTCGCCCCAAACGCTGACCAAAACTTATGTCTTACAAAATGTAGCTATCGACCATAACAGAAATTAATTTTGCCGCGACACCAACGAAATTTATGTATAAAATAGATTTTGGCAACATTCGACAACATTACATGTTTTGGAACCATCCGAAATTTATAAACATAAACAGAAAGGCCATTAATCAACAAACAGGTTGATCTTGAAGGTTCACCTTTAATAGATATTTTAAATGTAGAATTATAGTTTATATCAAGTTTGCTCTTTTACCTTAATTATTTGTTACTATAACGACTTGTTATTAGTTACATATTTTCTCTTGTTAATGATACATGTTCTATTGAAACGAGTTGAGAAATAAATAATTATATAAAATAATGTGAGGCATTATTGATGGTACCAATTCTATGTACGTGTTTATGGTTATATTCCATGGTAATGATTAACTCTATGGTATTATTAAGTAGATATAATTTTGACAATATACAGTAACGTTACGTTTATTTATTAACGTACGCCTCGTGGTTTCGTGTATTCGTACAATCAATGTAATAAGTTCTTGTGTACATCCTTTCTTTTGTTAACAAAGTATTTTACCACTTCCGATACACGTTTAATAAGAATTATACAGTATTTAAAACATTAGTGCTATCAAACACAAAAGGCCATACCAAACATTTCGTGAACGAACTATGCAATATTTCCCATGTCTTACAAGATTTCCTAAACACAAAACATTGAAATTGTTCCACCCAGAATCACTTAATTTTATCAACTTTAAAACGAAAGATTTTAAAAGTAGGTATATCATATACAAGAGTTTCAAAAACGATTCCTTTTAGTACTTAGCTGTTGGGTTTTTTAATGGTGTATTTTTATATTTATATTTTACATAAATCTATACGTTTGATTACAGTTTCAATTACAGTTATCATTCCAGTAGTGGCAATTCTTTAAGAATTCTTTCAGATACTTCAATAAATACAGTTTGATAAACGTAACTACGGAATTTAATTTTAGTAAAGAATCACTAGATCCTTAATAAATTAAATACTATTAAACTACCTTGAAAATGACAAATCTGAAGACCCTCTAACGGTGGAAGAGGTAACAGTGAAAAATGTCATAATCAAATAGCGAATTTAACAAAATTTAATCAAATTAAACAATTAATAGAAGCATTCACAAATAGAAACTTTACATACCAATTAAACATCTAGTCAAATTTAACAAAGAGTGAAAACACAATGCAGTACGTTTAATATGATTTTTAATTTTAACTACATATGTTAAATTATTATAGCGCTGTGGTAACTTAACATATAATTGGTAAAACATTTACTTCAAGATCTAGGAAAAAACACAGCAAGAAACATAGACGTACGTAAGATGCCAAAACCTATTTAAACGGAGACCTTCTTCTTGCCTATTGGAGTTATTAGGATGTTTTAAATTAAATTAAATAAACCTCAATAGTTTCATCTTGTAAACAAACATAATAGTGAGTTTGTATTGACAATATTTCCATATTATCAAAGTGAATGTCACGATTTAAATAATTTAAAGCACGCTCAGTTACCCCACATTTCTCTGGTTGACCTAATCTACAAAATCTCATGTATTGTTTACGTTTTCTATCAAAGCTACGTTTTGTGGTTCCAAAATGTATACTTTGAAACGTCTTTAGGTGACCATAAATGTTCTTTAATTTTTTTTGTACGTCAATGCCGCGATTCTATTTGTAACGTTACTTATAAAAGGAAGAAAAGAGGTACCAACATTAAACACTAATTTTTCTATATAGTTATGTCTAGCAGGTATAATAACCTTATTAATATCTTTAAGTGAATATCTATTAGCTTGTAGTGTTCTTGTTAAATATTAGTTTTAGATATTAGTGAGTCAAGAAATGGTAAACTTTCAATAGTTTCCTTCTCCATGGTAAACCGGATGCTTGAATGAATACCGTTTATAAAATTTTAAAATTAATGTAGAGATTCATCTCCAATGTGTCATCTACATATCTATACTATTTTAGGTGCATTTTGAAAAATTTTCCTTGTAATAATTAGCTACAAGAAGGGCTAAGATGGCTACGCATTGCCACATCATCCAGCTGTTCACAGAATTTATTGCTCCACTGAAAATAATCCATAAACCTAATGTTCCTGTAAGACCTATTGTTAGTGCAATTAGTTCTCCTACTTACAATCTTGCAACTCTGACATCTAGGATTTGACTAGGATTGACTTTTTTATCGGTTATTACAAAGTCAATAGCAGAACTCAGGTTTCTTGTATTAGAACATGTGTATTTATATTGATTTTTGTGTGGAAATTATTTAAACGTAGTTCATTTTGCATGCATAATGCTAAAAGTAATTCACCATTGTTGTTAATGATATTTTCGTTGTATCTTTGCATGGCACCAGGGATGGCACTGTTTCCAATCTTAGAGTTATGGTCACCCATTATAAAAAAATTCTGTCGTCAGGAATTTATTTAACAAATTTAATAAAACAATATCGCCCAAAAAACTCAACCAATTGTTATCTCAAAGGAATCAAGTTATGAGATTCAAACACCTTGGAATACTAATCTCACATGGTGCTCGAACTCAAGCAAATAAAGCCAACCGTACATCAGGTTATTTAAGAGATATTTGGAGGAATATATCAATAGGTAGCTAGGTTAGAATCTAACAGCTTGTATAAGGCCTATATTTATTTATGCCATAGAGAACACGCGCCGAAACATCAAAAGTTAAACGCATATTAAGAACATCGGAAATAAACAATACGAGGTGTAAACACTACGTGATCGAATGTGAAAGTGAAATAATTAGAGAAGATTGTAGAATACAAGATGTGGTATTATGGGCGAGGGTAAGAAGTAAAGAATGGAGAGATTATGCAGATCGCATGGGCCTTGAACAATTAGCAAAATGGGCTAAAATAGAAAAACCATTAGACGACCACCTAAGAGGTGGCGAGAAAGCTGGGCCTCTACCTCCCAAGAAATAATGAACAGGCAATGACAGAAAATAACAGGACATGGTCTTAACGTAAGAAGAAGAACAGACAATCTTGCAAAACATTTTATATTTTTTTTATTATAACCTCATATAAGTAAACAACCCAATTATATTAAACACTTGTTTAATATTTTGTTGAAAACTGTTTTAACTTAGTTTCATTGCGTTGAGATCGTTGTTGTTATTTGAATTGTACGTATTTTAAGTTGTTTTTATTACCATTACTTCGTGAGTTGTTTTTTGGTTTGTTTAGTTAATTTATGATTATAATTAACCAATAAGTATATGTATGGAAAGACAACATTTTACAAACGAAGAAAGGTTCGATATGTTGACATTGACAAAAATGTTGTAGTTACTAAGATGATGTATTTGGATAAATAGCCTGAACGAAGGAAACCTGGTAAATCTATTATTAGACGTTTGGAATTTAATTAAAAAAAATTTGGTTCTATCCCGTCAAAAACAGTCTGATGACGAAAAAACTAATACCGTTTTAGAAGCCGTTGTTAAAAACCCTGAACATCATACTGGTATAGCTAATTCTACAGCACAATTCATTTTAAATAAGAATAAGTTTCATCCATATACATCAGCTGATCAGGAGTGGCGAGCAGGTTTTTACGAATGGTATACTAGAAAATGTGACGAAGATCTAAATTTGCGTTTAAAATAATTTTGTCTGATGAAAGCATGATAACCAACAATGGAATTTCCAACCGACGCGACGTAACAAACATTACTGGGCAAAACAAAATCCTTATTTAAAAAAAAGAATTAACACATCAACATAGATTTGGATTTAATACGTGGATGGGCATTTTGAGACGAAGAATAATAGGATCTTTTATAAACCACAACAATTTAATTGCCGAAGGATATCTGAACTTGCTAAGGACTGATTTGGAAAATGCCTTGGATGAATTACCTCTAGCACTTGTTAACAACTGTTGGTTTCAACAAGATGGTGCCCCAGCACATAACTCAAGAAATGTACAGGACTATCTGTCATTGCGGTTTACAGGAAAATGGATTGGAACTTACAGTGCAGTAGCTTGGCCAGCTACAGGGTGAGTCAGTTTTTTGTAGACAAACTTTAACTGTTCCTATAAACATATGTCGTAGAAGGCTTCGTTTTCGAGATACAGGGTGTTGAATATAATTTTTTTTTTCTCAAATTTTCTTTATAACTCGTAAACGAATGCTTAGATTTTTTCATGTTGGGGGGATAATGTCTATTAAGTAAGGGGCATAAAACAAGCGATAAGAATGTTCACAAACTTTGCACAGTGGCGGAGTGGAGGGGGTGCATGACCACTTTCATAAACAGAACTTCTACGCCCCTGACTATTTTAAAAAAAACTGTTATTTTCATTATCTACATACAGTTTAACAAAAATAATGTACCTTCTTCTGTTTCGAAATTCCTGTGCGTTTCCGAGTTATTTTGATTTTTAGTGTTTGATGTGGTACTAAGTTAAGTAATGTGCTTTATGTGAATAATTGAATATAAAGTTTTTAATAAAAAAGATATAATAAAACATTTAGAGCCATTTTAGTACCTAACGATCGTTTCTTTAAAATTTCAAATACATTTTCATTTATAAATAGGTAGGTTATCGGTTTTTTTTAGTATCCATTGTTATTATCCTCGTATAAAAAGAAATGCATAATTATTATTGTTATGCGGTCAATACTTTCTGTATAATTATGTATGTATCAATTTCGCCATAAACATGTATGTAGTTTTTAAGTGAGATTCTAATAAGTTATAGACCGCTGCTCACTTGCTCTCATTAAAGAGCCGCCACTGTATCAATCCATACTCAAATACAAGACTTTTGTAAATTGAAATCTGTTTAGTACACTAATTTTAACAATCCTTATTTATTATTGTAACAATACTTAATTAATAATTGTGAAATTAATAAGAATTCTTAGCAATAACGATTTATAAATAAATAACAATAACACTAGTATAATAAAATTAGACACTTTGTTCAAAATGTAAACCGTTCTTTTCAATACACATTTCACAGCGACGTACAATAGAACGTCTTAAGTTAACTAAATGATGCACCCTTATTTCATTGCAACAAAATATGATACTCCTTGGAAAACAAGTAAGTATTAAATTTTATATTTTGAAACGACAGTTTGACTTTTACAAACACTTGCTTCATCTTGAATAATTTTACTGTTATTAATTATTGTTTTAAGTTCAAAAGTTATTTCATTTGATTTGCCAGCTTTTAATTAGTGTAACATGCCGTTTACATTTACAAATAGCGAACAAGCAGACATTCATTTTATTTATGGGTTTGCAAATGGGAATTCAAGGTACGCAGCTAGGGAGTATGGGAGAAGATTTCCAAATAGACGACAACCTCATCATTCCGTTTTTGTGAGTATCCATCGTCGATTTGTTAACCAGGGTTTGAAAATGTACATGGGGCCGACAGAACAACCGTGGACGAGATAGAATTGGAGAAGGTATATTGCGTGAATTTAATAGGAACCCCACGACAAGTACTCGACGTACTGCTGTTGCTCTTGGTATTTCCCAAAGTAAAGTTTCCCGGGTTTTAAAACGGGATCACAGACGATCATATCATTTTCAACCTGTTCATGGTTTATGTCCAGGTGACGCCGAACGAAGACTTAATTATTGTAGGTGGGTTCTTAACTCCATTCAAAATAATAGAGATTTCTTATCCAACATACTGTGGACTGATGAATCCTGTTTTACTCGTCGTGGTATCGTAAACTTTCACAATCTGCATATATGGGCACATGAAAACCCACATGCCATTCGACCAAGAAGTTTTCAACATAAATTTAGTACAAATGTCTGGATTGGAATTTACGGCAACCACGTGTTTGGACCTTATTTCTTGCCACAACGTGTAAATTCAGAAAATTTCCTATAATTTTTAGAAGAAGAACATGTTAATATGTGGGAAGACATTGCTTTGCATTTAAGAGGACATTCTTGGTTTCAGCTTGATGGATGTCTGGCCCATTATGGCAGAAATGTAAGAAATTGGCTAAACAATAACTACCCGGGGAGGTGGATAGGTCGTGAAAGTCCAGTGGCGTGGCCTCCTAGATCCCCCGATTTAACGCCACTTGACTTTTTTGTATGGGGATTCATGAAGGAAAAAGTGTATACCACTCCGGTTAATACACTTGAAGAACTTCACAATCGCATCAGAGATGCTTGCAATGAACTAAGGGTGCATCATTTAATTAACTTAAGACGTTCTATTGTACGTCGCTGTGAAATGTGTATTGAAAAGAACGGTTTACATTTTGAACAAAGTGTCTAATTTTATTATACTAGTGTTATTGTTATTTATTTATAAATACAAAAGTCTTGTATTTGAGTATGGCTTGATAGAGTGGCGGCTCTTTAATGAGAGCAAGTGAGCAGCGCTCTAGAACTTATTAGAATCTCACTTAAAAACTACATACATGTTTATGGCGAAGTTGATACATACATAATTATACAGAAAATATTGACCGCATAACAATAATAATTATGCATTTCTTTTTATACAAGGATAATAACAATGGATACTAAAAAAAACCGATAACTTACCTATTTATAAATGAAAATGTATTTGAAATTTTAAAGAAACGATCGTTAGGTACTAAAATGGCTCTAAATGTTTTATTATATCTTTTTTATTAAAAACTTTATATTCAATTATTCACATAAAGCGCATTACTTAACTTAGTACCACATCAAACACTAAAAATCAAAATAACTCGGAAACGCACATGAATTTCGAAACAGAAGAAGGTACATTATTTTGTTAAACTGTATGTAGATAATGAAAATAACAGTTTTTTTAAAAATAGTCATTGGCGTAGAAGTTCTGTTTATGAAAGGGGTTGAGCACCCCCTCCACTCCGCCACTGTGCAAGTTTGTGAACATTCTTATCGCTTGTTTTATGCCCCTTAATTAATAGACATTATCCCCCCAACATGAAAAAATCTAAGCATTCGTTTATGAGTTATAATGAAAATTTGAGAAAAAAAAATTATATTCAACACCCTGTATCTCGGAAACGAAGCCTTCTACGACATATGTTTATAGGAACTTTTCTTTTAGAAACATGTGTTCTATCTCCTGTTAAAGTTTGTCTACAAAAACTGACTCACCCTATATATATATATATATATATATATATATATATATATATATATATATATATCTTGGTCATATTTTTTCAAAGGATGTAACAATTGTTTTTCAGCCCAGTCTTACGACATTTTAGTGGAATAATAAATTCTATCAACAGCTTGGTAGTATAGCAATGGGTAGCCCCTTTATCGCAAATTCTTACATGCACCAAAAACACCGTTAGTTTGATATAAAAATGTAGATGATGCGTTTGTTACTTGGAAATATGGAAAAGAAGCAAGGAAAAGGAAACTAATAGAAGTTTACCATTTCTTGAGATACTAATATCTAAAATTAAGAATTCACTAACTTTTAAGGTTTATCGAAAGTCAACACACATTGATAGATACCTTCACAAATTATCAAACCACCTCCCACGTCAAAAAATTGTGTAATTAAATCTTTAGTTGATCGAGTTTGTGATCTTAAATTTTTGAAAGATGAAGATAAATATTTAACAAGATCACTACAAGCTAATGGGTATTCACTTAAAGATATTAATAATGTTATTACAACTGCTAGACATAACCATAAAGAAAAACTGATGCTTAATGTTGGTATTACTTTTCTTCCCTTTATAAATAAATGTTACAGATATAATTGAACAAATAATGATTTTTAACTCTACCAGAAAAATTATAGAACATTTAAGGTCACCTAAATGTGTTTCAACCGCATTATCACCTTCCGGAGTGTATAAGTTATTTTGTTCTTGGTACAAGACGTAAAAAAAACGTGGGATTTGGTAGATTAGCATAATTTAAATCATGGCATTCAATTTGATAATATGGAAATATAGTCAAGACAAACTCATTACTATGTTCGTTTACAACGTGAAACTATTGAGATATATAAACAGTCCTAATAACTTCAATACGCAAGAAGAAAGTCTCCGTTGAAATAGGTTTTGGCATCTTATAATTCAAAAAAGGCACAATGATACGTCTTAATGTTAATTAGAGCTTTAGGTATGTCTAAGTTTTTTGCTATGTTTTTTCCTACACCTTGAAGTCACTGCTTTACCAATTATATGTTAAATTACCACAGCCTATAATGTAACATATGTAGTTGAAATTAAATTAAAACCATATTAAACGTACTACATTGTGTTTTCACTGTAAAATGACAATTACAATTACTAACAAAACTATTTATTTGTTAGATTTGACTATATCTTTAATTGATACGTCAACTTTATATATGTAAATGATTTTATCAATTTAGAATTAAAGTTTTTCACACCTTTACACTTGCATCCTAATTTGATAAAATTTTCTTAAATTTGCTCTTTGATTATGACTTTTTCACTGTTAGCCTTCGACCATTAGAGGGTGTACTGATTTGTCATCTTCAAGGCAGTTGAACAATATTTAATTTATTAAGCTTCTAGTTATTTTTTACTAAAATTGTATTCCATAGTTGGATTTATTTTATACCTTTATCAAACTGTTATATTAATAACAGGCTTCTATTTGTGTTTTCATAGTTTTTATATTTCACAAATTTATTCTAATATCTTAACAATTCTTAAAGAATTACCACTAGAGAGAAGATAACTGTAATTGAAAGTTTATATTTTCATATATATCATAATCAACATTTTTTATTTGATTTTCCACAACTCGAGAAAAGCCACTATTTCGAAACCTGTAAGTGAATAAGTGCGAAAAGCTGTAAAGAAATTCTCACGTCATTAAATAATTTGGATTATGAAAGAATGTGCGGTATCAAAGCATGTATTAAAGAATGCTACTGGAATTCTTATTTAAAACATACAGGTAATCAGTGTGACAGCTGCTTTCAACCATTTCCGTAATACCAACAGACATCAGGATGTATAACGGACGTATTTGATAACTAATAAAAATAATCTATTAAAAAACGTTGAACCCTAATTTTTTTCATACACGCTAATTTGTAATTGGTCTTCCCTCAAAGTGAAAAGCAATCTATTTCAACTCTTGAGGTCATTAAACCAAATGTGTACTAACAAATTTAAATGAAGTTATGGTTATTACTTGCTGCGTGTAACAATAGGTACTAAATTTAATAATATGCTCGCGTTATAGTTGCAGGAGATTCAATGGTTCTTTTATGAACCTGAACAATAGGTAAATTGGAAAAAATGAAATATTTAAATTTTACTGGAGTACTGTTATGATTTAATTTATAGTAATTATATAAGCTATACATACAGGTACGTGCCATACTATTGTTATGAGTTATGGATAAACGTTAGCCATAAGGTGTGTAATTGTAATTAATTAGTTATTGTATGTAAAATGTTACTTTTTCTATTCGACTTAATTAGAAAAGCATTTACCCCAATACAGTTTAATGTTCATCCATTTAAGTGTAGATTTATCTTGAAGAGAATAAATAAATAAAGCATAGCGATCAAACATAGAAAAAAATACCCTCAATTCTGCATAAAATATTCCAATTAATCATTGTCTTCAAACGTTGTAACGAATGTATAACTTTTATTGTGTTAAGTAGTTTTTAGATCAATATTCAATTCTACGTTTAAATCCCATGCCTTAAAAGACGACAATAATCTTGAAACGTTTTGTCGGTTTTTGTTCTACTAAGATTAATCTGTTAAAATTATTATCTCATAATACGAAAGTATTGGGAGATATTGTATCAGTCGGCGAAATTTCGAGTGCAGCACTTTAGTATTTGTGAATTATCGCAAAAAAAAAGATCGAAAGTAGATCCCAGCGTATTATTAAAAAAGATTAAATTTCCTTAAAATGGGCTACAATACTTAAAAATTGCTTTACCGTAAGTTGGAAAAGAATAGGTTCAAACATGAAAGTTTCAAAATGTATGTCTGTCCGTCTGTCTGTATGTGTTCCACAGCGATAGCGTCCACAAAGATAACCCGATTGTCATGAAATTCGGTACCCAGGGATCATGATGAACTTTTGAGCGAAATCTGTCCAGTCAAAATGGCGGAATTCCAGACTTCGACTATTATAGAGTGTATAAATATAAACGTCTATTCGTAGGCACCTAAGTGAACCATCCTTGAATTGAATATCTACCAAGTTTTTCGTTTGTTCGTGAAGTCCTCCGGTAGCGCAGTGGCAGCGCGTTTGGTTGATATCCCGGCGTCTCGGGTTCAAGACGCATAATGTACGAGGGTTTCTTATCTTATCTTATTAGACGTGTTAAGGCATTTCTGGCCATCTGAAAATATTTGTGAAAAGAAATGTTGGACCTTGAGTCAAAAATATTTGAATTTTTGCACGTTTTGAGCCATTTCTGACCATTTGAAACGATTTTTGGGGACAAAAATTTTTGGCCCTTTGCTAAAAAATGTTCAATTTTGTTTTGCATTTTTACACGTTTTGAGACATTTCTGACCATTTCAAATGATTTTTGAGAAAAAAAAATTTTTGCCCCTTAGGTCAAAATTTTTTTTTGCATTTTTACATGTTTTGAGCAATCTCTGGCCATTTGAGATGATTTTTGAGAAAAAAATATTGGCCCTTTGGTCAAACATTTTTGAATTTTTTTTCATTTTTACACGTTTTGAGACATTTCTTTCTGACCATTTCAGATGATTTTTGGAAAAAAATTTTTGGCCTTTTGATAAAAAATGCTCAAATTTTTTTTTCATTTTTACACGTTTTGAGACATTTCTAACCATTTCAGACGATTTTTGAGAAAAATAGATTTTTGCCCTTTAGGTCAAACATTTTCGGAATTTTTTTTTTGCATTTTTACATGTTTTGAGCAATCTCTGGCCATTTGAGATGATTTTTGAGAAAAAAATTTGGCCCTTTGGTCAAAAATGTTTGAATTTGTTTTCATTTTTACACGTTTTGAGACGTTTCTGACTATTTCAGATGAGTTTTGAGAAAAAAAAATTTTTGCCCCTTAGGTCAAACATTTTCGGATTTTTTTTGCATTTTTACATGTTTTGGGCAATCTCTGGCCATTTGAGATGATTTTTGAGAAAAAAATTTTGGCCCTTCGGACAAAATTTTTTTAATTTTTTTTTCATTTTTACACGTTTTGAGACATTTCTGACCATTTTAGGTGACTTTTGAGAAGAAAAAAATTTTGTCCATTAAGTCAAACATTTTCGGAAATTTTTTGTGTGCATTTTTACACGTTTTGAGCAATCTCTGGCCATTTGAGATGATTTTTGAGAAAAAAATGTTGACCCTTCGGACAAAAATTTTTGAATTTTTTTTCATTTTTACACGTTTTGAGACATTTCTGGTCATTTCAGATGATTTTTGAGAAAAAAAATGTTTGTCCCCTGTCAAAAATTTTCGAAGATGTTTTTGCATTTTTAATCGTTTTGAGCCATTTCTGGTCATTTCAGATGATTTTTTGGAAAAAAAATTTTTGGCTCTTGGCTCAAAAATTTTCGCAATTTTTTTTTGCATTTTTACACGTTGTGATAATTTTTAAAATGTCAGCATTCTAATTACTTTTTTTTATTACTAAGTAGAATTTGTCACTTAGGAATTATATAAACAACTGTTGTTTTCGCAGCAACGAAAGTTAACTATGGAATAAATGTAAAAATGATAACCGCATCAATAGAAACAATACACGTTTTCAATTTAAGAACTAAATATATGTATACTGGGTGATTATGATTATTTACTTTCTCTGATCAACTTTTTCGATCGTGATCATTTTTGTTTAGTACGTCAAGTTTTGTAGTTATTATCTAAATAATAACTTAAATTTAAGATAATGTGTCTTGGTCCTCATATTTAATTGTTTCCGTCGAAGTGTAACGATTTTTTTAATAAAGCAATTTAACAATTTAAAGAAATGAAAAAACTGTACAACATTTTTAAGTAGCAAAAAAATACACAGTACACTAGTTATAAAACACATCAAATTCTTTCAATTTTACTTGTGCTTGTTTAAATTATCAATTACATTGTATTGTGAGGTCATGTGTTGCACACATCAGATTTTTTTCTCTGTTTCGGAGTTAGAATGCAGAATTCTCGCACGCATTTCGATAATAGAATGAACTCAATACCTAAATGATTTTTAGTGACTTTTTCAAGAGTTTACGTTATACAGCTTAAATAGCTACTATAAAATAAATTCTCAAACGTACGACCACATTTTGATCAAATTTTGCGCACGGCCCGATTTCGACGAGATAAGAAACGTGCCGGCTACCGCAACGGCGAGAAAATTCGCGTTCGGCCGCCACGTCCCCCCCTTTTCGATATTGCCTCGCTCGCGTTTGCGAGGGATCGAAAGAAAAATTCGCCCACGGCTCGATGTGAGAGTCGAGAGTGCGCGACTGGCGGCGAAGGAGTGGGGAGGGATGAGGGCGTCGTGATGTATAGTCGAAACTACTCTCGAACCACCCCGAGGGGAGGTTGATGTAACACACACACACGCACACACCCACACACGCATACACGTACAAACGCACACACGCCAAGATGATATTTCATCGTATAAACAATTAAAATTAAATTTTTTAAGTATTATTTTTAATTATGAGGTAGATTTTTCTATAATTTTTATTTTTCTATAATATTTATAGTACGTTACATTTTTAATATTATACTTTATCAATTTATGAATTTCATTGCAACTACAATATTTACGTTTGTGCCACTGCTTACAAATTTCGAAAGAGAATCTTACGTTTTCATTATGAATGTTACACTTATTATTATTGACATAACCTCTTTAGAAAGTATAAAGTTTGCACGTTAATTGTCACAATTTAATCGTGTCTGTTTAATTAGAACAAATAGAAAACAATGACGATGAAATTATTGTTTATTCCTATCAATTTATAAATAAAACTAATTGTTTATAGATCATCGAAATATCTCCACAAATATACGCATACAGTTTAATAATATTAATTTTTAATAATATACTTATCCGTACGTAAGTATGAGTAATTTGTCTTAATATTAATTTAAAATACTATTTCTTTTTAGATCATTTGAAGACCTGCAAAAATGTAAAATAGGATAAGAAACCAAATCAGTTCTTAAATTTTAAAGGCGTAACTGTTTTGATATATTAATATCCATTTATGTATCCTTCTATAAAATCTAACACTCAAAACTATAACATTTGAATATTCATTTTACCAATTTAGTAAAAAAATGTATATCTTTAATTAGACCTAATACAAAACAACTATGATGTTACTATTTTTTTAGATAATTTGAAAATGCAAACATTTAAAATAGAATATAAGAATCATGACCAATTCATATAATTTTAAACATAAAATGTATTATATATTACAATTACGTATCCTTCAATAAAATTGTGAGACAGCTTTAACGTTAAGTACTTTTGCAACTATTTCGATGATATTTTTTTCATTATTCTATACGGATACATTGATTCAATGCATAGTGTAGGTAGCGGACCGCAAAGATGATATTATTGTAAGAATCGTTTGTCAAATCGCCATTGTTACCGCGATAGAAATGATAATTAGTGGATTTTCAATATCTTAATAAGTCGTAATTTGCTAATGTTTTCGGAATATTTTATGTTAGAAATTTGGGAATTTATGTAACTGATATTTGGCTAAGGGTTGGAAAACAATTGTTGGGGTTTAACTAGTAGGTGTACGCTTAAAAACTGCTTTACTGAAGGGGCGTAACGAATCATTGGAAATTCTTATGCACACATTCTTAATATAAAAATGTCAGTAGTTTAATAATTAATTACGGCAGTACACACTGCAATCAAAGACGTCTTTGTTTGGTACTAGGAAATGTAGGGTTTGTTACGGACAAATGCATATTTTTAAAATTAAGTTTCGTTCTGTTAGGAATGCGAAAAATGTTCCCACGAAATAATTTCTTGTTTCTTTTTTCATTATTACTTGCAATAAGGGGTTGATTTTCGGGGGTAAATATAGTTAGTTTTGAGATCGGAGAAAAATGCAGTTGCTGTTGAAATTTTGATTGAGCCGGATTGCTTTTATTGTTTTAATTAGAAACTTCCTTTGTAAGCAGTTGGGTCTATAAATATTTTGTCGTGTATCTTTTAGCAAAACTAAAACGCTAATTCGTTCTTTTCTTTTAGTGTATGTTTTAATGTAAATTTTTTCTAAAATTGATCTATAATTAATCGCCGCAGCGCTGAGTTTTAAACCGCGTATCTTAACTCGTCGTGTTGGTGGCAAAGTGTTTAACTAAAGGGAATATATTCAAGTGTATGTAGGTATTTTATATAAATGGAATCTCGCAGCAAATAATTCTACAAGCCAAAAAACCAAACATTGCCCTGCAAAGGTAACTCATTCGCACCCGGGCTGATTAAGCTGAAATCTGCTAAAATAAAAGACAGTACAGGGCTCCCTCACTCTTGTATTTGGGTGAATTAGCATTGTTGTTTATATTTATATTTGTGCAGAGGTGGGCTTGGGCGTGCGGGTACAGGATAAACCTTGGTTATAATTGTAATAGGCAATTGCCGAGTGTATACATACTCCCTGGTCCAGATGACCATTAAACAACTCGAATTTTATTTTTATTGTTTTTATTGTTGTATAGATGAATGGGTTACCTAAGAAAGGGGCGCTGTATTTTTCTAACGCACTCAAACTTGTATATCGGTCACGATAATTTATTCATAACTTACCTTTGTAAGGATTTGTTTTAATGAGTTTTTTTTATCAGTTTGTTCAAGTAGAATTGTTTGCCTGCGAACTGATTTCTCTTTATATGTAATTTATTGTAATTTTACGTATGTATTTTGTGCTTTATAAGTCACTAAACAATTGTGAAGGTGTAAATTTCTCACCTATATTTTTTTGGTTCTCCTTGCATTTACTTTATTATTACTTGTGCAATTTTTTACTGTTGTATTTTATATGTACAGTAATCTGCCTTATTATTTTAATTGCTTATTTACTTAAAGACCGGCATGATTGGTTTTAGAGGGCCACATATTTGGTATTACAATTTTTATTCTGATTTATTTATTACACAATTGTAGGTCTGCTTATACTGTTGTTGTTTTGTTGTTGTGTTTATGTGTAGTAAAACTGCTTTTTATTTTTTGTTCCTTAATGTTATAATTTTGTACGAACTTTAACCTGATCTAATGGTGTTTTGGTTATATAATGAACCCTTTCATTGTTTTTTTTTTATTTGACTTATTAATGTACTTGTGCAATTACTTATTTATGACTAAATTGGGTTTTCTTGGTGGTTCTTTCCCAACATAGTAAATTAACGGGTTGAACTATTATTTGCGCATAGCTCGTTATTTCTAATTTGAGTGGTTTCATTGTTTACCTGTCCCACACTTAACCTCATCAAGCCTATCTAATTCGAATAACACACCATAGCTACCACTTGACGGCCAATTCTTTTGATCAGATTTGAGGTTTGCGAATAATTAAATATCAGACTTGTAAATAAATTCTAATGTTTTAATTATAGCCAGGAAAGTCAATGTAAGGCAAATAATTAACGTCAGTAATAGCAGCATTATTGTCAGTAAAGTTAAGATACATCACTTAGCGATTGTTTTGTTCTTGAATTTGCATTATTGCAAATAAATTCAAATTACGCTTTTCAAGATAGGGTACCTGGGGACGCTACAATATCTAAATATTTTTATATATGCAATCAAATCTAAGTTGAAAGTTTTATACATACATCTTAAATTGTTTTTTATTAAACGAATATATTGTTTTATGAGTACATTACACACCTGAAGTTTATTGCTAAAACATCACGATTTTTTAATGAAAATCGGTATCAAAACATTACAAAGTTAACTTAACCAAGGGTAAATACGTTACTATGAACTAGATTAAAGCTTTTTTTTATTAGTATTAATAATTAACTATATGTACTATGTGTTAATATCTCTCAAACATACCAGTTAAAATATTATTTCTAATTAATGCATATGGTTGAAAATAATCGTATTAGTACCATACGCAAGTTCTTACATAAAAATATTTACGGTGCAATCAAATTATTTATATTTGTATAAAAGTACCTGAATGCTATCCTAAGTCATACAAAAGTATGCTATTAACATATTGATTGAACTATCTTTTACTACAAGAAACTCCATACTACATAAAACACTAGTTTTACTATATTGTTTAAAATGACTATTGTTTCGAAAACACTGTCTTCCTCAGATTCCGTATTTCAACAAAATTTATTTATAATCAAACAAAATTGTAATTATAAAATTTCACGATTATCACACATATTTAAAATACTTTTAATTTTTTATATAAATTTAAACGTTTCAATATTTTCATATCTCATACATTTACTTTAACATCTCAAACAATCTTAAATATATTACCATTTACTGAAGACGATATATGCATGATTTAATTAAACGTTTGTACTGTTTTCTTATATTTAACTTTTACTATATCAAAAAGAAGTAAAACTTTGTTCGCCAAATTCTTTTTACTTTATGCTTTGTTGAGTATAGAATCTCTTAATCAATTATACATGTTTCAGATATTGTAAATTAAACATAATCCTAATTCCTACAAAAACGTAAATTTATTTCGATTCATAAACGATTTAAATAGATATTATTGCGCTAATCTCGGAAACGGTTGAAAATATTTAGATGAAATTTTGTAAATGTGTATTGTTTGGTCAAACTTAAAAGATAGGGTAGTTTTTATCTTGGTAAGTCACGGTCAATACTTTTTATTGCAAATTTAAAGATTTTTTTTAGAAAAAGGGAAAGGATGAGGGAGAGGGAGAGGGGGAGGGGGAGGGACAGTGAGAGTGAGAGTGAGTTTGAGGGGGTGAGGGAGAGGGAGACGGAGAGGGAGAGGGAGATGGAGATGGAGAGGGAGATGGAGAGGGAGTGGGAGAGGGAGAGGGAGAGAGGGGAGAGGAGAGGAGAGGGAGAGGAGAGGGAGAGGGAGGGAGAGGAGAGGGAGAGGAGAGGAGAGGGAGGAGGGAGAGGGAGAGGGAGAGGGAGAGGAGAGGGAGAGGGAGAGGGAGAGGGAGAGGAGAGGGAGAGGAGAGGAGAGGGAGAGGGAGAGGAGAGGGAGAGGAGAGGGAGAGGGAGAGGGAGAGGAGAGGGAGAGGGAGAGGGAGAGGGAGAGGGAGAGGGAGAGGGAGAGGGGGGATGTAGAATGTGTTTTACATTTGAGCTCAGCAAAGCGCGCCGGGTACCGCTAGGTTTTAGTTATAATAATTTCATATTTACAAATTGTTTAAGTTGATACTTTTATACATATTAGTTTGACAATATTGTATAGTAATTTTCAAGAGTCGGAGCAGTTGCGTCACTAATATTAATACTGTCAGAGGACGTCGATGTTGTCAGATTGTGAAAAATAACTGTTGGACAACTGTCAAATCTCGGCTTCATGAGTTATGCTTATTTTAACAATAATAAAATAGACGGGTTCTAAAGATGGTAATGAAAGAAAGTTAGTTATGGCGCAACTGCTCTGACTCGTGAAAATTAGTATATGTGAAAAATAAAATTAATTTTACAATAGCCGACTATTTTATAAAATTTAAGTTGGTTATCCTTAAAGGTCTTAATGGCATTTTGAGGGTCAACCACTTAATTTAATAGTATTACGTATACCTTATTCAAGACACCAGCCGTTGCACGTCATTAATGGTATACCAATACTATAATTATAATTTACTTTAAAACTTTAATAAAATTTGCATTAAAGCCAAAATGTTATCGTAAGTACAGTTGGTGTAGGGCTAGCAACCATATTATATCCTTGTCGCACACTCCGCAGTACCTATTTAGAACTTAAAACGTAGTGCGAATATAAACTCATAAAATATATCTAAGTTATCACGTGAAATTTTGTTTACTTTGTTAAATTCACCGGTACGCGCTTAACCTATTTGTTTTAAATTGCCTAACCTAAAAATATGTATAAGCAATCAGTCCGACAACACGTACACTTGACAACGCTGATTACAACGTCATTGATTTAGTAGTACAACGGCTGGGGGCTTGAATAGACGAATTGGTAACATTGCACATCAAAGAGACATTATTTTATGAATGTTAAATATGTCTCAATAATTAATTTCCCGAGATCTAAATTTTCATAACATTTTTACTTTCATAAATATTATTTTGGTAGTTTTGTAAGTCAATAAGGCATATTGTAAATAGCTGAATACTTCCAAATATGTAATTTGGCATTTAAAATTTTGGATGATAATTGTTAAACTCAAACATTGAGGTTAATAATACTACCTTCTGAAATGTTTAAGTTGGTATTTACATTAATATTATTTTGGTAACACTGTACGTCAAAAAGTTGAATGCTCCCAAAAATATAGTTTTGCAACATTTAAAGTTTTGAATGACAATTGGTAAAGTCAAGAGATTGAGGTTAATAATGTTACTTATTAAAATGTTTAAGTTGGTACTGTCGTAAATATTAGTTTGATCAAAATGACAATTCTATTTACTATTACTTAAACATTACAAAGTTTCACTTCACGGAGGTTTAATTTTCGTATTTTTTCAATATTACATATTAACTACATTCAAATCAAGTATACAATGAATATAAAAACGATTATTTCACTCGCCTGTTAAATTTTAATTTTTGACCAATCGCGTGCTTGGAAACTGCGTTGATATGACCAACCAAAATAAAATAAAGCGACTATTCACCTTGGTGCTAAATATTCGACTATTTTTATCAGCATGCTCAACTGTCACCGAAAGGACGGCGTTCAACAACAAATAATCTACCCGAAAATTCCAATTTTTTCAAATGAAATCACTACTAATGGTGTTATAAAGTTAACTATACTTAAGTAATTATTGTTTGTTGATAATAAATACATAAAATAAACGAATTTCGCATTTTTTCTGAAATTATAATTATATTATTCACACAATATCCTTTCTGTGTGTTTTTTCTTACATATAAAAATGTTGGCTCAGGAAATAATCTTATTAAATATAACACAACCTCGATAAATTAGGTACTATTTTTATTGTTACTAAATTTCCCGTGTATTTTACAATTTGTCTCGACATAATTTTGGCATTAATAATCAGATTGTTAATGCCAAAAGTACGTCTCGACAAATGGATTTTAAAATACACTTGAAATTTAGATGCAATAAAAATAGTCGACTATTTATCGAGGTCTTGTTAAATTACCGTCGACAATCTATTCATTTTAATGATATTTTATGCATCTATATCGTTTTAAACCAAAAATACCTTATTTTCGATCAAATAAAATAAGCACGCTGAAATTACGTTGCGATGTATTCTAAAACGCGTTGTGACTCTAGCATAATTTTAAATTCGTGGCATTTACATGTACACGGAACGACGAATTATTCCTCTAACTACAAAGGGCATAATTTTACCATTTTCACGAATGAAAATTGTTTTAAGAAAAATTTTACCTTTTAATAAATATCGTAAACGGTGCGTTGTGACCATAGCGAGGAGCGAAGCTCCATCGCTAGTTATTTTCGCTTAGCGGCTCAGGTTCCAATCTTACACTCGTGTTAGATTAGTTGGCCTTCTGCAACTTGTGTTTTAATATACTACTGGCAGTACCCGGCGCGCTTAGCTGCGCTCAGATGTAAAACACATTCTTCCGCTCCATCTCCCCCCGCCCCCCTCTCACCCACTCCCTTTTCTAGAAAAAATCTTTAAATTTGCAATAAAAACATTTACCATCACTTATTAAGATAAAAACTATCCCATCTTTTAAGTTTGACCAAACAATACACATTTACAAAATTTCATCTAAATATTTCCAACCGTTTCCGAGATTAGCGTAACGAACATCGTGACACGAGATTTATATATATATATATATATATATATATATATATATATATATATATATATATACCTTTCTTCGTGGAATTTCTTAATCACACAACGTTTCAAAAACAATACAATTCCACAATTTTGATATATTCATTTCTCACACTTTTCAATACAACATATGTATATCATTATCAAGAGAAAACATAAACGGTCCGACATCACTCCGTGTACGGAAAATAGCGACGTTAATATAATAGCTAGAGCAAAATGTCTCGGGCAAAAGTTATTGGTGACCAAAAGCTTCATGACCTACCAATATTGACGTACATACAGAGTGTACCTAAATAGGCTACACGGGGTCTTCCTCTGTTACTTTAAAACCATCTATATATTGTTTCATATTATGCTTCTATATGGAATATATACTCAACTTTGTCTGAAAAAAATTTTCCTATTGGCAACCGTGTTTTGAATATGGACTTTTTTTAATTTTGACTTTTGAATGCATCAGAAAAAGGCGCTTTTCTTTTGTCTTGTTAGAAGTACAGTCATGAGCTTTAGATATGTTGTTGGGGAAGCTTTTCAATATTTACTACAATATTTAGTGGGAATGTATGAGAAACTTTGCTGTCTGATCCAAAAGCCACTTTAGACTGGAATATCATAAAATTTCATCAGATGAAGTCTTAAATGTACTATCAATCTGTCTTCTATGGCATTCCCAGTATCTTGTTCACATATATTTCTTATTATATTATTTCTTAACGTCACTCGCCTCAAGATTGATGGGCTACCATTTTGGTGTGTATTAATCTGTTGTTATCTCTTACCATTTTTCAAGAAATAAACACAAAATCTTATATTAGCACAACAATAACATTTGATGGAGTATTCTGTGCTTTTACAAACCTAGCGTTTTTCATTATCTGTCAACGTTTGATATGTTTGTGAAGTCAAATACTTTATGCTGTTTGAGTTTACATTATGAATTTTTTCAAAGATGAAATGGTTGATATGGTTTTTGTTCTGGGTCTGACACATAGAAATTGTTTGTTGGCAAGTAGAATTTATGCACAAACTTATCCTGACAGACGGTAGCTTGTTTCACAAAATTGGTGAACAGATTTATGAAAACTAGTAGTGCAAAGTATGTAAAACGGTAGAAACAGAAGCTAGTTATAAATGAAGACTATCTATTGTCAAAGCTGCTGTCTGTAACTGAAAATTCCCACGTCAGTCAAAAGGGTGTTGCAGAGACCATTGGTATCAGTAAAAGATTCGTACAACCGATTTTGAAGTAAAACAAAGTACATGCTTACCATAGTCAGCGCAATCAGAAACTTACTCAGCCAGATGAAACACGTAGCAATTTAAAGAAACCTCAGGTTTCTTTAATGCTGTAGTTACTCAACTACAAATCCACTAGTTAGAGATAGTAATTACCAACATCGTTGGTCTTTGAATATTGGGGTGGTATGATAGGAGATCACGTCATCGGACCACATTTTTTTGAACATTACTTGAATGGCGCTGCTTACCCGGAAGATCTAAGGAGAGAAAAGCGGTTTCAGCAAGATGGAGCTCCCGCCCATTATTCACATCAAGTTCGAGAATATTTGAATGATTTGCTCCCAGGAAAATGGATCTAAAGATCTAGACCTATTAGATGACCGCCTAGATCTCCTAACCTTGCCAGTCTAGATTTTTTCTTAAGGGGACATATTAAAGCCATAGTGTATCAGAATACTCCCACTACGCAATTGGGCATGTGGCAAAGAAAAACTGTGGCATTTCAGACAGTTAGACCTGAAACGTTAAAGAATGTTGGTAGATTATTTATAGAACGTCCAACCTTGTACCGCCTACAGAATCGGCAATATTTTGAACAATTCATGAATTAGCATTTATTTATTTATCGATTTATTATTAATTTATTTTATTAGTTCTTACGTATGTTCCAACTTTCATAAGTAATCCCAAATTCTTAAAAGAACGGTAAGAGATAGCAAAACCGTAACAATTACTAAAATGTTTGCCCGTCAATCTTGAATCGAGTGACGTTAAGTAATAATATACCAAGAAATACACTGTGCATTTTCGTAAGATGATATTATTTTCATACCTAAAAAAAGTTTTTTGAAATAACGTGAAAACCATGTGAGATAGATACAGAGAATGCCATAGAAGATTGATAGTACATTGATTTAGACCAAAAATACCGGGTGCTCTATTTGAGAAAAAGTTTTCAAAATTTTACGATATTCAAGTTTTAAGTGAACGTTTTTCGCTATATTTCTAACAGGAGAAGATAAAAGAGTCTTTTTCTAAAGCATTCAAAATAGTTCTTTTCAGATAAAGTTGAACTTACATTTCATGTATGCATACAATAAGTATGTATGCACGGTGGGATTAAGGATGAATGCAGTGGGGCGGGATTGGAAGGAACGGAGTGAGCGCTCTGAGGAGGAAGTTACTATCAAAGCCCCTACCGAAATAGCCGTAAATGTTGTGCGTAAATTATGCCACCAAAAACTCATACAAGATAGATGGTAACGGAAATCGAACTGATTATATCCCGAAAACTGAAAAGATCGTGTAACCACCGATACACTAGCTTGGTTAGGTGGGAAAGTAAATAAACAAAAAGTAACACGCCGAACGCAATGAAACTAAGATAGTTGACATCAATTTATTGATTCGTTACTAGAAAGCAAATAAAGAAACAAAACTACACAAAGCCAAGATCATTTAGGCGCAATCAACTCATCAGCAGTATACGGGGTGATTAATTAATATTTCAGTTCTCGTTCATAGGACCAAAATATGAAAACAATTTCCTATAAATCGTGAGCAAAATTTTGCTAAAAACATTCTGTATAACCAGAATGTAACAAAACCTTTTTTCTACATAACAAAAAAATTTGTATGGTGACAAGTAGTAAATATAAAAACACTAATAATTTTTATCTACAGCCTTGTGATATTTAAAATAAATCACACTAGATATGGTAATGTAATATACAGTGTGGAAAAAAGTCTGAAACACCTAAAATATCCCGCAAAACACGATTTTCTGGAAAAAAACGTTCGAAGGGGACAAAAGATATTTTAAATTTGTCGTTTTCTGAAATACTTGAATTCTATGTACAGCGGCGTACGTTGAAGAGGCCAGAGGGAGGCCTTTTTTTAAAATGGCAACCCCTATTTTTTTTCAATGTAATGAAAGAACACATTTTTTTTAATATTGTAGTACAAAAGTTTTAATCTGTTACATAAACAAAGTTTCGAGAAAAATACAAATACAGGTTTTAATTGTGAAGATTGATTTATTAATTCAATGCTTGCTTTTTCTGTTTTCTGAAATCCAAAAAAAATCTTAGTGATAATGTCCCTTTCGAAAAAGGATCGCATAGAAATTCTTATGATGTATGGCTATGGGAGATAGGAGAAGAACGGCAGTGGAAGCCTGCGCTCTCTTTAATTAAGCTCATTAAGATCGCCCACCTATAGCACGTTCTACATTTAGTAAAATTTTAAGTCAATAGAGTACATGGACATGTACGTGACAAACCCAGCACGGGCGCCGAACATTCAATGATGACACGCAATGTGACATTTTATTGAGAGTTGAAGGAAATTCACATTCCAGTGCCCGTCTGATTAGTTTGGACAACAATTTACTACAGTGCTTAACGTTTTAGATAAACATAATTTTCACCCTTATAAAGTTACATTGACTCAAGAACTATCAGCTTTGAACGACGGGTACAATTCTGCGAGAACATGCAATTACGTTGCAATAATGACAACATGTTTTTTAAAAACATTATTTTTTCGGATGAAGCTACAATTTGCCTTAATGGTACTGTCAATAGAGAGAAATGTAGGTATTGGGTTTCAGAGAATCCCCAGTGGATGAAAGAGTCACATACTCAGCATCCAAGAAAAATGAACGTTTAGGCAGAAACAGAATTTTGGGTCCATATTTTTTTGATGACAACTTGACTGGCGCAAGGTATTTGCAATTTTTACAATATCTTAATCCAACACTGACTGCAAATGAACCAGACATTCCTTACCGCAGACTTTGGTATTAGCAGGACGGTGTGCGTCCTCATTACGCTCTTCCTGCTCGCACTTATTGAATACTTTCCGCAACGATGGGTACGGAGACGTGTGGCCATAGAGTGGCCGCCTCGTTCCCCGAATCTCCCTTGATTTCTTCTGATGGGGTTATTTAAAAACCAAAATTTATAGCAATAAACCCGAACACATAGAAGATTTAAAAGAACGGATTCGCCAGGAAATGCATAATATCGAGCCGGTACTTGACAGAGTGCAGAAACAATTTATTTTTAGACTAGGACATTGTCAAACAGTTAATGGGCAACAGTTTGAACACCTTATTAATTATTGTATTTATTTTGTTTCATTTTACTTATAAATAAATCAATCTTCACTATTAAAACTTTAATTGCATTTTTCTCGAAACTTCGTTTACATTTTGTACTACAATATTTATAAAAATACGTAACCCCAAATCGTGCATAAATAGGGTCTATTAATAAATGATTTAAATCAAGTTGGTAGTAGGCGCTGCACTGATTTGTATGAAACATCTAACAACGAATGTATTGCGCCAAGGACTGATAAGTGTCAGACGTTCTGTACTTTCATTACGAGATGGCGGCCTGGTCGACATATTCGGAACAATAGGAAAGTTAAAGAAAGCGATTCTCTGAAAAATATTGTAACCAACTCGTGTATTAATGCGCGATTAACGAACTCGACCTTTTTAACGCATTAGCTATGCTATGCGTGTCATCGTTAATTGCCTTCCATAATACACTTGATGCTTAAATAACTATTAACCACATTAATGAAATGAATTATTAAAGTAAAGAAGTGGAATTTATGAAGTTACTCAAAAATGATCTTCCCTGTTTCCTGTCCAATCTTTCGGATTACATTGGATTTTAGCGGACCTTGGCAAAATACAAGTAGGTTTAAGTTAAGTTTAACGCTATATTGGTGCTCGACTATGTGTAAAAGGTGGCTCGTTTTATAACCAGACGCTTAAACATAATTATAGTCACGCTAATTAAAAAAATTCCGGAATTTCAGAGTATTTTTTGCTGCCAAATAACGTGGTCAAAAAGCGATCAAATCAAAGCAAACTCTTTTTAGTAGAATTTTTCTAAATTAACGTTTAGTTTAATGGGAAATGTAATGGGGGCATAGTCCTTCCCACGTAAACTTTTTTTGTTGTAGTTAGTTACCATCTGAGCGTGAAGGCAGAAGTTTGAAGTATAATTTTTGTAAACGTTCTTTTGTTCTATGCCTAATAATAATCCTTTCGATGCTATTAAAGTTACGGTTTGACGGTCAAATCAAGCCGGATTCAATTCGTGCAAATAATAATCGTCATTAATTTTCTTACGTCGCGAAATTGCTCTACCTATTTGTGGCTTTCATGAAAGTTTCCAATAATAAATTAGCGTAAAGCCAATTTAAATTGTGTGAACAATAAACGTCATTTTGTTTCATTTAAAATAAATAAAATTGTAGAGTTGTTTTTTTTGTTTTAAAGTAAGCATCAAATATTTAATTCTTGTAAATCATACTTGTTATCATACATGTTAAGAAATTAATAATTCAGAACCCGTGGTTAACCCTGTATGCGTTCCGCTTTTAAAAACTGTTTCCTTAAAATACATTGTACGCGTGTCGGTACGAAAGCCACTGTTAGTAAACAAGTAAAACAGTTTAAAACACAAACGATATTGAAACGTCAGTATGTAGGTTTAATTGCAGCCATGCAACCAAATAAGGAATTCATTAAACCGTGGTAATGTTAAGGAAATTCAGCCATAGGTCTTCATGTGAGAGGATTTTAACGATACCAATTTTTGGAAGTAAGTTGGCGACTTGATAAAATATATTAAGAAGTTAGTATTTCATCATTAAAAAATAATTTTTGTATTGGATTGTCGGTCAATAACATAAATTAGGAAATTAATATATGCATTTTGTTATATATCTCTATTGCGGTTTTAAGATTGAGCCTTGTCACTTTATACCTATATCTGCCGATCTTGAAGAAGTTTCATTTGTTTTGTGGTTATTATATGTTTTGGTAAGCGAACACGTGACCAGATGCTAGTAGGAAAATCCTTGAAAATGTAACTAGTAGGCTGATTCGTTAACCCAAAATGATTATCCATAGCATTACGCGTTATTAAATAACGCCTTCTCCAGTTTGGAAAGTAACGCAATGTATAATGTTGCCCGTATGTAACCGTGATAAAGAGATAATGTCGGCCCTGATAATGTCAATACAAGTCCTTACGTGCAGTGTGGTTTGACATCTCGTACTACATTTCTTTTAATGATTAATTTAATGTGTAGTTGCACTGGTTTGTTGATGTATCAAATATAAACCTAGTTTTATTCATTTGTGTGTGTGTAATTTCACTGTTTGTTTTTTTGCGTATGGGTAATTTAACCTAGATTTTATTTTTACTCTTATTTTATTGATCATATTTGCCAAAGTGATTAATTTTTTACCTCGCTGGTTTTTCTTGATGGTTATTTTCCGGTCTAAATTAAAGGAGCTGAATCATCATAGCACAAAGCTCTGTAAATTGTAATTTTAGTTTATTGTATTGTTTGGCTTATTCCTCTATGATGCATCACTAACCTCATCTCGCCTTATTATATGCAATTAAAATTACACAACGTAAGAATATCACTAGATAACCATAATTTTAGCAAGATTGTTGTGAGTAATTTCAACGTTATGCTTTTAAATATTTAATAAGATTTGCATTATTGTGACTAAATATTAGGCTTTTAAATATTTTATAAGCTTTGGATTAATGTTAGATACTACATACTCAAATAAGAATATCTTAGATTTATTATTTATTTAAGGAGAATGTGAGAAAATCTTAAGTGGAAGCTGCCACTTTAATGACAGGTATCCACATTTACCGGTGACGTTAAGAAAATTTAAGAGAATACAATACTTTAGTAGTGACCTCAACGAGACATACCTTTTCTCATACTTCTTGACCATTCCGCACATTATTTGTCTAATCACCGATCAATTAAACATACTTTCTCATTTTTGATGTACGCATATTCCCGATAAATCGATTACCCCTATCTATTCCTGTGAACTTCTGTGAATTCTTTCCAATAACAAATCTTTGGTAAAAAATAACTAGTAACCATATATCGTGTTTGTCTTATCACCTTCACCAGCTCAGCCCAATCATATACAAACTAGTTGTACACTTGCAATCATTCATCGCTATATGTCGGTGTCCGACTTACATATAACACCGTTCCGCATTCCGAATGGTATAAAAACGTCTTTTCCAGTTCCATTCATTCACTCGTTCTACCCCTCAAGCAAAGCTCGGTTTTTCTCGTTTTATTTCCTATTTTTTACTTCCCAGCTAGCATACAAAACTCTCTGACACCATCATTGTCATGTATTTCCTTATTTGAATATTGTTTTAATACCCAAAATTAATTTAACACTTTCCTGTGAATTAAGTCTCAAATCACATTCATAACAAGAATTTAAAATAATATTTCGTTCATTCACAGCTTATTCCATTCAATTCGAATTAGTTCACATGGTTTTATAAAAAAAGTTAAAAATATAAACACTTAGTAAACAATCTTTACAATACTATAATTACGACCATCGCAATATTACTTAACACCACCCTTTTTAATCATACAAATAAGAAAGAGTTTTAAAGTAACATAAATTTAAAGTAAGGGTAAATTGTGTGCTTGCGTAATTGAATAACAATTTCCTGCAAATTGATATCGACTATAGCTTTGTTTATGTTTTTGTTTACATCATAAATTAATTTAATTGACCTAATTAGATTATAAGGACTAGGATAATGTTTTCGTTGTTATGGAGGTCAATGCAATTAAACAAAAAATTTTAGTGACTATGTGAATGGATTGTTATTTGAATGTCGTTGACCCTAAGTGGATATTGTCATCTAAGAGATAACTATGATTGAGTTAACCATTTCAAAATTTAAGCTTTATTTCACGTACAGTGAAACATTAAGTCACAGAAATAAGTACAGGTATATTTATATACAGGGTGATACAATTGATTTCCTTACAGTTTTATCGTTTGTTTCTTTTTGTACTTGCGTATAGAAAGTAGTTAGAAATAAATTTACTTGATCATTGTTCGTTGCTATTTTTAAAACCAGTGAGCGGATTTACGTAAACTCTATTGAGCTTTATAAAGCAAAGTAAGTTATCAGAACGAAATAGGATCCTATTCATATCCAGTAAGCTATATGTTTGTCTTCTGCAGTCATACGGAAGAAAACATCTGCTTAGGCATATATTAGAAAAATATTTGACTGCAGTGGCGCCTACTGACTAAATTATTTTAATATCAAGTTGAAGTTGTTAGCGCGAAAGAAATAGGAGATAATTAAAGATTATGAATGCTGTCACTAAGTCGTAAAAATTGAGAGTTTTCCATAGTATATTTTCATTTTTATTTTTTGTATTAAAGGTTTTCCCATATATATTCACATAAATCGTGGCGAATTGCTCGAAGTTCTGACGCTCTCGTAATTTTGGGGTAAAACATCACCGATTAGGTAGGGTTATTAATTACTGTTGGGTCATTAAGTTTATGTTACATATGGTGTTTTCTACGGACGAGTAAATATTTTCAAACGTAATACTATTTTAATGAAAAATGTAAAATAAAGCGTACTGTTAAGTCAATCTTTCTTGTTTTATTGTTGTGCTTGTATCGAAAAAATTAGTTAGTGTGTAAATTCGGTAGTACGCGAATGCGAGAGGATGTGTTGAAATTTCTTTGGTTCCGTTTTTGTAAAATCAAAAACGCAAAATTGTATTTTTATTACAATTGATGTTTGAGGGTTATCTAACACGCGAGATGATGGTAAAATTTAAGTTCAGATATTTTGTTTTAAAACTAGATTCATGTGTGAATGAATGTAAGACATGAGGAGATGCAGTCAACTCCAGCGCGGTAGGTTATTGGTTAACCCTTGGCCGTTTGTTTAATTATGTAATTCTGATTTAAAACACAACTGTGTGTGTGTGTGTGTGTGTGTGTGTGTGTGCTGTGTGCGTGGTGAGTGGTGTGGTGTGTGCGTGTGTGGTGTGGTGGTGTGTGGTGTGTGTGTGTGTGGTGTGTGTGTGTGGTGTGTGTGTGTGTGGTGTGTGTGTGTGTGTGTGCATGTGTGTGAGTGATAAGTGTGGTGTGTGAGTGTGTGTGTGTGTGTGTGTGTGTGTGTGTGTGTGCGTGTGAGTGAGTGAGATTGTGTGTCCGTGTGCGTATGTACGTGCGCGTGTCAAATTTTACGGTGTTTTTTCTAGTGCTTGAGTAGTTAAAATGCTTTTCATTTTTGCTGTTACTCGATTTTAGTTTTATACCAACTTTAACTAGGTTTAATGGCACTTTGTTGTATTTGCATATTGAACCTTTCCTTTGTTTTACTTTGATTTATAAATGCACTTGTAAATTACTTATTAGTAAACGACTGGGTTTTCTTAGTGATTCTTTCCCAGTTTATAATTAACAGGTTGACTTATTAATAGGCAAAATTCGTTATTTCTAATTTGAGTAATTCTATTGTTTATCTGTCCCACTAGCATGCAACACTTAATCACAGCCATTTCTACATCATACAATTAACACAGCGTATACTACCACTACACGTCCAATTATTCTAAGGTTTTAATTATTGGGAAGAAAGTCATTGTTACATAAGCAGATCATTTAAGTAAGATTAGAATTATTGCCAGTAAAATCAAGATAAAACTATTAGCTAATTTGCTAAGAATTTGCATCATTACGCTTTTAAGGATAGGACACCTTGGACACTACTCGCTTTAGCATGGTAAATGTATGGTATTAGATTTATTTCAGCTATTGAATATATTGCTAATATCCAAGCCTTTCTTCATTGGGTTTAATCTGGCAACTCGCTTTTTAAGCAGGTAACGAACACCTGCGCCCATTCTAATGAGCTTCCGACATGACCTCGTATCTGTTCCAAATTCTGCTGTCATTTCAGCCTGTAATTTTAATTAATTTTGAACAATGTAAAATGTATGTAATGATGTGTTCAACAAAAAATTAATTATTCATTCAAATACCTTACAGAATATTTCAAAATAAGTATGTTTTGTTTGAAATACTTGAAATAACAATGCAAACCGCAAATATAAGCCTGCTATTAATGTAACAATTTGATAAATGAATAAAGTCAACTATGGGATCCAATTTTATTTTAGTAAAGATTAGCTAGACCTTTAGTAAATCAGATATTTTTAAACAAGTTTAACAATATTGAACTAAGTTTTGATATAAGTGTTAAGTTGTGAAAAGACTTGACGGCTAATTATAGTAATCCTGTATCTTTTAAGATCTGCCGAAGCTGATACGCTGATAGATATCTGCATAAATTGTCAAACTACCGTCCACGTCAACCGATGTAATTAAATCTTTAGTGGATCGAGCAAAAAGAAGCTGTGATCCTGAATTTTTGAAAGATGAATATAAATATTTAATAAAATCAATATTTAATCTTGCCACTTAAGGTACAATTGATTGTAGATTAAACATAACTTGTAGTGGATGCTTTTCTAAAACGAATGTGTGATCCTGAATTTTTGAAAGATGAATATAAATATTTAACAAAATGCTAATGGATATTCACTTAATGACATTAATAATGTTGAATTACACGTTGTACTGAGTAACATTAAGATTATTGACCATAATTGTAAGAATTAATTGATTGGTATTAGAACTAGAATAATTAATTGTAAAACGAATTGATAGTGAAAATTGAAGAATTTGAAGAAGGAATTGGAGAATTGGTAGAATTGGTAGAATTGGTAGAATTGGTAGAATTGGAAGAATTGAAATTGAAATTGAAAAATGGAAATCGAATATAAATATTTAATAAAATCACTTTGTAAGCTAATGCTTGCTCATTTAAAGGTACTAATAATGTTATTACACGTGCTAGACATAACCATAACGGTTTTTCTTTATGACAATGTCTAGCAGATGTAGTGACATTAATAATGTTACTACATCTACTAGACATTGTCATAAAGAAAAACCATTGCTTAATGTTGGTACTGCTTTTCTTCCTTTTATAACTAATGTTAGAGATAGAACTGAAAAAAATTCTATCCAATTGATCATAGGACTGTTTTTAAATTTACAAGAATGATTAAAGTACTTTTAAGGCCACGTAAATACGTCTCAAATCCATTGTCATCCTCCGAAGTGCATAAGTTATCTTGTTTTCTTAAGTATAGATTGGACTCACAAAAACAGTTTTAATACAAGACGTAAAGAACATATGAGAATTTGTAGATTGGGTCACCCAGAGAAATCTGCGGTAGCTGAACATGCTTTAAATAATTTAAAACAAACTCATTATTATGTACCTTTGAAAGTTATTGAGATATATAAACATCAAAATAACTTCAATAGATAAAAAAATCTCCGGTTAAATAGGTTTCGGCATCTCATAATTAAAAAAGGCATAGTGGTACGTCTTAATTTTAATTTTAGCTTTTGGTATGTCTAGGTTTTTTGTTGTTAGACTGAAGTAAGTACTTCACCAATTATATGTTAAATTACCACAGCACTAGTTTAACATTTGAAGTTGAAATAAAATTAGAATTGAAATTGAAGATTGACACTGGAATTGGAAGAATTGGAATTGGGATTGGTATTAGAACTGGAATAGTTGGAATTGTATTTGGAATAATTGGAAGAATTGTAAGAATTGAAAGAATTGGAAGAAATGGAATAATTGTAAGAATTTAGATTGTAAGAATTGTAAGAATTGAAGAATTGTAAGAATTAAGAATTGAAGAATTAAGAATTGATAAGAATTAGAATTGAAGAATTGTAAGATTGAAGAATTGTAAGAATTGAAAATTGGAAGAATTGGAAGAATTGGAAGAATTGGCAGAATTGGTAGAATTGGTAGAATTGGAAGAATTGAAAATGAAATTGAAATTGAAAAATGGAAATCGAAATCGAAATTAAAATTAAAAATTATAAAATGTACTACATTTTGTTTTTTCTGTAAAATAACACTTAGGCTTATTAACGATGCTATTTCTTTGTTAGATTTGACTGGATTATTTTAATTGATGTCAAGTCCCTATCTGTGAATGCTTTTATCAATTTTAAAATTAAAGTTTTTCACAGCTTTACACTTACAACATATTTTGATTAAATTTTGTTAAATTTGTTCTTTGGTTATGAATTTTCACAGTTAGCCTTCCACCGTTGTGGGTGTTCTGATGTGTTGTCTTCACAGTAGTTTAATAATATTAAGGAACTAATTATTGTTTACTAAAATTAGATGTCATAGTTGGCTTTATAAGTTTATCAAAGTATTATATTAATAGCAGGCTTATGTTTGCATTTTCTTTTTAAAATTTCAAAGGACAAATATTTTAATAAGTACTGCTTGTGTATTTTCCCAAAGTGATCTTAATAACATTTTGCTATATTATTGACCGAAATAGCATGTTGTGTGCACATAAAATGGTTGTTTCTCTATTATCATATGCACCTAAAGTTAGCACAGCCATTGCAGCACAATCTTTTGATACCATAATTTAGTGCAAATTTGTTACAACAAAAAAATGTTGGTGCGCCTATTATTAACGGAAAATTAAGGGCTGTATCTGCTTAACATAAAGTTAGCACAGCCAACTTACAAGTACTTAGCTAAAAATTGTATCGAAATCATTTATGTGCCATAATTTGGTGCTACTTTGCTACCTATAAACTGAAATTTGTTGTCAGCGTTTTTTGTAGTATTTTTGGGCTTCAGCCTTATAAAAATCAGAAAAAATCCTATAACGAAGCATGTGAACAGAATGATAATTTGGCGCCTTTTTGCTACCGTAATATAAAATTTGTTGCTCGTATTTTTCATAAAATTTTTGGGCTAAAACATTATGTAAGTCAAGTAATATATTCAAATTATCGTTAATGAATTCTATTTTACTATTTATGTTGGTGTAATTATATATATATATTTCTCCAAGAGATGGAGCAGAAATGTTGATAAAGCGTACGGGGTCTAAATTATTGAAATCTCTATAAGTCTTGACTACGTCGAATTGACATATATTATCCACATTACTTACTGTACACCACACTAAATCATGATCAGCTGCTTGACCAGTATGAACTACACCATAATCTGCCACGATGTGAGCATTACAAACAATCAGGTGATCAATTAATGTAGCAGTGACACATGTTGGTTCATTAATTAATTGTACTAGGCCCATACTATCTAACAACGTTAAAAATGCTGATGAATCATTCTTATCAGGTTGTAGAAGATTACAAATTGCTTTACCGTAAGTTGGAAAAAAAGAGGTTCGAACTTGAAAGTTTCAAAATGTATGCCTGTCTTTCTCTCTGTATGTGTTCCAGCGCGATAGCGTCCACAAAGATAATCCGATCATCTTGAAATTTGGTACCCAGGTTCGGATCCATGAGTAAACGGAATTATGAACTTTTGAGAGAAATCTGTCCAGTCAAAATGGAATTCCAGATTTCGACTATTATAGAGTGTATAAATACGAACGGCTATTCGTAGCAAACTTAGGCAACCAAGTGAACCATCCTAGAATTGAATATCTACCAAGTTTTTCGTTTGTTCATGAACTCCTCAGGTAGTGCAGTGGCAGCACGTTTGGTTGATGCCCCGGCGTCTCGGGTTCAAGACGCATAATGTACGAGGTTTTTTTAATCTTTATCTTATTAGACGTGTTAAGGCATTTCTGGCTATTTGAAACGATTTTTGGAAAAAAAAATGTTTGGTCTTTTAATCAAAAATTTTCGATATTTTTTTTCATTTTTACACGTTTGGAGCTATTTCTGACCATTTGAGACGATTTTAGTAAAACAATTTTTTGGCCCTTTGCTATATTTCTGACCATTTCAGATGATTTATTGGAAAAAAAATGTTTGGCCCCTTGATCAAAAATTTTCGCAATTTTTTTTTTTTGCATTTTTACACCTGAAGATAAATTTTAAAATGTCAGAATTCTAATTGCTATTAGAATATTAATAAGTAGAATTTGTCATTTAGGAATTATATAAACAACTGTTTTCGCAACAATGAAACTATGGAATAAATGTAAAAATGATAACCGCATGAATAGAAACATCACAACTGGATTTATATGTTTATAAAAATTGTACTTTTATGCACATATTTACACGCTTTCAATTTAAGAACTAAATAAATGTATACTGGGTGATTATGATTATTTACTTTCTCTGATCAACTTTTCGATCGTGATCATTTTGTTTACTACGTCAAGCTTTATAGGTATTATTTAAATAATAACTACATTTAAGGAAAGGATATATAGCGATTAAAGTCGCCACATATATTGCATGGTGGGATTAAGGATAGGTGTGGACAGGATAGGATCGGAAGGAACGGAATTAGGGTTCTGAGGGGGAAAATACTACCCCAGCATTCGCCTAAGCAGCCGCACATGGTGTGCATATACGCAGTGACCATGCCGCTACATGTGTATGAGGAAAACCCCCTGAAAAAACCTCATACAAGGTAGACGGTAACGGGAATCGAACCCATTACCTCCCGAATGCTAAGCAGATCGTGTCACCACCACACTACCAGCTCGGTTTACATTTAAGATAATGTGTCTTGGTCGTCACGTTTAATTGTTTCTATCGAATATTACGATTTTTTTAATAAAACAATTAACAATTTAATGATATCAAAAAACTGTACACAATTTTTAGTAGCAAAAAAAAAACACAGTACACTATTTATAAAACATCAAATTCTTTCAATTTTACTTGTGCTTGTTTAAATTATCAATTACATTGTATTGTAAGGTCATGTGTTGAAAGCATGAGAGCTTGTTAATCATTATTTACAAACGTTTGGCTTTTTAGTTTAAAACAATTTATTACTACACACAAAAAACATTTGCATTTGTAAAATTTTATACATCGTAACAAATTCAATCAAAATCGAGATTACTACACAGACAAAAGGAATCGCGCTCCACAAGTATGAGTATTTTAAAGTGTTGTTATTATAGACGCGTAGTGAGCGTAGATGATTTATACAAATATTACTTTGCATTTATGTTACGGTTGCAAATCCTAAGCGGCATCTTTACAGAAAATTTACAGACGTACAATAAACTTGTAAAATGGAAATTTTGACCACTTACGCATACGTAGGTATAACATCTATATTGTGGTGATCATTTTTGGAGATGATCTTATTTCAAACCAAATTCACAATTCATGCAAACATTTTAATTTATGAAAAATATGCAAAATAAACAAAATAAAATAAATGGAAATGAAATTACCCTTCTTTTGATTAAACCACTTAATAACCGGTATTTGTCAACAGTGAAAACATACAATTAATTGCAAGAGTGTTATACACTCAGCAGAGAAAGCATATTAACGTTATTATAATCAAATTTAATTTGTTAAGTTAAATGATAACTTTAAAATAGTTGTTTTGAAATAAATAAATAAGAGTATAGTGAAAAAAGCACGTCCCAGAAGATCAGTAATCATGTTATTAGTGAAATGGTGACGTACATCAGTAACAAACCGGGCTAATTTTAAATGAAGAAGCTGTAAATGTGCCGCTTGCAAAATATTGTGTTAAATAAAGATGGTTTAAGTAAACGGCAAACAAACATAGCCCTTTAAAATTCAACTTAAATCAGAAAATCAGACAACTCAAAGACGCGCGGTTGGGATTTCAGTGTATTAAAAATTGTAAATTAATCTTTAAACAATTTAAAAGCGTGACAGTATTAAACATTTATTTTAGATATGGCTATGTCAAAATGTTGATGTTTTGATTAATATAAAATAATGATAAATGTAGTTTACATTAACTTTCTAATTGTCATAAATGTAGCGAAATGTAACTAACAATCAGTCTTTATCATCCCCATCCGGAAAACTGTGATCTTGTGCTAGAGATATTACAACGGATTCTATTATTTCTTCCATTATCACATCAAGTTCCCACAAACGCTGTTTCTCTTTAGTTATATGATCAACACACTTTTCTGCATTGACGTTGTCTATGGCTTGCATTTAAATCTGTCGCACTTCACTTAATTTAAAAGTCGTATTGTTACTACCTACTTCAGTTTTTATTTGAACCCAAACTAACTCTATAGGGTTGAATTCGCAGTGATAGGGTGGTAATTTACGTACGGTAATCCCGCGAGAAGCACAGAGTTCATCAACAACATACTCAACAAATTGATGCTTATACTGTTTTGGTATAGCTAAAAGCTCTCGATTGAGCATAGATTCTTAAAATTCTATCTGTTTTGATGTTAACCAGTGTCTCATTGTTTCCATGCAATTGTTGGTAAACGTTCGATTTGCCCTGAATGGTAACTTGCCTTATTCAGAACAATTACACATACCCGTGGAATGGTTGTTCAAAATATTCTTCAAACACATCAGCGTTCATATCTTCATACATGCTTGGACCCAAACCATTTTTAAGAATCCATTAGAGCTACCTTCATGTGTAATAATTACTCGTCGACCTTTGCCCGATTAACGATTTATTCCAGTTGACCAACCCTCTTGAACTGCTTGATGGCAACTTATAACATTTTTATCTTGCCAAATTTTTTTACAATATATCCTTCGTTCAACCAAGTCTTACCGAGATAAAGATTACTCGTCCTTGGAACCGAAACTTCTTCATTTCACAATGGCATTTGCGTCTCCAAGAAACAATTTGGAGATTATCAATTAGCATTTATTTTCGATTCACTTTTTCCTTTAGTGTCCTGTGTAGTATCGACCGGTCCAATTGTAGTCCATCAACGTCTTCTTTTAGTACTGCTACTATTTTGTTGGGGGTAGGAATTTCTTTATTGAAGTAGAAGGAATGGATTTTTCGTCTAATATGAACTTTTTCTTCAATTAAACGTTGTTTTTTCTTCGTGTTGAGCAAGCCGGTACATTCAAAACACCTTCTTTTTATTCTTTTAATAATCTGTATACTGTTGACTTCCCACTCCCGTCATATTACAACACATTTATGCTACACTATCACTATTTGTTGGATTTTGCTACTTTAAGGCATTATGTACATTCAGAATGATATTTTTTTCAGTCCCAGAAAGCACGTAAGTTTCAAACGTTTTGCTGGAGAAAAATCGGAAGATGTCATTTTCACCACCGTTTTCAACCAAAACTGAACATTTTAAAGTACTTGTATTTGAAATAACAAATGTGGTAAATGCATCTTAATGCCCCCTCCCCATTAAGTGAGTCATATTTCTAATTTAAATATAGTATAGTATGGTATTTTTAATAATCACAATTTACCTTACTGGGATACTAAGGCTCATGCCAGTGTTGTCCGCAGGAACATTAAATTCAAGGAAATATCTCGATATTCTACGAATTCATTTGAAGGGATTTCTAGAGAGTCTTCCTTTAGCACAATATTGCAATGTCATATTTCAGCAAGACCGAGCACATAATTCCCGTGTAGTTAGTGACTACTTAAATTTACGTTTTCCTAATAGCCGGATAGGAACGACAGCACCAATTCTGTGGCCTGCTAGTTCACCCGATGTTTCGCCTATAGATTTCTTTTTATGGTTTTTTTGAAAACATTATATACAAAAAACTTAATATTCGTGAATGAGTTAAAAGAAAGTGTTCGTGTGGCTTTTACACAATTAACATCATTATCTATATATAACTATAAATTCAATTAGAAGAGCGCACAGTTTGAAAATATTTGTAGTTTTAGTGTTGTTTTATATTGATATTTTGTGTTCATATTTTGTTCGTTTATAGAATTAGATAGAAAATGTAAACTTTCACCATTATTACATAGATAAAATACTTTTTGGGTTCTTTAATGGTGTATTTTAAATTATACAATCTAAACGTTTCGATAACATTACAGTTATCTTCGTCATGAGTAATATCTGTTAAAATTGTTAAAATGCTGTAAACAATTTTGTCAAAGTTGAAAAATTAAAACATAAACATCAGTCTGCTATCAACATAACAGTTTGAGAAACATATAAAGCTATCAGAATTAATTTTAGTAAAGAAATTCAAGAAATATGATATTTAATTCATTGAAATTTCAGAATCTTACTCTAACGGCGAAAGCTACCGTTAGATGTTCTGTAATTAGACTTAAAATATTTAAATTTACCTTATTATATCTTATAAATTTAATTACTATGTGTAAGTGTAAAGTTGTGAAAATGATGCAATTTACAAATATAAACATGACATCAAATAAAATAATCCAGTTAACAAAGAGATATCTTTATCAATAAGTGCAAGTGTTATTAACAATGAAAAGCATAACCCAAAACGTTTTTGTAATTTTTAATTTTAATCTTAATTTCAACTACTTATGTTAAATTATAGTGCTGTGGTAATTTAATATGTAATTGATAATGCAATTGCTTCAAGGTCTAGGAAAAGCACAGAAAAAAACCTAGAATCCAAAAGTCAAAATTAAAATCAAAATTAAGACGTATCATTATGCCTTTTTAATTATAAGATGC
The DNA here is from genome assembly GCA_036346205.1 of Vesta saturnalis. Taxonomy (NCBI): domain Eukaryota; kingdom Metazoa; phylum Arthropoda; class Insecta; order Coleoptera; family Lampyridae; genus Vesta; species Vesta saturnalis. The sequence continues at coordinate 349,323 of JARFJB010002144.1, read as the reverse complement.
CAAAACCTATTTAAACGGAGATTTTCTTCTTGTCTATTAAAATTATTAGGGTCTTTATATATTTCAATAGCTTACACGTTGTAAACGAACATAATAATGAGTTTGTCTTGACAATATTTCCATATTGTCAGTTTAGATTATTCAGGGCATGGTCAGCCAGCAGACTTCTCTGGTTGACCTAATCTACAAAATCTCATATGTTCTTTACGTCTTGTATCAAAGCTACGTTTTGTGGTTCCGATGTATACTTTTCACATGAACAAGATAACTTATACACGCAGGAATTTCTCTGCTGAAACGAAACAGATGCACGTTAACAAACATTATTTCGTTTGTATCACTTAATTTTTTTATATGAATTAATACGAAAATTACAACTACAAGTATACATTTTTAAAATATTTTATACGAACATAAGAAAATGAAAAGTCAATATATTTTCCAGGCCTTGTAGTATAACAATAATGTTCCAGTGACTTATTACTGCACAATTTTATTCACAATACTAACGAAATTGCAGTACCAAAAATGTGAGCAATACATTTTGGAGTAACAGACTAGTATACAATCCAAGTATCACCCCGATATACCATATATGGTTAGAAAATTACTGTTATATCCGTATCATTTCAGGCCCACTTCAATTGTACGTATTATCTCCAAAGTTATAGAAACAGCACTAAAATCCAGGTTATTAAACTATCTTGAGAAAACCTCATGAATACACAGCAACATGGTTTTAGAGCTAACAAATCTACCAATACGGCTTTAATTGAGATAATTACTTATATTACTGATGAGCTAGAGCAAGGCAAAAAGGTATCTGCTTCATTTTTAGACTTAACAAAAGCATTTGATTGCGTATCACATGAATTATTAATAGCAAAATTAGAGATGTTGGGAATAAGGGGCAACTCTCTGGAACTAATTAAAAGTTACCTTTCAACCAGAAAACAATACGTTCAGATAAACAACATTAAATCAACGATAAAACAAAATAATCATGGCGTACCACAAGGCTCTGTTCTAGGGCCTTTACTTTTTTTAATTTTTATTAATATCAATAAACATATTACCCACAAGACAATTCTTTATGCAGACGACACTAGAGGTTTAGTTTCTAGTAGCAACATATATGAACTGACTTCAGTCCACAAACAGGCAATGCAGGAATATACAGAGTAGTTTAAAAAAATTAACTTACAATTAAATACAGAAAACAAAACATTTAATTTTTAACTTAAACCCGTTCAAGGAAAAGTAGGCACTTTGTTTAGGCATTACTCTAGACTGTAGGATTTTTGGGATTCACACATACAAAATTTATTAAATAGGCTATCTATTGATGGCATATCATGTTTTATTCGATAGCACTATGTCATATGGAATATTACCATGGGGTGCGTCATATCATGTGAAAGAAGTCTTAGTTAAACAAAAAAGGGTTATTCGTATTATACTCAGGTCAAAATACTTAGACAGTTGTCGTGTGTAAATCAGTACATTTTCCAGTTTTGTATGGGATATCACGCATCCTGATACCATGCTGTATAATAAGGTTTTCGTGATTTCTACGGCGTTTTACACCAAAAATGTTATGAAAAATACAAGCAACAAATTTCGTTTTAGGATAACAAATTAATAATCCTGATACCATGCTTTGTTATAAGGTTTTCGTGATTTTCATAACGTTTTAGTCCAAACATTTTATGAAAAATACGAGCAACAAAGTTTATTTTAGGGTACCAAAAGGGCAACAAATTAGCACCAAATTATAATATATCAATCATCCTGTTTAGCATGCTCCGTTATAGGATTTTTCTGTTTTTATAAAGTTACAGCCCAAAAATATAAAAAAATACGGGCAACGAATTTCAGTTTAGAGTAGCAAAGAAGCACCAAATTATGACACATAAATGATTTCGATACAATTGTTATCTAAGTACTTGTACGTTGGCTGTGCTAACTTTACGTTAAGCAGACACAGTTCTTAATTTTGTGTTAATGATAGGCGCACCTATTTTTTTTGTGGTAACAAATTAGCACCAAATTATGGTATAGGTTTCAAAGGATTGTGCAGTAATGGCTGTGCTTAACTGTAGGTGCGTAATTGTCATGGCCGCCTACAATTTTAAAAGCTAAACATGCGCTTGAACAAACGTTGTTAAAATATATGAAAAAACCATTGGTTATCGCTGAAAAAATATATTAACAAATGAAACCTTGAAATATTCCTTACGAAATTGAAAACTAATTACAGGGTGTACATTTAAATAGAATGAAAAAATCTATATCCGCAAATGATGATTACCCGGTATGAATAAACAAAAAAATTTAAAGTAACACGTTTACTTAAGTTCAAGGAAAAATTTCTCTTCTGCTTCAGATAGTTAATCAACGGTTCTCGAACTTTTGGTACAAGCTCTTAATAATTTTGAAACTGTCGATTTTAGAGCCGTACAACCTTAACGTAATTTTAAGTGTTTAACAAGTAGAATGTAGACATGATAAATAAATCCAAACTTGATTCACCACGCTTTCTTGACTCGCCCTATATACTTGAAGATAATTTTAAATTGAACTTCTCTTCGACACACGCAAGTTTTGTTAGAATTCTTTTTCTTAAACGAATGGTTTAGTTGTAGAATAGTTAGGACCATTCTGTATAGGTAAAATCCTTGTTTATACCTCTGGCCATAGGGATTTAACATTGAGTTTAACATTTTTGTGAATTCCTGCTCGCCAGAAAATATGTTGAAATAAATGGAATGAGAAAATTATTGCGCATCGAATTATATCAAGCGTTAAATTATTTTCATCGATCCTTATTGGAAAATTCCAATTTAAAATATCAGTCGCCGTGGTTTTTAAAACAATTAACAATTGCAGCCGAATTAATTTGTTATTTCTTGACATTCTGAGCTAGGTTACTAGTTTTTATTTACAAAATGAGTAATTACTCAAATGAAGAGACGAGTTTTTATGGTTAAAATATATTACAGTGGCGTTAGTTAGCGGAAAGTGAGAGATTTGTTTTCTGTTAAATTTAATAACAGCCCAATACCGTGTAAATCCACAATACAAAACTATGTGCGAAAATTTGAAGAAACTGCTAATATTTCAGCAGAATCAGAAGCTAAAGATGGTTATTATTTTTAGCATTGTTTTTGCAAAAATTTAAATAATACGATGAGTCTAGGACACAACGGTCACCGCCTTCTAAACCGCTATCTTGGTCACTACGTCCACTTTTAAATTTGGTCATAACGTCCATTTTGGGCATAACGCCCACCGCATAGTATGTCACGCTGGTCCCAACGTCCACTTTTAAATTTGGTCATAACCTCCACTCTGGTTACAACCTCCACCGACGCCTTCTGGTCTTATCGTCCACCGACGTTGGTCGAACGCCCATTTTTCTTTTTCCGGTCACAACGCCCACCTTTAAATTTGGTCACAACCGCCACTCTGGTCACAACCTCCACCCACATGTACTGGTTATATCGCCCACCGACTTTGACCGTAACATCTACTTTTCTTTTCCGGTCACAACCGGATCATTAGATCGATGTTCTCCAATGCTCGCGGGCCACATCGTGCGCTGAACAAATGCCGAGGTGCCTAAGACGAATTGCTCTATAGCTCTTCTGTCTCAAAAAAACCAAAAAATTATTCGAATAAAAGTTTCACCGAATCAAATTGTTCATAATTTAAACATACTTGTGACTATACAGTGTGTCCCACTTAGTGTGGGCATTCTTTATTTCTTTGCATTTTTGAATTCCTTATTGAGCTTAAGGGTGACCTTAATGACAAGTATTGGGCGATAAATAGCGCAGTTTTGGTGCTTTTTCATAATTTTCAAAAAAAGATAGATTGTGGCTTCCACCGAAAATTTCAATATCTCCGAAACGAGACAACGTGTGGATATGCGGTTAAAAGAACACCATGCTTTATCTTTTCTGAGAACGTCGAAGGATTTCGTTTGAAAACTCAAGTATTTTAAACACGTCATGGATAACTGATCTTTTTAAATAGAAAGCTATACTAATTCTGCCACCGTGCGATGCAAATTTTTATTATCTTTCAATTTTGTTACGGTATGTTTGCGGCTAGTTCCGATTTAATGAATATTTAAGACTAGGGCTGGACTGCTTTATTAGGGCCTACGAGGAAAAACGTGCGCTGGGGCTCCACCACAAATCGTAACTATCAATCGCACTATTCCATTTCTCAATAAAACAAATGTATATTGATACACATAGTTTAATTACCCAATTAAACAATCACAAGGTTTCTTTTCAAAACAATGATACCAACATTTTAACTTAAAAAAACAGATGTCGCTCATTAAAGCATATTTTTAGAACGATTTGTAAAGGCGTTTATTATATTATCATTGTCTATCCAATTAGCGATGTCACTTTCCACGTCCATGAGGAGTAATGCTCCAAGAATTCTTGTGATATAGTGGAACTAACTCTAGGTTTTATTAGTTTTAATAGTGAAAAATTGGTTTCACATTTTACTTGAATCACAAATAATGTCAACAAAAATGCCTAAGCTTTATAGTATACATTAAAGAACGTTGAAGGATGCATACTAAATCTTTTAAGCGTACTTAAAGGAGCAATAAACGAAACATCCTGGGCATTGAGACGATTCTAATTTATTTTGATAGGTTAAGTCTCCTGCATCATGGATTTCAACAAGGCGGAAAAAGAGCCTCATTTTGACACTAAATGACTCTACTAAATTAAGAACTCCGATATAACTGAAATTATTTTTTATTTGTATGTCCTCTTGAATTTGTTAAAATCTTTCAACTGAACTTTATTATTGTATCTCACTTAACATATGATACATAATGCTACAAGTCAGCTTCCAATTTTTTCCAGAGACTTTTACGTTCTCCTTTTAGCTGGCTCAAACAGAAAAGATTCGTCAGAACTGAAAGTAATGCTTTGGGTTCGGGCTATCTTTGGTCACCTGGTAACTTTACCTAAACCTTAATTGGTAATTTAATAGTAACTTATATGTTGGTAAATAAGAGATTATCTTCTTCTTATGTCTCTAAAATATGGCAATGAAGGACGCTAAATTATCTCTTTTGCCTAACCCTAATACCCGATATGTAATGAAAAATGTATTCAGGAACTGAAGTAAATGCAAGAAAAACAAATGAATCCCATCTTCGTCGATGCTTTGGAGGAAGTTGCAAGAGAAAATCAGATGTCATTTCAACACGACGGCTGCCCCACGCATTACGCTGTAGATAGATATAGAGATCATTTAAATGATATATTTCCAAATCGTTGGATTCGTAGAAGTGGTACCACCATAAACTGACTAGCTACATCTCCTGATTTAGCACCTTGCGACTTTTTTCTTTGGGGCCATCTTAAAAATAAGATTTTTAAAACACGCCACCCAATATTAATTCTTTGAGGGAAGCAATCATTACAGAGTGTGAGTTAATAAACGAAAGGTAGTTGTTTAATGTTCGAAATTCGTTTTATAACAGACTTGGATATTATTTATGGCAGAATGGAGTGTTATTTGAATACATGTTATAAGTTTTGATTTTAGCTCACCCCTGTTATAATATTTATTAGCAATTCCTTCTCCTACATACACTTTGTATGTAAGAGACTCCTTTTGTTTTTATATGTAAGAGGAAGGAGGGTCTTACATAATATATACACAATTCAATAAATCGGTCTATAATAGCATAACTTTATTATCACTCACCAAACTCAGTCCGGTTTGATATGGCTTCTATCAGGATTGTGCCATTACTGTCATTACTGCCCTTGGGATGATTAGAACCAGATCAACGTTAGAAGGCCTCCTGTATCTCGTGGGGGTTACGTTCAGGCACAGGTACAGTATCCATGCCACGTAGCACGTGGCCTTGGTCTGTTGTTGGAACACCTCTGTATTCCATGGGGGTTTACGTATTTGGTCTGGATTCCTAATCTTGTTAAGTACTTGCTGGGCGTCTCGACCGACGTTAGAACGCCTCCTTTATCTCATTGGGGTTACGTTCAGGTACAGGGTCAGTATCTAAGCCATGTAGCATGTGGCCCTTATCTATCGTTGGAAGACCCTTGCAGACCCTTATCTTTGAGGAGGGTGGTTTAATGCACAGGAGGAGGTCTTTATAGGAGAGCCTTGGGTATCCATCATCTTATGCATGAGTATTACGTAATCTGGACCTTCCCCAACGTTGGAAGTCCTCCATTAATTCATTTGAGTTACGTATTCGGACTTAAAGCTGTCTGACGCCAGAAGACTCCTGCAGACCCTCTTCCTATGAGGGTGGTTTAATCATTGGGGATACGTGATTGGGGGTAGAAGAACCTGGCGTAGGAAGATCGTCAGATTCGTCAGACAATGTTCTCCCGGCAGGGAAAACACAGCTATTGCGTTCAATAGCTGATTAGCCTTAGCATTGTACAATAACTGTAAAAGTATGAGTTGAGATTGGCATAGTCAGAGATGCTCCTTCTGTTTTCTTTATAATTGAAGGGTATCCGGTTTAAATTGGCTAAGTGCCAAAATGTCTAATTTTGAGATTTTTGGGTAAAAACATTCTATGTACCATTAGTTATGTCCCACAAAAATGCTAAGTGTCAAACTTGTCTGGAAAGGTTGCAATAAAATTGTATGGATGCCACAGACGTTTTTCACGTTATTGTAAATAATTTTTCATTCAGTGAGCACGTGTTTGATGTTTTTTAACGTTTTTTGATGGAAAATAAATGAAAACGAGGCAGTGGCCGATTCAGGGATGAACAAAAGAAATTAAAAGTGTCAGAATTGGAATACAAAACGCGGTTCACTATAACAACATTAAAAAACTAACACAAACGAAAAAGTTATAAACAAGAATAATAGTTCAGTAAGATTAAAAACAATATTACTTCATTTACCAAACTAAAGTATTTTGCATTGCCTATCTTAATCTTACTGACATAGGCGTAGTTGGGTTTTATTTTTTTTAATGGTTTTATGTTATTAATATTTTTTAAACTAACCTATATCAATATTTTCATTAATTTTTCAGGTGTCGTGTAAATGTTACTATTCCTGTAAAAATATTCCTTATAAAAGAAAATTAGATTTACACAAAAGATTCTACAATGAAAGTTCCAACACAAAAGGAACTTTTATTATGAACCTTTTAAGCCTGGGACCAGTAAGAAGATGTCATGGCAACTATGACGATTCAGTGGGCAGTCATTGGCAAGGTACTGTCTTTTATTCAATTCCTGATGGCACGAGACAAATGGTAAGAGTTTGTAAAAAAACATTTATAGACATTTTTTCGTTGACGAAAATGAAACTGCGAACAATAATAAAAATAAATTAAACTAATATTTTAGTATGTTCTTATAAACGGTTAAATCTGAACTAAGATATAAAAAAATAGCCCTTAAAAATTTGGTTTTTTTAATATTGGCACATAGCCTATTTGAACCGGATTACCCTTCAATTGCAGTAGCCAAGCCAAGGGCAGTAATGGCACAATCCTGATAGAAGCTCTATCAAACCGGACTGAGTTTGGTGAGTGATAATAAAGTTATGAGATTATAGACCGATTTATTGAATTGTGTATACAGGGTGTGGCGCGAAGAGTTTTGATTAAAAGTAATGGCGGATGCAGTTATGTTAAAAATCTGAAATTACTAAGCCGTAGGTTTTGGATGACGCTGAGTTCAAATGTAATATTGTCCTGAATGTGACACTTCCGGTATACCGGAAGTAGACGTCAACTTTGTTATTTTAAATGGAACCTAATATTTTTTATTTTATTTTCGAATTTTACATGAAATTCTAGATAAAATTTGTGCACAATGTCCTATACCAAAAATGAAGTATTTTAGAGATATTTCGATTTTTTTTTAAATTTTAAAAAAATCCTAGTCCACATTGAATAACGATATCCCCATTAATAACGAAGCTAGTGACGTGAAATTGTAACCAATAAACAACAAGCGCTTGCCCGTTAACTACATATATCCATCTCATTGATATTTCATACAGGGCGTTTTAAACTTAGCCGCCAACATGCACAATTTAAATCATTTATAAGTTGCTTACTTTAAATAGAACACCCTGTATTTTATTACATTTTCCGCTGTATTTTTTTAAGTAAATTCGTTTGGTATCAGTATTCCCTATACCTAAATCCAACCACTTTTGAGATATTTCATTATCTTAGTTGAAACATAACAACACTTCATTATTTCAACATTAGTAAAGGGTAGGCCATGATTTCCATTATTTAAGGTGATATTTTGTTATTTTTTCATAAGTTATTAATTCTGAAAAGTAACCAATAGCCTGAAAGGATTATTAATTGTGGATATCATTAAAAACGTTGTCTAGGTATTTTGTATTAATTTAATTAGATAACTTACAAACAAAAATAACTAAATGTAATATTAAACAAATAAAATTTTATAATAAGTGTTCAAAATTAGCACCATCTACTTCTAAACATTTATGAATCCTTTTTATTAAGTTATGTCTTGTAATTCTGGAAATATGGTCGGGTGTTAGAGAACTAAAAGCAAGTAAGACTCTCTGCATCATATCTTCCTTTATCGTAACAGGTTTGGAAAATACCTGAGCGGGCTAGCCAACGAAACGGACCCTGATTGGCAATCCATCTATCATCAAACATGTCGTAAAGATGCTGAGCAACAGGCCCAAAGTTATGAGGAGGTGCTCCATCTTGCTGATACCAAGCTGAAGCCGCCTCTCCATTTCTTAAAGTATGTAACGCCGGTCGTATGGCTTCTTCTAAAATGATGCAATATCTTATACCATTTAAATTTTCATCATAAAATGTTAATGCTAAAATTTTATCGTCTTTTATTGCACAAAAAACATTAAAACTCCAACTATCTTGGAAATAACGTTCTCTACTAACATGTGGATTTTCATTAGATCAAAATTGGGAATTATGTCGATTAAATAATCCATTTTTGCTAAACTTTACTTCATCACACCACGTAACTTTTTTTATGAAGTTTTCATCCTCTTGGGTCTTCATTAAAAACCATTCACAGAATTCTACCCTTCGAGGAAGATCACCTAATTGTAAGTGTTGTACCAAATGATACGAAAATGATTTCCATTTGTGTTTTTTTTAAAATGCGATGAATTTTTCTCGTCGACAAGGTGAGATCTCTCACAATCTCTAATGGAGGCATTTGGAGAGGCCGTAAAATAACCCAAAACATTAATTTCGTTTATGTCACTGTCCACTAGTGGTTTATTTTTATTAATTTTTGTCTTAAATTGACCAAACTGACGGCAGTTTTTAAGCAATTTTCTTACAATATCACCAGTTGCATTTGGTCGATTTGGATATCTTTCTGCAAAAACACGGCAAGTCCGTTCAACAATTCTATTACATTCACCGTAAATAATAATAAGATTTAAAAAATCATCATTAGTAAATCCTACATTTGCCATTATTTACTATGAAATACAAACAGGCAAAGAAAATTGTCAAAACAACATAAACAATTAACGTTCTAACTATCAAATCTTTGACAGCCATTACTAATGTTGAAATAATTAAGTGTTTTAACTAAGATAATGAAATATCTCAAAAGTGGTTGTATTTAGACTTAATGAAAAGGATTCATAAATGTTTAGAAGTAGATGGTGCTAATGTTGAACACTTATTATAAAACTTTATTTGTTTAATATTACATTTAGTTATTTTTGTTTGTAAGTTATTTGATTAAATTAATACAAAATACCTAGTCAACGTTTTTAATGATACAATTAATAAACCTTTCAGGCTATTGGTTACTTTTCAGAATTAATAACTTATGAAAAAATAACAAAATATCGCCTTAAATAATGGAAATCATGGCCTACCCTTTACTAATGTTGAAATAATGAAGTGTTGTTATGTTTTAACTAAGATAATGAAATATCTCAAAAGTGGTTGGATTTAGGTATAGGGAATACTGATACCAAACGAATTGGCTTAACAAAATACAGCGGAAAATGTAATAAAATACAGGATATTCTATTTAAAGTAAGCAACTTATAAATGATTTAAATTGTGCATGTTGGCGGCTAAGTTTAAAACACCCTGTATGAAATATCAATGAGATGGATATATGGAGTTAACGGACAAGCGCTTGTTGTTTATTGGTTACAATTTCACTTCACTAGCTTCGTTATTAATGGAGATATCGTTATTCAATGTGGACTAGGATTTTTTCAAAATTTTAAAAAAATCGAAATATCTCGAAAATACTTCATTTTTGGTATAGGATATTGTGCACAAATTTTATCTAGAATTTTATGTAGAATTCGAAAATGAAATAAAAAATATTAGGTTCCATTTAAAATAACAAAGTTGACGTCTACTTCCGGTATAACCGGAAGTGCCACATTCAGGACAATATTATATTTGAGCTCAGCGTCATCCAAAACCTACGGCTTAGTAATTTCAGATTTTTAACGTAACTGTATCCGCCATTACTTTTAATCAAAACTCTTCGCGCCACACCCTGTATATTAGGTAAGATCCTCCTTCCTCTTACATATAGAAACAAAAGGAGGTTCTTACATGTGTGTAATAAAATTAGAATTTTTCAATAAAAATCGATGAAAATAATTTAATTTTTGATGTCATTCGATGCGTCATAATTTTCTCATTCCATTGATACGAAAATATTTTTGTAGATCGAATTGGCGAGCAGGAATTCACAAAAATGTTAAAATCAATGTTAAATCCCTATGGCCAGGTTTGAAAACGGACACCCGGTATATATAAACAAGGGTAAAACCAAACTGTGTATAAAATAGTTATGAGCAAGGTGTGGTATTGGTATGATTAAGACTGAAAAATAAGGAAAAAGATTTGTTTAACACAATACAAATCCGTGACTAACGCAATCATAACTAACCCTCACTATAAGTCTATAACATAATTTTTAGAGTAAATACCGAGACTGGTTAAATTATCCTTAGTGTTTTAAAGAATGACATTCAAAATGTCATTTAAAGATCACACATTATTTCAAGAATTTGGGAAGAAGTTTGAAAAAAATAAGTATTTGTCACCTCATACATTATGTAGACAAATATTTGTACATAATTGTTATGATGTTTTATCGTTAGTAGAGCGTGTCACCAATAACAGTCTCATTTACAAAATTGACAGATTTATTGTCTAGACATAAACAAATAGAGACCGCCGGGCGGAAAGGATTAAGAGTACATATTCGAGACATTATTAAAATGAAAAGGACACATTTGGTTGGAAAGGGTTAATAAGTGCACGAGTTATTAAACCGTATGGTCATTGGTCATAATCATAAACGTTTTATTTGCATGTTTGTCTTCTTAAATGAGAATAAACATAACATTATAAAACAAGATTTGTGCGTCTTAATATATTTTATTATGGCATAATTATTCAAATTGTTGCGTCTCTTATTGATTTATTTTCCAATTACGTACTTAAAATAAAATATTTCCTACCAATAATGTTTTTATTGGTAGGAAATATTTTATTTTGTAAATATTTGTTGCTATTCGTTTCTGAGAAAGTTGACATACCAAACTATGAATCTGGAAAAATTATTGTTGTAAAAGCCATCATTTCCGAAAAAAACCAAGGTTTTATGATTAAAAAAAGAATAGTTAAAATCTGTTGAAATAACCGTGATCTACTTTTCTTAAGGCTTCGTTGCATTAATTACATTGTCAATAGTGATTATATGTGAGATTTACTTTCCATCATTGCCTTTAGCGTGCATGCATCTTCTTGTTTTGTTTTCTGTATTAAAAAAAGTCATCATTAACCTTCACTTGATTTACAAATAGATGTCAATGATCTCATACATACACGATCCCTTCCAAATTTTAGATTTATTGTTCTGAGAAATATATGCATTTTACACAATACTAAATATATTATGTAAAGCTTAGTGCATAATCATTAACGCACTCGTTACAACTAACTGTTCCACTCATTAAGGTCCCACTTTAACACGAACTAACGAAATCAGCTAAGTCCAGTAAAATAACTTGCGAGTTTCCTAATCGAAGATTAACTTTAATCTCGGATTAATCACCGCATACGTTGTATGAACTACAAATAAATCTGAATTATCTAACCTCGTATTTTAGAAGGTTGGTAGAAATGAAATATGAGATTGGTGTATAGTTTTGATATTATTTTAGGAGACGGTAAACAAAGGAACATAGATGAGGATAGTGCCGATGTGTGACGCCATCTGTGTTAGATAAGAGAAACAATACTGTAACCTAACATAATTAGATTAGATAAACTAAGCTAAATAACCTAACAAAGGTAGATTAAATAAACAAAACTACTGTAACTTAACCCTTTCGGCCCTCCCGGTGGCATTTGCCACCGCATAATTTACAGGCCTCTAATTTGCCCGCAAAACATATATTTTTACAATCTGGTCCTAGATGTCACTTCTATAACATGTTTTAAAAGAATTTCGTGTTTTGTTTCAGACATATTTGTATTGTTGTAATTGTGAATGATTGTTGTGTAGAGTGCAATAGACATGGATCCTAACACTCTAAGCGATACATTTGGTAAGTCGAAATAATTACATTATAATATCAAACCTTGATAATACGTTGGTTTTAACATATAGAATATAGGTACGTATGATTAGTTTTACAGAATTGTTTGTGGCATTCTAGTCAAATAAATCTCATCAGAGGTTCTCGAAATTCATGTACGCAATTGCCACCACCAGGCATTGCCGCCATAAGTGGTGATAAAAATAGTTATTTTTATTTATTATTACAGGCGGGTATGGTATAGCTCCCACACTATTGTTGTGGTAGTATAAATAAAGCAAAGCCAGTAACAATGCAGGATTCACAGGCTGCCATAATAGCATTACCTGAGTCCGATGTCGAGGATGAAGCAGGGGACGAATTCATAGAAGAAGATGAGGCAGATAAAGTCGATGAAGATGATATTCCGCTTTCAACTTTGGTACCACAATTATCACAAAAACAAACAAAACAAAATGCGAAGAAAACGGTACATTGGAACAAAAATCAATATTCACCGCCAGATATTGTATTTAGTACAACAAATGATGAAAATGTTGAGAATATTCATCAGGGTCAGAGTCCATTCACTTACTTTTCTAAATATTTTCCTGACAAAATATTTGACGAACTTTCCGAGAAAACTAATATCTATTCATTACAAAAAACAGGTAAGAATGTAAATACAAATGAACGAGAAATTAAAAACTTCGTTTCACTACACATTCTAATGGGTGTAGTAGTTCCTTTATCAAGGCTTCGAATAAAATTGTTAGACGAGATAAATCTACCGAGAAACAGGTTAAGAAATAATTTGCAAGAACCATAATAATGAGACGGACAAATTGTGGAAGGTGCGTCCAATTATAAAATCTTTTGAAGATCAGTGTGAACAATTGGCAATAGAAGAGAATATCTGCATTGATGAATCCATTATACCGTTCAAGGGACAACTTGTTATAAAACAGTATATCAAAGGAAAGCCGAATCCATGGGGCGTCAAAGTGTTCATGTTATGTGGCGCCCCTGGCATAATATACCGATCTGTAATATACCAACGCTCTACCACTCTACAAGTTGATATTCAAGAAATGTATTCAGCAACCAATGGAATGGTTGTATACCTTGCAAGTAGAATACCTGAACATGCAGGTCATAAATTGTTTTGTGACAATTATTTTACTTGTTTATTATTGTTAGAAGAATTGTTACAAAAGGGAATTTTTATGGCCGGAACAATAGGTTTGATAAATGTCCCCTAAAATCCGAAAATCTACTGAAAAAAATTGGTCGTGGTAGCTGCGATTCTTATGGCACAGATGACAATTGTTGTAGTTCGCTGGTACGATAACAAAGCAGTGAACATGGCATCGAATTTTGTTGGAGTTGAACCAAAAGATGAGGTGACGAGATGGGACAAGAAACAATGCGCTCATGTTATGGTGAAACATCCAGCGGTGATACGTGATATCCTCATTGCTTTATATAGAACATTTATACGATCGCGAAAATGGACATTGCGAGCGATATTTCACTATTTCAACCTCGAGGTATGCAATTCTTGGTTGGAGTACCAGTCAATTATGGAACGTGATGTTGTGCATAAGAAAACTAGGATGGATTTACTACAATTCACAATGTTGGTGTTAGAAGGTTTTGCATTTTCTGGTTCAATTATTACTCCTACAAAACGAGGCAGGCCATTTTCTTCCAGCCCTAGATCGTCACCAGAGTTGAAAAAACGCAAAAAATCACATAAAATACCAGTAAGCGATGTGAGATACGACAACATTGGCCACTGGCCAATGGAGATGAACAACGTTGCAAATTGGAAACATGAGATGGGCGCTCACGAATACATTGTGAGAAGTACCGGGTGCTCCTTTGTTTGTCAAAATTTACAAACTGTTTCAAAACCTTTCATCATAAACAGTTAATTGTGATGTAGTTATTTTTTACATAAAATTTGTATAAGATTTATAAAAATTATTTTTGAACGTGAAAACCCAGCGATGCCAATTGCCACGACTTCCTAGTTTCATTATTTACAGGGCAAACTAGCTCAAAATTGATGAGTATGTTCCAGTAGGGCTTTCAATGAATATTGTATGCCAAAAAATTTGTTATTAGACTGTTCAAAAATTCAGGGCTGAAAGGGTTAAGAGAAAAAAAAAAGGACACGAGCCCGGATTGGAACGCGCACCAAAAGCGTGGAAGACGACTCTAACCGTTACACCACCTGCGCTCTAGTAATTTGACATTGAAAGTAATATTTAAATCATTTATGAAAATACCTATTTATGTAGATAACGCATGCGCAATTTGTCATCGGCAGCACATTACTATGTCTTCCTTCATTTCTTATGTTCCTTTGTTTACCCCCTCATATTATTTTAGTGTGTTTTATTTTGACAGTTTGTTTTAGATAATCCAGCAAGGATTTATTTGTGACTCCAGTGTGCCAATTTTTTTATTAATTTTTTCTATAAAATTTAGAAGTTACCTAGTTGTATTGCACAATTATATTATGAGTGATAAGAGAAAGCGTGATGAAAATTTCTCAACAAAGGAAGATTCTGCACTTTTAGGGCTTGTTTCTCAATAAGCGTCTGCTATTGAAACTAAAAAAAACAGATGCAGAAAACAATAAAATAAAAGCTGCCGCATGGGAGAAAGTATCTGCACTATACAACCAAGACGGTGAAATTTATAGAGATGTAAACACCCTGAAAAACAGATACAAAAATTTAAAAACAAGTACCTGCACCTCTTGCAGATAATTTTTTTTCGGAAATTTAAAAACATTCTGCTGGTACTGGTGGTGGACCTCCCATTCATGTTGAGAATACTGAAGTCGTCAAGACTATTGAAGATATTTTAGGGTCACAGATGACTAGAGAAGTTTCACGCTTTGACGATGAGACTATGGCAACAATTGAAACCTCTCAGTTCATTCTTTGGCCAAGTAAGTAAATTTGTATGTTTTAACAAAATCTATTGGTGTTTTTTTAAAAACATCTGTAGTGTAGCGTCCCCCAGGTACCCTATCTTGAAAAGCATAATTTGAACTTATTTGCAAGAATGCAAATTCTAGAACAAAACAATCGCTAAGCGATTTATCTTGACTTGACTGACGATAATGTTACTATTACTCAAATTAATTGCCTGTCTTAATTTGACTTTCCTGGCAATAATTGAAACATTAGAATTTATTTACAAGTCTGACATTTAATTACCCGCAAACCTCAAATTTGATCAAACGAAGTGGCCGTCTAGTGGTAGGTACGTTATGCTATCTGAATTAGATAGGCTGGATGAGGTAACTGTTGCATCATGTGGGGCAGGTAAAAAATTGAAAAATTGAAATTAAAATCAACCAGTTTTGCGCAATGGTGGTTCAGCCCGTTAATGTACTATTGTGGGAAAGAACCATCAATAAAACCCACTTTATTCATCAATAAGTAGTTGCACAAGTACGTTAATAAATCAAATAACACAAAAAAAAAACAATGAAAGGGTTAAATCTATAACAAAACACTATTAAATCAGGTTAAAGTGCGTACAAAATTATAGCATTAAGAGAAAATGAATAAAACGCAGTTTAGTTACACAAACACACAATAATGAAAAAAAGAAACCCCATGTAGTCACACCCACAATTGTGTCATAAATAATCAAAATAAAAATCATAATACCAAACATATGGCCCTTTAAAACCAATCATGCCGGTCTTTAAGTAAGTAATCACATAAAGCGATAAAGCAAATTACGGTACATATAAAATACAACAACAGTAAAATTGCACAGGTGATAATAAGGCAAAGGCAAGGACAAAAGAAAATAGACAAGGTATTTACACACACACAATTGTTTAGTGACTACGAAAGCACAAAATACATATGAAAAATTATAATCAATTGCACATAAAGAGAAATTAGTTCGCCGGCAAACAATTCTACTTAACAACTGACACAAAAAAACTCATTAAAACAAAGCCTTACAAGGGTAAGTTATAAATAGATCACAACATCCTGACCGATATATAAATTTGAGTGCGTTAGAGAAATACAGCGCCCCTCAGGTTACACATTCATCTATACAACAATGAAAACAATAAAATAAATTCGAGGTGTTTAATGGTTATCTGGCCCGGGAGTGTGTCTTCACTTGGCAATTACCTTTTACAATTAATAACCAAAGCGGCTGCGAGCTTTCATTTATATAAAAATACCTACTTACACTTGAATAATTTAATTAAATTTAATTAAATTAGTGTGGGCTGATTCAAAAGAAAATGTACACGCAAGAATTATTTTAAAGACAAACTGTTTACCATGAATGACGGTTGACACTCTAACGGTAATTAACTTTCCCTCCGATTTCAAAACTAAAAACCTATCTTCACTCCCACAATTAACCCCCGTCTTTCGGGGAACAGTTTCATATTAATTATTGCACGACATCTTAATTTTAAAAATATGCATTCGTCCGTAACAAACCCTACATTTACGTCTCGGGTTTCAACCAAATAAAGATCCCTTTGGATTTGCGCTATGTTCATCCGTAATTAGTCATTAGATCAATGACATTTTTACATCAAGAGCGCGCATAAGAAATTCCAATGATTCGTTACTCCCCTTCAGTAAAGCAGTTTTTTTTAAAGCGTACTCCTGCTACTCAAACTCCAACATGTGTTTTTCAACCCTTAGCCAATACCAGTTCCATACATTCTCACATTTATTATACAAAAATATATTTGAATAACGTATTTCGAAACTATTAGCAAAAAACGACGTATTATCAAGATATTAAAAATTCACTAATTATCTTTTCTATCGCGGTAACAATGGAGATTTGACAAACGTTAATTACAATAATAACATTTTTGCGGTCCGCTACCTACATTAGTCATTAATATACGCCGTATAACATTATTTTCAAAATTGCGGCTCCTTTGTGCAGCTACATACATATTCATTAACGTTCATTGTTAGTTCTCCCCCTGCTCTCTCGGAAATCCATATCTATAAATGCAAAACTAAGGCACTATATTACAGTTATTAAACCAGAGGGCTACATGCCTCAGAATGCCTTGCACTAAACACGGCCAGACAGTTAGACGAGATAGAAAGAAAGGAAATACAAATTCTACGGAAAATCCTGGAACCAAAATTTGAAGATGGAAAATGGAAACTGAGAAGCAACAAGGAGATCTACACAAAAACAGAAAAAATAACAGGCACAATGAGGAGAAGTGTCTTTCTGCGGACACATTAAAAGAACGAATGAAGGAAGACTGACAAAGAGAATATTTAATTACTTCCACAGAAACCCCAAGACACAGATGACATGGATCAAGGAGGTCACGAAATACATGGAAGAAATGAAAATAGATGGAGAAGAGGCGGAGAGAAGAGAAGGATTCAGAGAGAAGATTCAAGAGTTTTCAAGAAAAGACAAAAAAAGCAGACTGGAGCAATATGGGCTGAAGAAAGAAAACAACAACATGGAGAAAAAACGAAAGAGTACTAGAAGATAAAAACAATCATGAGAAATTATTTCACACGGTTCCATCTCCATAGTTGGCCAAAATCGAAAGAAAAAAGCGTGTGGAATATTTGCCTTTGCGTGCATATATTTGCATATTTCGCATTTTTAGTGCGAATTTTGTCTGCATATTTTTAGTTTTTTAATGCATATAAATCAAGACCCTACTTATGTTATTTTTTAAACCTTCAGAAGAGTTATAGATGCGTTACACCCTAAGTAAGGATTTTCCGTATTGCGCCCGACGAAGGGTTAAAGTAAGGACTACCAAATAAGAACAGTTGGCAACCCTACGAAGGGTGTAAGTCCATCTACGCAAAAAAGGTAATCTACAGTTTTAGTAAACATACGCCAACGGATTTACTTTTACTTTTCCTTTTAACATTCCCAAATGGAATGTGTGTCTGTACAATTCAATTAATACAAACTTTATGTCTACCTCATTTCTTTTCACGGATTAATTAGATCTATCATCCTCAGTTAAGAATGCGCTTTCCACGTAATAAATAGGAGTATAATCAAAGGTCCAGATAAGATATTTTTTTGTTAATTATTAAAAAATACTCTAAAAAATTGATTAGCTACAATATATTAAAGATGCTCTTTATGAAGAATATACATATTAATATTGCATCAAAAAATTTAATTAGATAATATTGTAATTCTATTAAAAAATTCGGATTACATAATTCAACCGTTACTACTAAATAAAACAGTTTCTAGGCTAAAGCATAAATTCACACATAAAATTTTAATTATGTTTCCTTTCGTACAAAATAATTTCTAGAAGTGACTCATTGATAAAGTGTGCATTATTAATTTTATGATGAAGGGGAGCACCGTAGTGCTATTTCCGTGCCAATTGAAACCAATAAATACATATCACGATGTGGGTACATTATGAATGGTGTTACGTAAGGTACACGTTTGTTTGATTGACACGCCAGGTGAAGCTGTATGTTAACTGTGGTTCAACAATTCAAATATTTGTGTAAGTTCTTCAAAAGCAATTGGTTTCCAAACTTAGAATGATATTCACTTACCTCACTATAAATAATTAATGGGGCATACTTTTGTTGAAATAGTAATAAGATTACATTTAGATTCAACAAAACGGTGCATTTCCACAATTTCGATAATTTTATTGAGATACTACAAGATTTAATACTTAAAGATTATTACAGTAATGTGAAATTTACATTTATACGGTAACTACTTAACAATGAGTTACAATGCCATGTAATACAACATCCTTATAATGCAATGTGAAGCAATTAACGATAGTGTGCAATCCTGGTACATAAACCATACGAGTGAAAGTAAGATGTGAAAAAAGAAAATCTTGTCATACTTTAAAATTGCATAAGATATAACAAAAACAAGAGATTCGGGAAATGTACAAATAATGAAACTAAACTAAACACCATAGTCCATTACTATTATATGTATTAAATGTAGAGAGTGTCCCAAAATGATATCCGCGGGCAAAATGACTCCTCGCATTATTTTTACAACCGACAGTGCCATTTGATTTTTATTGCGTAAATATCACCCAGTGTGTTTCTGCTGTCAGTTGAATGTAAGCAACTGCGTAGAAATATCTAGTTATCGTGATTTCGTGTAAAAAACAATTTCTATAAGTTTGATGTAAGGTGAGTCATTTGAAACTATTGCAATATTTCTTTTAAACACGTAGAAATGTTCAATTGTAATATAATAGTTACTGACAGCCTAATATTTTGCCTAAAACCCGAGATATTTACTAAATACCAAGCCTCAGCGGTTACCTGATAAATATGGCTACCAACACACTGTTGTATGTTTGGGCAATATCTCCATGGTATCGAATTAAATGATACCGGTATCATTTTGCCTTTTCTACTACACAATCTATGATAAAGAATGAATAACCTTATTTTTTTTCAGAGCGGCAATGTGGTAAAAAAATATAAACGAAAGACTAACAGGTAGAAATAATACGAGAATAAAATGAAGCAAGCTATTGAAAGTGTGCATAATGAACTTGCGTATGAAACAACGGAAGCAACTTCGAGGTGCCGTTAATAAGATCAAAGCGACGATGTAAAGGAGAAGAACAAGTTAGCCACGAACCAGTTAAAGAAACTGGGTAGCAAAACTACTATTTTCACGAAAGAACAAGAAAATGAGCTAATTCTGTATTATACGTATTTTCTAACTGTGGTTTCATATTAGTTGAGCCCTGCGAAAACAGTCCTTCTCAGGACTAAGCCCGATGACCGAAACACAGTCCGCTTCCGAAACGTCGTTCTATAAAAGCAAAAACTGTTCAAATAGGCTGATCAA
Source organism: Vesta saturnalis (assembly GCA_036346205.1). Classification (NCBI taxonomy): domain Eukaryota; kingdom Metazoa; phylum Arthropoda; class Insecta; order Coleoptera; family Lampyridae; genus Vesta; species Vesta saturnalis. The sequence goes on along the minus strand of JARFJB010002144.1, from coordinate 328,866 downwards.
CTCAACTATAAAATGAGCTAGTTGCCCACATTCTCGATATAGAAAATCGAACGTACAGCCTTATAAGCACAGACGTCAGGTCTATTGCGTACCACCCCACAGTCAAGGATAACATTCTGCATTCATTTTGGATGCAAAAAACTTGTTGGTAAAGATTTGTTGAAGGGATTTCCGCACTAGACACCCTTCCATCTCACTGAGATCTCCTGAAGCAACATGAATCGCCCGTAATCGTAGTTTCAACAGACCTATTGTAAGAAAATTTTTCACTTTGCTCAATACCATATTGGATAAAACACTACTTCCCACTCACACAGGATTTATGAGATATGATGAGGAAAAGGATTAAAGAGGACGAAAGAGGAGCTAAAAGGGCACCCCAGGGCATCATTCATATGCAATCATTCTGGATGGATAAATCTCGTAGTGTTTGTGGTTTGGTTTGATCATTTTATATTTTCGTTAAACCACCAGCAGAAGGCCCAACACTTCCAATTCTTGACGGACACCTTACCCATTTTAAGAATTTGAATGTCATCATAAAGTCAGCAGTAATTTTGTCACCATGTTGTGCTTGCCCCGTATAGAACATATAGGCTACGGCCGTTAGACCTTAGCTTTATGTATCTCACTCAATAACTACCACAAGGTAGCTCTAGAAAATGGCTGACTAGTCACCTAGGAAGTTGTTACAGTATTTCAGATTTCGAGAATTTTAATAAATCCTACATGAAAGTCTGTAACTCCATGAATGGCTTCAAGAAGGCCGGGATGGTACCTTACAGTCCAGATGTTTTCTCAGAAGTCGACCTGGGACCTGCTAAAGTCACGGAGCAAGACGAACCCGAAAACTGTCATCGAACTGAAATTGTCACCATAACAACTCCTTCAACTTCCCTTAAGCAAACCCCTCATGTCCGGCAAAGCGTGAAGCAGCTCAAACGAAGATGGTTTTGGCTCCCTTCTTCATCCGTTATTTATGAGGATATTGACGCTGCTTCCATATCTGTGCCCTCGTCCTATGTTACTGTTTTTCCCAAAGACATTTACCTATTTTCTAAGACGAAACACTACTAAACGAAAATCTGTTGGTACCGTTATTCTCACAAACACTCCTTGTAAAGGCCATCTTTTAGATATACAAAAAGGAAGCACTGAAAGAAAAAGGTTCTAAATTAAAAATAAATCATCAGTTAATGGAAAGCTAAAAGGAAAAACAAGAAGACCGGGTCAAGAAAAGGCAAAGTGATAAAAGGAAAAAGAAGAACGTGGATGCTGACCAGAAGTCATTTTGCAGCTGATGAAGTCACGGAGGAAGACGAACCCGGAAACTTGCATCGAACTGAAAATGTTACCATAACAGCTCTTTCAACTCCTCTTAAGCAAACCGTAAACCCCTGATCCGACAAAGCATGAACCGCGGTCCAGTTCAGACGAAGATGATCTTGGCCCATCAGAAAGTCTCTCTTCCTCGTCCGTTATATATCTGTGTCATCGCCCTCTTATACTATTGTTCCGATAGATATTTGCCCATTTTCCAAGACGACACACTACAAAACGAAAATCTGTTGGAACCGTTGTTCTCACAAGTACCATCTTTTAGATGAGCGACAAAATGGAAGCACTGTAAGAAAAATAAAGCAGTGGTTAATGGAAATCAAACAGGGAAAGCCAAGAACACCTGTTCAAGAAGAGAGAAAGTGATAAAAGGAAAAACCTAGATGATGAAGGGTCGGATGTGGAAGAGGGTGTAAAGTTCTTCATTTGTTCCGACACTTTTCTCCCGCAGGAGAGGGTTTGGTGCGGTGTTTTGTAAACGGGCCATGATGAATACGCTGCAATAGATGACAATGACTGCGACCTTCCGAAAAAAGGTCATTATTCAAATGGTGGATTTTTCCTAGGTTATTATCAGAACGATTTCCAATTTGCCTTAATAACTTTTTCGGTGTTTCCTAGGTCATTATTCGAATTACTTTAGACTTTTCCTTAATATCCTATTCATAATGGCTTACCAGTGCTTGCAGATTTATATTTCGCGGTTTAGAGTTAAATTAAAATTGAATTGGGGAATGTAGATTAATCTGAATCTGGTACTGAGGGTTGCATCCGTATCTAGGTTCTTTGGATTAGTTTCAGTCAACATCTTGGGGCTGCATCCGTATCTAGGGCCCTTCTGGATCGTTTTTGGCTGAAGCTGGGTTCCACCGGTGTTTTGGGGTGACATCTTGGTAGGGCGTATCCTTTTACCGTGAAAATAAACATATCCAAGAACTTTTAATATTTGTACAAATTTTATTTTACATTGTGTATTATGTCCCATTTGCAAATAAATAGCACACATATAGAATTTAGCCTTTAAGACATACAAATCAGCTTTAATACACCTGTATATATAAAATTCACAGTTCTGACTGACTCACTGACTGACTAATGCATCAACGCACAGCGTAAACCACTAGTCCTAGAGACATGAAATTTGGAGGGTGTGTTCTTTGTGAAGTCTAGGTATCCACTACGAAAGGGTTTTTCGAAATTCCACTCCTAAGAGGGTAAAATGGGAGGTTGAATTTTTGTAAAACTTTTATTCTATGGGTCGATTGATTGTAAAATTAGTACAAATACTCTTCAATTAAAATTATGAGACACATATCGCCTCCGTCCCCAGTTCTAAGATAGCAGCAACGTGCGACGGTCAGCTAGTTTTGTAATAAAATTCTTACTAAATTTTATTACGTTTTATTACCAGAACTATTTTTACCTAATATCTTCATTACAATTTAGTGGGATATTAACTTGCAACCAAAACTATTACGTAAATTAAAAATGCGAACTTTAAAAATAAATTTTTAAAACTATAATTGTTATCGAAACAATTATATTCATAAATCTTAATTATTACATAATTGGTTATTTATTTCAGAGCAATCTAAAATTGTGGTGGCGCCTAGATTGAATGTTTTTATTTGTTGTTTATGGTAAGTATAAGGTGTTTGAATTTAAATTTCAGCCATTTTAGGTCTTATCTCGAACCGCCTATCACCATTGCAGGTAGCTTGGTAACCCGCACACCTTGGTAAGCCTTGACGACGCCTAGAGCGGTTTGATCGGAACAATCGGATAAGACAAGGACTGACAGTATTTCATAAGTTCTGTCAAAAAACCCTGCCAACTTAAAACTTGTAAGGTATATTACAAACCAGGCAACAATCATCCTGAGTTTATCCCATTAATTTGCAAAGGAGACAAAAGGTGGTAATTTGCCCCAAATATAAAGAAAAGAAAATACTGCCAATCGCCAACTGAATTGTTTTATACGCCTTGCAAAATAATATTTTGTAGTTTGTTATCGATATGTACAAACGTGACAAACACATTTTGCAAAGTCCATCGGATTGTTTCAATGAGTTGCGTTCTCTGAAGAAAAACAAACTGAAATCGATTGTCAATTATTAAAAATATACGGGGTACGGTACACAGTGCCCCCTCCATTTTACTACTCACGGTAATTTACTTTTTATTTTTAGAAAGAAAGAAAATTGCAAATATCTCTAAAACTGCTAACTTTAATGAATTTAAATTTACATAACTGGGCATAAACAAATACAGGGTGTTCCCTTGAAAAAATTTTCGCAGTTTAAAATTAGCCAGAAGAGGCCACCTAACGAACCAGATATTGGTGCGTCTGCTAATATTATTGTCCGTTTAGCGTGTATTATTCCCACAAACCAAAATTATAGACTCTATTGTGATAATTATTACACGTCATTAGAACTAGCATTATATTTATCTAAAAGAGGTATATACTCTCTGGGTACCATTCGAAGTAACTGCATTCCAAATTGTAGGTTGCCTTCTGAGAAGGACGTTAAAAAGAGAAACGAGGCATGTCATTTGAGAATGTCACCACTATTGATGACGTTGACATATCAACTCTAATTTGGAAAGATAACAAATGTTACCTTCCTCTCAACGTATGCTGGAAAAGAATCCATCACTACAGTGAAACGCTTTGACAAAGTTATGGTTGATGTTGAATGTCCTAATGATGTGTAAGAATATAATCGACGTGGGTGGAGTGGTCCTTTTGAACAGCTTCATCGGAAGATATCGCATTACTCTAAAAAGTAGAAAATGGTACATGCGAATCTTCTACCACCTGTTAGATTTGAGTATGGTCAATGCTTGGCTGCTCTATAAAAGGGTTCAGATTGCTAAAGGAAAATCTAAGAACATGCTATCCCAATCTAAATTCCGAAGCGAGGTCGCCAATTATTTGTGTAATGCTACAGTAGAAAATACTCCCAGAAGAGGTAGACACAGCACTAGTTTAGAGCACGAAATCCAAGCAAAAACGCGAAGACTGAATGTGCGGCATATTCCTTCTCAAGATGTTCGAGTAGATCAAGTTGGATATTGGCCAATCTTTACTGAGAAGAGAACTCGTAAATACCCACATTTTAAAGGCTTTACTGACATCATTTCCGAAAAATGTGGTATTACTTTGTGTATGAACAAAAGAAATAATTGCTTCAAATCATTTCATAAATAAAATTGACGTTATATTTTTTTTGCACAATATTGCAAGAGTGCAACAACATTTTTCAAAGAAATACTGTAAATTTTTCTGAAAATTTTTTGTGCATTTTATTTCCTATTTTAATGCATTTCAGACATAAAAATAATTTATTACTGGAAAATAAAAATCGTGCATTTAAGGGTTAAAGATCTGTTAACTTTAATGCAAATTTAAATTCCTGGCGTAGCTGCCAGGGATGCCTCTTTCTTTTATGTACCTACGACAAAGTATGCTTTCAACCGACCGTTTTTGCAAACGACTTAATACTGGACCTAGATGTTACCCTAAAATTTAACGTGTTTTCGAAACAGTAAATTTTAATGGATTCGATTAATATTATAAAGAAAAGTTTTATTTAAAGTTTTATATAAAAATATGTTCATATATGGACGGCCATATTTATTCTGTATATACATATACCGGGTTGCGAAAAGTCTCGCACCAAGGTGTTATCTTTGAAACGGATAAAGGGATAGTTATATGAAATTCTAGGACGATGAATGTTATTATATTTTGCATTTTTCACGTCAGCGTTTAGCGTACCGCCACCTTCTTGATTTTTTAAATAACAACTTAAGTCTAGTGATATATCACAGAAAAGTTTATTTTTACTCTTTCCAAAAATTTTGTCAATGTACCACTTTACTATGAAGTTATGGGAGAAATTTAACAAAATGCAAAATGTAATTTTAAACAAAAGTTTATTTTACAAAAATTATAACTAAACAATTTACTAAGTTGCAGTTACGTCATTACAATAAATGCTCAAAATTGTGGCCATTTGTTTGTTGACCATGATAAAATTGATACATTACCAATCTTTTGGAAAGAGGAAAAATAGGCTTTTCTGTGACATATTACTCTACCTAAGTGGCCATTGAAAAAATGCAAGATGGCGGTGGTATGCTAAACGCTGGCGTCAAAAATTTGACATTTACTCTAAAAATGCAGAACACAATCACATTCATCGTCCTAGAATTTCATAACTATCCTTTTATGCGTTTCCCAGATAATACCTTGGTGCGAGACTTTTCGCAACCCGGTATGTATTCAGTATCCTACTACATAATTGCCTCGTGTAGGTTGTATAAATAAATATCTCCAATGGTTCAAGAAATATATGTACTATCCTCGCTTATACAATAGTAAGAGTTAATATTGAAACACTGATTCAAATTATTTCTGTAACCTCTTTTAATTAATTACTCTGTTCCGAGATGGCGGTAGTGCAGTTACAGGTACAAATGATACTATGCTGTTTATTGCAATGAAATGAATATTAACCGAGAAATATGAAGAAATCGTTATTGGTTTATTGTAACATTTACACCGTAAAAGAAAACGTTTAATTTGTGAAAATCGAAAAAAAATGTTTATTAACATATTAATGACCTTGGTGAGCAATAGAACTCTAGCAGATATTTTATCTTAATGGTTTTTGTAGATTATAATTTATGAGTATTCAACAAAATACAAATTGCATCAGTTTTATGTAAATATACAGAGAATATTTATGTGCAATATCTGTGTCTGTGTTGAGCTCTTGAACAGAACACACGTGTTTTGGGAGAGAGTTTTCTCAGACATTTCGATACGCCTATTGGCGAGATCATATAAAAAGAACGTACGAGTAGTATCGAGTACTAATCTTTATATTTCAGCATCCACAATCTTCGCACCGGAAGTGTGTGGTTAAAACCGCACAGATCCGGTCTCGGAGAAGAGGCAGTCAAGATGTCGTCGGACGAAGAGAGCAAGCACGAAGAAGGGTTTAAGTTCCGAGACACGAGCGCAGAACTGTTCAACCTACAAGAATGGAGAAAGTCACGAAAAGACGTCCAAGAAAGAGACAACCATCGAAACCCTTAAGGCGGAGAAGTCGTAGCAAGACTCGACAAGATCACAAAACCGACAAAGAAAACCACGATCAAGACGACCGAAGCTCGCGTAGAAGATCAACGCGACAACGAAAAGCCCCCGCGTCCTAAAAAGAAGAGGCACAGCGGAAAGAAGGGAGGGAACGACGGAACTCCCGAAACATCAACAAAACCGACAGGAAAAACCTAAAAACTCCACGAGAAGATAGAAGTCTGCACAGCAGCTTCCCATCTAGAAAAAGATGAAGACGCCCTCTCCGAAGAGGAAGAATACAAGAGCGTCACGAAGAAAGGCGGTGTTGAGCGACAACGGGTGGACGCCGAAGCACAAGACCAGGAAGTGCCCGCCCGAAAAGAAAGGATCCCACCACTAATCATCCACCTACGAAGAAGCTAGCCTCGGTCGGAATTACTCCAAAGGCTACTCGAATATCCAACGACGGGATCAAAGTGATTCTAAGCACCTCTGAAGAATACAACAACTGCACTGGACACCATCGGAGTGCAGTTCAACGTCTACCTTTTAGAAGAAGCAAAACCGCTAAAGGTAGTCATCAAGGGCATTGTAATGTACTGGGTATAAGATTTTCTTATGAGTAATATAAATAAATATTAAACAGTAGAACATTAAACGAATACATAAATTATGTTAGTTCTATATAACTTTTAGTGTTCCGAAGTCCCAACTTTATTTCATGAGACAGCAGAGCTACGGTGTGCATTTGAGTTTTTTCTTTATTGTTACACATCCTTTTCAATTACCGACACTTTTATGTTGTAAAAATATACTTATAGCACAGTATGATATATAGCTAAAGTTATATATCTATACTGTGCTTATAATACTAAAGTTTTAGTCACTATCTGTATTGGAACTTTGAGAATAGTTCCCCACATTAACCACATCTCATCAACTGTAAAGTCCAACACGTGTTCACGTTTGCACCACTGCTTTATAGTATTTTCTGTATGCTGCACACAATTACACCAAACAGTTCGGTTACATTGCTTCGTTTCACATTGCAATAACATTTTCGTCTTCATAACCATCTCTTCCAATGTGTATATACAGGGTGTGGCGCGAAGAGTTTTGATCAAAAGTAATGGCGGATACAGTTATGTTAAAAATCTGAAATTACGAAGCTGTAGGTTTTGGATGACGCTGAGTTCAAATATATTGTCCTGAATGTGGCACTTCCGGTTATACCGGAAGTAGACGTCAACTTTGTTATTTTAAATGGAACCTAATACTTTTTATTTTATTTTCGAATTCTACATAAAATTTTAGATAAAATTTGTGAACAATGTCCTATACCAAAAATGAAGCATTTTCGAGATATTTCGATTTTTTTTTTAAATTTTGAAAAAATCCTAGTCCACATTGAATAACAATATCTCCATTAATAATGAAGCTAGTGACGTGAAATTGTAGCCAATAAACAACAAGCGCTTGCCCGTTAAATCCATATTTCCATCTCATTGATATTTCATACAGGGTGTTTTAAACTTAGCCGCCAACATGCACAATTTAAATCATTTATAAGTTGCTTACTTTAAATAAAACACCCTGTATTTTATTACATTTTCCGCTGTATTTTTTTAAGCCAATTCATTTGGTATTCCCTATACCTAAATCCAACCACTTTTGAGATATTTCATTATCTTAGTGAAAACATAACAACGCTTAATTATTTCAACATTAGTAAAGGGTAGGCCGTGATTTCCATTATTTAAGGTGATATTTTGTTATTTTTTCATAAGTTATTAATTCTGAAAAGTAACCAATAGCCTGAAAGGATTATTAATTGTGGAGCAAGTAATTATATATACAATGGCAATACCAACGAGTATTTTATTTCTCTTTTCATTGCATGAAACTATTCAATGTCGATTGTGTCAAATGCACTTCAAGTATGTTACTATCCTTTTTTAAAGACGCTTTGATATGATATGGCAGCATATACAATTTGGATAGCTAGGTTCATAAATTAATGACGTGGGCGATTCTTTCCTGACGAGAATAGTACGTATATGTATATTTTATAAGATTAAAGTAGCCAAGAATTTTCTGACTAGACCTTTAATTTTTTATTTTTTTTTTTTGATTTAGCGACGTCACTGGCGTTTTCGCTGTTGAAATGAAAGTGGCTGCTAGCCATTGGCTGCCAACTTAACACCGGTAAAAAAATGCCCCCTTAAAATAAAAGGTGAAACACAAATAGCAATGTACCATTCCATTTAAAATAATAAAGTTAGTAGCGACTAACGGTATAACCGGAAGTGAAACAAATTTGGATTGTATTAATTTTTATCTAATTTTTCTCCTGAGAAATATTCATAATTAACGGCTCTTTTTTTGTTATTTATTTAATATTGTACATTATATTTAAATGCAATGTAAAACTAAAAATGTGTAACTAGGAAGGTCATCATCGGAACATAACACAAAATGGTTTATTGTGGATGAAGGGTGACCGTATCAACTTGTGGCTTCCAAAGCATTGTTTTTCGTATTAAAAGTTATGGGTTCAAAAACAAAATCAAAAACGTTTAATACTATACAAGCAATATATTCTAATGCAAATTACATACAGAACAATTCACATAAAGAAATGTTCCATTAAATTTTAACATAGATTTAAGCAATGTTACATACAATACTTTAAAATATACGGGAAATTCAAAAAAATTTATTCACATACATATATAGTATTACTATTGTATATAACATACAATGTATTGCTAATTAAAAATTGTAAATTAGTGAAACCTCTGTGTATCTGTAAAATACGCAAAAAATATTAATTTGAATGCCGTTCAAGTACGTAAATAAATGTATGACGTAAATTACGTTTTAACTCCAACGTTCATTATGAGAATACCCCAGTGGTCAGGAATTGATTTCATTATTCTGACGAGACTTTTTTCAGAATAATTAACTAAACTAATGCTCTACTATTAAAAACGCCTACATATAGAAACAATTTTATTGTGTAATAACTAGATTTGTTGACGTTTTTAACAAAGCATTAAATTATAGATCGTGATACTGATAGAAATTTTACACTGAGTTAAAATTTAATTAAACGCTTTTATTTTGTAAAAAAATTCCAGTAAAATAATTTTGTGTAGGTAAAACAGGGTCGCCAACCAAGCGGAAAGTAGCCATTTATAGTTGGGTAAAGTCTAGAAAAGAATCTTGCCTTTTTAATCAAATGTCATTATATGTAATTATACTTTTATCGCAGCATCGGTCACACATTCTTTAACAGATAACACATATTTTGAAAAAATAACATGAGTACACTAAAAATTATTTACTCATACTGTATTATGTAAGTTTTACACACAGAAATAGTTATGAGCCAATTTTGAAGTGTTACATGAAAATGTAAACTTTTACGATTATCATTCTTAATTAAAATACTTACCTTTTGGGTTTGTAATCGTGTTTATGTTCTTTTATACAAATTTAAATGTTTTAATAACACTTACAGTTATCATCCTCAGTAAATGGTAATAGCTTTAAGAATTAATTGAGATGAAAAAACAAATTTATGAAATACGATAACGCAAATATAAGCCTGCCATACTAATTAGGCGAACGTATTTGATAAAGCAATATGTAGAACTTATTTTATTTTAGTAAAGATTAGCTAGATCTTTAATAGATTAAAAACCCTCTTGAATATCACCAATCAGAACACACTCTAAGGGACGAAAGCTAACAATGAAAAATGTCACAATCAAAAAACAAATTTATCAAAATTTAATCAAATTAAAGTTGTGAGAAACTTTAATTTTAAAGTGAGATTCACTACTGTGATAACTAAGCATACTGAATTGGTAAAGCATTTACTTGGTCTAGCTTCTCGCTGTAGACGAACATAATAATGAGTTTACCTTGATAAATTTTTTATACTACCAAACAACGTTTTTTCGTTTTAAATTATTCGTATTAGCCCTTGCACCGAGTGGACGTGTCGCACATTGCTCATACAGTTAAAATGCAAATAAATCAAAATAAATTGCAAAATGGCTACCTCAACTGCGGCTCAAGATTACAGTTTTATACAAAAAATCGTTGATAGTATTACAAATTCCTCAAATTAGTTGAGGTGATCGGCCTATTTTCACAGTTTTTGCTTTTACAGCGCGACCTTTCGGAAGTGGGCTCTACTTCCGTCGTCAAGCTTAGTCTTGAGAAGGACTGATTTCGCACTTGAGCGGAATTCATTTACTATGATTTTCCCAAGCACTTCACTACTACCATATTAGAATAAGGTACCTTCACTTACAAGTCTGACACCTTAATCGCTGAGCCACTGAACAATCCAATATATCTTTTTTAGAACTTATATATATATATATATATAAATTAAACTTTTTATTTATTTTTATTTCGCCTAAACCCTTCGCATATTATTGGGATCCATATGTAGTTTCATTTTTAGACTAGCTTGGCTTATAGATTTTTGAGTTTTCGGGGAGTTTGCCACTATCTGTAATGTTATCCTATTGGATTCGGTGGTCTTCGTTCCAGACATGTTCGGCAATTCTTGGTGTTTCTGTTTCGCCTTTACGGGTGTTCTTGTGTTCCTGAGTTCTCACTTTGAGTGTACTGGTCTCTATCTCCCGTTCTCCCCATCACCTCTCTTTCTCCCCCCTCATGTATGATCTGCCGTAGGTTGTACACACAATTCTTGGCATTCTGGTCTTCATTGTGTGGTTTAATTTTGGTTAGTGTTATAGCGGTGTATTTAGGTTTTTCTGTTTCGGTTGCCCTTTCCCTGTTTAGGTAAGATGCCAGATCTGGGTAGACATTTGCTTTAAGTATTTTAGCGATGTTTTCTTTTTCTTCATTCAGGTCCTCTTGTTTCGAGCACATTCTTTCAGCTCTACCATACAAGCACCTTGCCACACCTAACTTTATGCGTAGGTGCCTGCCCGTGTGGTGGGTTTTCTATATACAATTATTGTGAAAGTATTGTCATTCGTGTGTATGAGTACATCCAGGAATGGCAGTTTTTGTTTCAACTACAATTCCATTGTGAATTTTAAAGAGGGTGCGCGGCTATTTATATAAGGAGGGTGCGCGGCTATTTAGATAATTTAGGAAATTCATCCAGTTTGTGCTTCCCGTGTTGTTAAACTACGAAGGTATCGTCTACGCACCTAAGCACGCCCTTGGTTTTTCCGTGAATTCAGATATCGTTTGGTCTTGGAAAACTTCCATTGGTGGAATCTGTTTTCTACTAGGAAGTATGTTGTCAGAAGCTCCATTATTGCGTTTACCGAGATTAACCTTATGTTAGTTAGTGCCTTGTTGGTGAGCACATTTGTAAATAGGCTCACGATGTCGAAGCTTACCAGCATTTTTTCGTGGATGGGTTGAAAGTTTCCGATGGTTTCCACGAAGTGCTGCGTATTCTTATCCATAGGCTCGGTTTTTCCCGACAAGCGTGATGCTTAGCAGATAGTGTGCTAATGGATGACAAGGAGAATTCCTCGAGCTCACAATTAGTGTCAGACGAATTCCTTCCTTGTGGATCTTAGGTAGGTCGTACAGATGCGGAAGTTTACTGTTATGTGGGGTGAGTTTAGTTCTCTGGTAACCAGGAGACTTCCCCTTACGTTTTGTCAGCGTCTGATACATACATACATATACAGTTAGTGGCAAAGGACGAGAATACAACTCGTCGAAAACTATAAGAAGCCATGTATATCACACTGGCATAAAATCCGATAAGCCAAGCTAGTGTAGAAATCAAACCCATATGGATCCCAATAACGCGCGAAGAGCTTAGGCGCAACACACCTGCACAAATTGCGCACTTGATTACTACGCAACCACGAAAAACGAAAAGTTTATATATATATATATATATATATATATATATATATATATATAGACATAATTATATTAAACATCTATATAAAATTTTTGGCATAATTTGTGATGATACTCTGGAAATAAAAAACAACATGGATATCTTTGAGATATATATAGTAGGATTGTGATTAATAAATGAATATTGCTTCGGCTAGCAATTCAGGGGATAGGGTTCAAGGAATTAGTTTTGTGATGATATTAAATAAAACATTCATATTAAAATTTTTTAAGATAACTCAATTACTGTCTTGAAATTAAATTAAATTCAACTTAAATTATTTTTTCAAACACCTAGTATCATGAGTAATTATACAACACGTTGTGCGCATGCGGATATCTGTTTGTAAATAATGATGTTGAAAATGTGTATTGTGTGTTTCATGGCTGAACAACAAAATAAACTACTGTTACTGTAAGTGTAATTTGATTCTACACTGATGTAATATTAGTATACAATTGATGAATCGCGTTAGTATTCGCTGACTGGTATATAATTTGTTCATAAACATAATCTAGATTTATAACATAAGATTCATATAACTTACAGGGTTCTTAATCTTCCTTCTACTACGGCAATCTTCAAGATTGAAGTTCCGTTATCCAAATCAGATGTATTGTGGATCCCTCGAAGTATGCTGGCACACCAGTAATTGATATTGAGCATGAGCTTCTTTAGGTAAGTTAGTTACTTATTGTTATTACATTTTCCAAAAAACACTTTATTTTAATATTGTACAATTTTAAAACAATAATTATCTCCATTAACTTTTATTTATTAACACTTTTTATAATTTCTATAAAAAGTAATAAACTCGATTTTGATTTTAATTAATTTTGTTTATATTAAAAAAAAATTAATAACATTATTTAATATTTCTGTTGAAATATCGCTTTAACATTTCACTTTTGTTGAAGTAGTTTAAAAATTTTCGAATATGTTTTGTTTTTATACGAAGCAGGTTATGAGATAAACTTACCAATCTTAATTTTGATTACATGTTATACACAAGAGTAACATGCTTTCACCTTCAATAGCAGACTTAAATGTAGTATCATTTTTTTCTAAAACACTAATTTTGATTGGACCTTTACACCATACAAACAAACCTGAATCTTAATTTCTGATTGCTTCATAATATTTCTGAAATTTACAATTTATTAATTTTACAAATATATTCGTTATACAATGATACATCTTAAAAATATTATAATTATTAAATTCTACACAAAATTTCCTTTAAAATGATACCCCATTTGCCATATTTCGCTTTTAAACTACTTATCTATGATAATTACATTATTTAAGAATTTTCACATACATAAATTTGCTTATATCTAACTTATTCTAATTTCCAAAGGAAAACTATGGTCATAATTGGATTCTAAGACCCGAAAAACATAAAGTTACCCTAATTTTAACTTCAACATAGTCAAAAATGTAAAATACTATCTCACTATCAGAGTTCGAAATAGTCATAATCTATCTTCTCATCACATTTAGTTAATTTGCACCAACAATGTTAATTTATCTTGCTACATTTCCTTTTAACACCACTGTAAGTTATTTTTATCATAATTGTTCAGTATAATCTTCCATAATTTCAAATAATCAGTTGAATCTTTCTAACATTGTTTTTTTCGTTAACTTTGATCATACAATTTACTTCATCGATATGTTACCTAATACAAATTTTCTTTTATTTTAGAATTGAAGCAGATCATGCTACCAGAACAGGATTTCCTTTTTAAAATGGATATGATGAACGATATTAAAGAAAATACATAATATATATCTTCCGAATGTAATCGAAAACGACTAATGTGAAAATTCTCTTGTACACCCACGATTAAAATGCAATAGCTATAAAATCATATAGTTCACAATATGCTGTATAATCACATATGTACTCAGTTATATGTCATTATGAATTTATACGACTTGCGAACTTACATATATGTTTAAGTAATTCCATCACAATAACTATATTTATTATAATTTTTATTATGAACTTATTTGTTTATAACAATCATATTTAACACTCAAACATATATATATATATATATATATATATATATATATATATATATATATATATATATAGGTTCCTCGGTGGCTCAGCGGTGAAGGTGTCAGGCTTGTAAATCAAAGGTACCAAGTTCGAATCTGAAAGTAGTCAAGTGCTTTGAAAAAAAAACCATAAGTAAATGAATTCGACACCAGTGCAAAATCAGTCTTTTTCTGGACTAACCCTGATGACGAAAGCAGAGTCCACTTTTGAAAGGTCGCGCTATAAAAGCAAAAACTGTGGAAATAGGCCAATCAACTGAACTAATATGAGACCACACAAACACTTATAATACAGAAATTCCACAAATCTATCAGACTTGATTCGTACATGTAGATCAAAATAACTGCAAAACCAATTCAAGGTGTACTCTGCAAAAAATGGAACAACTCGGAAATGCAGTCACTAAATCTGAATTAGCAGCAACCAAAATTGAACACTAAAAATCAGTTGACAAATAAAAAAAGAATGTCTAGCTTACAAAAATAAATCAGAGCAATATTCTATAAAAAGTCTAAGAATATTTAGAGCTCCGGAATGAAAGAAGAAAATGTAGATCTTGCAATCATTAAGATCTGTAGGGATTGCTTAAACGTCAACGTTATACCGAAAATAATTGACTGTGCGCATAGATTACCGTCTAAGTTAGGAGCAACTGGAACCATAATTATAAAATTTGCAAGTAGAAATACAAAAAATCTTATTTATAAAAGTAAAAAACTTCTTAAAGGAAGATTTGACCAAACTGCGACAACTGCTTCAGGAAGCAATCAAAAGTTGTGGTTTCAATAAAGTATGGACAAAATAAACGAATGTTTGGTCAATTATTAATTATTGATAATACTAGGGGTCTTAGTCATTCCGTCGAATTTGCAAAACGCCTACTACGCCCATTCTGCCGAATTTTAGAGTTACGCCACTTCGCTGATAAAGACCAAAACCCAGAACGAAATTTAGGACATTTCGCCAAATGTCCAAAACGCCAACATTATATGTCAAAGTCTAAAACGCCGAACGTGACAAAAACGCCGAGGACCATTTTGCCGGCTGCGCCCATTCTGCCGAACTTCAATGTTGGATCAGTACTCCGACTGTCACCAAAACGCTGGGTACTATTTTGCCGAATACACCGATTCTGATGAATCTTATTGTTGGTCCATTACGCCGAACAACCAAACCGCCAAATCACCAAAGCGCCGAATTACCGAAGCGCTGAGAGACCAAAGCACCGAATGCCCAAAACGTCGATACAATTATTTCATATGGAACTTAATAGTGCAGGAGGACTATATGCTGCCAACAGTTTTTTAAATAGATTGCAATTAGGAAATCATCTGAAAAAAAAGTTTATATTTGTGCGTTATGTAGGTTTACTTCATTGACTTATTTACAAATTTTTTCGTGTAATATAGTTTATTACAAGTGCGTGTAAGTAAAATAACACCTTCGCGGACACGTCTGCTAATCCAGACAAATTTCATTCGCCTTTGAGCTGACGCATTTTGTTTTTACTTACTACATCAAGCAGTTATTTGTTTGTGTACTGTAACAAACTTTTTACGTTTGTAATCAAATTTACGTATATGTAGGCAATTAACGTGCATTTCGTGCAGCGTGTGTTGCATATCTAGTTGCATAAAAACATGCAATTTAATTATTTTAATTTTTTTTTATGATTGTGGACCTGAACAGGCTAAATTTGGCCTATCCCACTAAAGCACTCGGGAACACTTAGGAGGATGGATAGAGGGATAACGAATTGCCAATAGATGCCTATGAACAGCTACCTTAAATTTTCTCATATAATAAGTGAGAGGAAATCAGGAACTAGGGAGATCATTCCAGAGTTTAGAAGAAAATTAGAGAAATTAGAGCTCGTACGCATATCGTTCGAGTTTCAAATGCCTGAGCCTGGTTTTGGTTGAGTAAAGAAGATGGATGTAGTATCCATTGTTTCTTTGTAAATTTTTTTTATAAAGTGCCATATAATGGTATGGTAAAAACTGTAAGTTGTAAAAACTGTTATATTAAAGTTTGAGACGTTTGCTTTTTTCAGGCACTTTTTATTTGTTTACTTTCACGTTTACTTTTTATTTTTACTTTAACTTCACCTTTACTGATTACTATTAATCAAGAGTGTGATAATCACCTGCGTTAATGGGAAGTGGGATTCTAAAACACTTTAATCCTGCAAATTTAGTCATTTGGGAATTATAAAGCATACAAATCCAGATTTATTTCAACCTGAAATAATATTACGCATTAATGTTTCAAACGCTGACTCAGCATGCAGCATTTCGTTATCTACAGTGTGTCCAATAATAAGGTATTCTGATTCCATTAATTACTTACAACATTAATAATTATTCATAGTTTTTAACGCCATTAACATTTGCTTTAAGGTGTTTCTGTTTATAATGAATTTATAGGTTGTGTAATAAACTTTGTTATTGTAGAAATTTTCTTTTAACTTTATTGTATAATGGTTTACTTGTTTATTCCATATTTAAAAACAAGTTGGCGTCCGAGTATTTAATAATTATTTTCAGGAAGAAGCAACCTCGATTTTAAAGCGAACATATCTAGATTAATAAGGCAAATCGATAATTTTAAGAACCTGGCCCAATTTAATCTACGACTGAGCTAAAGGCACCAAATCTTCTATTTATTACTCAAACTGTTAAGTAGTATACGCAATAGAACTTTAGAATTTGTACACTGGCTTAAAGGTTATTTGCAGTAGTATTATGTTAAATTAAATGCCTGGTATTGTGTAGTTGTGTTACATGTGTGACATTTCGCGTACGTATTTGTAGTACAAAAATTAATTAAGTGGACACTTATGGGTAATTTATTATTTGTATTTTTTACTTTGGATAACGAAATGCTATTTAAGGCTTGTTTGTTATTATTGGGTTGATGCTGCTCAAAAAAATTATATCGAAATAATAAGTTATATATGGATGGATCCTGAACAAGAAAAACGGCTTTACGGCGATATTGGTTCTAGTCAATATGAAATATCTAGCTCTGATACTAACCCCTATTTGTGATGATGGAGATGGTAATTATAGAGTCAGATCTAATGACCTTCCATTTTCTGATGAAAATAACATAAGTATTAATACAGGATGATGCGGTTTTAGATGAAGATATATCAAATTTCAACTTTGATGAAAATTCAGTGCGCATACAGTCTCATAAACAAAAATCCATTATTAAAATACTTATCTACTACATATTACGTCGTATATTTTTTATTTATCTTTTATTGCAATTATAGTGCTTATTAAATGGTAATTAATTAATGAAGATGACAAATCAGAACACCCTCCAACGGTCGAAGGCTAATAGTGACAAATGTCATAATCAAAGAGCCAACTTAACTAAATCATGATGTAAGTGGAACATTGTGAAAAATTTTAGTGTAAAATTCATAAAAATCTATTAGATGTTTTAAACGTTCTGGTGGGATTAAAGGTTATTATTAGTGAATTGTTCTAAACGTAAATACAACAGGACAAACAAATTTATAGCGACCATTAGAAAATAATTAGAGATATTCATTTGTCTCTCTCTTTTGAGAGTACAGTCATGAAATTCAACATTGAAAAGGTCATTTTCTTTCGGCTCATGATATTTTCAGTCTGTGTACCACATAAATGTCTCGTAAACAATATAGTATATTATTTCGTTGTTATAACTGTGCAACTGATAGAGTCAGTTACGCTAGCCTCAAAAAAGTATTATCCAGGTGAGCATTTATTTTTGGATGAGCCATTTCTCATTCATCGGAGAAAGGTGAGCTTTCGCAAATATATTAAAAATAAGAAGACAGCCATAAAGCATGAAGTATGAGCTTTATTATGATTGGTATGTACTGAAAACTGAAATTTATAAAAGGAAGCATGATGAAAATACACCTCTTTAATACATCTGGTGTGGAACAACACACGACCTTCCAACGTACAAAATTAAAAGAAGTAACATAATACAAATTTGTCCCTTATTCATCATCAACAGTAGTCTGTCCGTAGACAGGTTTGAGAGGTAGGTTAATGGCGACTCCTGTATTTCTTCCTCCACAATGTCTTGAGTTTCTCTCTTTAAATCAGAATAACGTCCACCGTTTTGTAAATTGTCCAATATATGTTTACATGGTCTGCCTCTACTTTTCTTTCCTTCCACCTTTACTTCTATTAATTCTCTTATGAGGCAGTCCGATCGCAAAATACGTCCAATCTAATTTTCCCTTCGTTGCGTTTCTCGTCTACCCTTTTTAGTACTTCCTCACTTGGTATTTTATCGATCCAGGAAATCTTTTCTATTCTTCTAAGTTTTTATAAATCTTTTTCTTAAACCCTTATCTATGTTACTTGTCAGAAGATTTTTCTTTTCATTAAACGCATTCCTGGCCATTGCTATTCTTGCTTTAATCACTTTGGTGCATTTGCCATCGGCTTGAAGTATGCTTCGCAGATATGTGAATTGACTTACTTGGTCTAGTAATTCCCCACTTACTACTATTTTTAATATTTTCTTATTTTCCTTTTTTTTATATTTTCATTACGTTAGTGTTCTTTATGTTTATCTTCATTCCGTATACTTTTCCTATCACATTTAGTTTTTGTAGCAATTCATTTAAATTATCCCATTTCTATCTACTCTGTCTTATTTTCTCCTAGCCTTACTTTTACTCTTTGATTTTGTAATAATCTTCTCTTTTTCCAGTCAAGTCCTATTGTTTTTAGAATTTCCAACAACTTATGCCAATTAACTCTAACAAAAGCTGTCTCAGAATCAACAAAACATATAGATACATTTTTGTTGTATTCCAAATATCGCTCTATAATTGTTTGTGCTGCACCTTTTATATATCTTGTACCTCTTCCTCTCCTAAACCCAAACTGCCCATCATTTCTTCATCCTTCTTTTCAATTTTCTTATTGAAAAACCGACCTAAGAATTTAGAAGTATGCCCAATTACACTTATTGTTCTAAAATCTTTGCAGGATTGTCTTGGATTTTTCTCAATTGGTAGCATTACAACGTCTAAAAACTCTTCAGGCCAATTTCCGGTATCATATATTATATCCTCATTTTGAATGTCTAATCCTCACATTAAAAATGAATTCATTTTTTTAGGATAATTATGCAACCTCTTTTGTAATACGTTCACAATAAAAATATGCAACATTGTAAAAACAGCAATAATAATCTACGTCAAAGAAACGTTTAAACTATATCAGATAGAGATTAATAAACAAATAGATGAACTTGAAAAAAATATCAAAAATATTGATATTAAGTTAAAGCATTTTCGATCTTCTGTATTATAAGTGTTCTGTAACTGTGGTTTCATATAAGTTGAGTTGATCGGCTTATTTCCACAGTTTTTGCTTTTATAGCGCGATGTTTCGGAAGCGGACTCTGCTACCGTCATCAGGCTTATTCCTGAGGAGGACTGTTTTCGCATTTGAGTAGATTTCATGATATGATAATATATATATATATATATATATATATATATATATATATATATATATATATATATATATATATATATATAACTTTTTCGTGGTTGCGCATGTGTATTGCGCTTAAGCTTTTCGCGTATTATTGGAATCCATATGGGCTTCACTTCCACACTAGCTTGGATTACTGGATTTTCTACTAGTGCGATGTATGTAGCTTTTTTGAGTTTCCGGCGAGTTGTATTCTCGTCGATTGCCAGTATTTGTATGTTATCCCATTGGATGCGGTGGTCTGGAACGAAGAGGAAATGAAACCCATATGGCTTCCAATAATGCGTAATAGGTTACGCCGCAACATGCGCAATAAACTACTGCGCAACCACGAAAAAGATTTATATATATATAGTGTGTCCCAGGATATTGACAAAAGGAGAAAAATCTTTATTATTGATTTTAGGACAAAAAGGCATTCTTTATATAAAATCCTGCTTGTTAAAAAAATGAGATTAGCATAGCAAAATTTTAGTTCAGATGTACAGGGTGTTGATAAATTACGAAAATATGAAAATGATAAAGAGAGAACTACCATTATTTATTATTTTAGACGTAATGTTTATAAATAAAAGTTGTTTGTAATACAAAATAAAACCTAAATACAAAATTTGAAACGTCAGATTATAATTTTATGTTTTTGTTTGCTCAACATTGTAAAAATTCAAATATGAAAATCTAAATGTTGTAGCGTCAATAACATTGAACTGGCAAACGTCATTGTGCCAAAGAAGAGCGAGTTTATTTAATTAAATGTTATGGAATTGGTGATGTGTCATACGATTATGCAATTGGTCGGTTCCCTGAAAAATTCTCTGATAGAGCGGTATCGCGTAAAGCATTGCGCAAACTTGTAAGGAAATTTCATGAAACAAGATCAGTATTGGATGTCAAAGAACCTAAGAAAATGATGAGGATGATGCAGCTACACTTTTGGCCATGAACTTCGTGATAGACACCCCTAAATTGTCCTTTCAGAAACGCTCATTAGGGGTAGGATTAAGTAAATCACATTTGCAAACAATTTATAAGGAAAATAATGTGCGACCATTTAGACCAAGCTTCAGACATACACTTGAAAATGGAGATGAAGAGAAGCAATTGGAGTTTTGTTTGTGGGTTGGTGAGAACTATGATGATAACAGAAGCTTTCACAGAATGTTTTTTTTTACCGAAAATTTAAATCAACAAGTTTATATGCACCTTACACTTAACACTCCTTGCAACCAGAAATACGGCGTAATATTGTCTGGCGGCATGATGGGTGCCCTGCTCATTCCACACTTTTGGTACGTCAGTGGTTGATAGGCAGATTTGGTCCTATTAATTTTCCTGCACGATCGCCCGGCCTGACCCCATGGACTTTTTCTTGTGGGGTCTTAAAAGAAAAAGTATATTCCGATGACCTGGCACATGATGAAGATATCTTCAAAGCACGAATACCGGCGGCGGTCAATGAAATAAAGGTACCAGCAACAGTTCGGAAAGTCTATGGTGAATTTATTCATAGGATGGAGAAATGTGAAGAAGTTGGAGAGGGATATGTAGAATAATACATTGTACTAATTATTAATATTGATTTTTATGGCTTGTTTAGCAACATGCTAATAGTAAATTCCGTATAGTAAGATTTATTTCTTAATGTGGTGCGTAAAAACAAGAGAAAGTAGACTATAGATTTAACTGACGTAAATGTGATGAAGGGGATTGCAAAGAGCAGTTTATCATCAATTCGGTTTAATATTATCCGAACATGAGTCGGATTTTAAAGGACAACTTCGGTGATTTATCACTGTTTTCTATCTCTTTTCATTTGTTCGCTATCTGCAATTTTTGTCCATCTCTAAAAAATGTTATAAAGCGATTTTGTTTCTCTAAGTAGTTTTTAGCGTAGATTACGATAGTGCAGCCAAGAATCAAATATATTGCAAGGTTTTTGACTTATGTTTTTTTCAGGAATCATATATTGTTTTTCCCTCATTAAAAAGTCTGATTATTGTGGTTTTCAAAAATGTAAAAATAATAAGGGATACATTTTAACGCGGCCTTGACAGTATGCAGTGTTGCCATATCTAAGCAAAGGGCTCTGTGTAAAGAGGAACCAAATGCAATTTACCCCATTGAAATGCCTTTTCTTGTGCCTTTTAAAAATATAAACACGATAATATTATTTTTAGTAACTAAACAATTTCAGAATAAACACTGCTGTAGCTTACACAAGGTGGCCCACCACAGACGACACGCTTTCTCTACGAAAAAACGGTTGAATATTTTTAAAAGATTTTTGTAGGGCCGTTTGAAGCACAATTTTAAAATATGACAGATTATACAGGGTTCATAAAAAAGAGCCGTATCAAAGTTATACTTTTTTAAATAAAACACCCTGTATTTATGTCATTTATGAAATCTAGAGGAGAAATAAAGGAGAGACTGTTATGGTTCCTATACCTAACATCAACAGGTTTTCAGATATTTCTAGATTTATAAAATTGCACAAATATTATTAAGTGAAGTATAAAGACAAAGAGTTAGTTTTTAATTTAATATGCACTATAAATAAAAAAACACACAGGATGAAAAAAATTGAGGTCAAATTTGATCACCTTTAGACTAGATTATCTTAATAAATGTATGTAAGGCTTGCATATGCTGTAACATTTTAATGTCTTTCGATTTGTATTAGGGGTTCCTACACCTATTTCCAACAATAACGTCAATTTGTTGCTTATTAAATACTAAATCAGTAGCAAGAAAATGACAAATAAAATAAAATACTTATCTTTTTTTGGGGTTTTTTAATGGTGTACTTTAAATTATACAATCTAAACGTTTCGATAACACTTACAGTTATCTTCGTCTGTATGTTAAAAATTGTTAAAGATGTAGTAAACAATTTTGTCAAATTTGAAAAATTAAAACATAAACATAAGCCTGCTATTAATATAACAGTTTCGGAAACATAAAGCCAACTATAAAATTTTTTTTAGTAAAGAATAACTAGGTCATAAAAATTAAATATTATTAAACTGCCTCAAAGATGACAAACCAGAACACTCTCTACGACGAAAGCTAACAATGAAATTTGTCAGCCAAAAAACACATTTAACAAAATTTAATCGAGTTATGATGTAAGTGTAAAGTTGTGAAGTGTTATTAACAATGAAAAGCACAATGCAGAACGTTCTTTGTAATTTTCAATTTTAATTTAATTTCAACTACTTATGTTAAATTATAGTGCTGTGGTAATTTAACATATTTGCTTCAAGGTCTAGGAAAAACACAGCAAAAAACCTAGACATACCAAAAGTTAAAATTAAAATCAAAATTAAGGCGTATCATTATGCTTTTTTTTAATTATAAGATGCCAAAACCTATTTAAACGGAGAATTTCTTCTTGTCTATTAAAATTATTCGGGTGTTTATATATTTCAATAGCTTCACGTTGCAAACATAATAATGAGTTTGTCTTGACAATATTTCCATATTGTCAAATTGAATGTCATGATTTAGATTATTCAGGGCATGGTCAGCCACAGCAGACCTCTCTGGTTGACCCAATCTACAAAATCTCATATGTTCTTTGCGTCTTGTATCAAAGCTACGTTTTGTGGTCCCGATGTATACTTTTCCACATGAACAAGATAACTTATACACTCCGGAAGATGACAAAGGGTTTGACACATCTTTAGGTGATCTTAAATGTTCTTTAATTTTTCTTGTAGGTTTAAAAATAGTCCTAATGCCATATTTGATTAGGATTTTTTCAATTCTATTTGTAACATTAGCTATAAAAGGAAGAAAAGCAGTACCAACATTAAGAACTGGTTTTTCTTTAAGGTTACGCCTAAAAGGTGTAATAACATTATTAATATCTGTAAGTGAATATCCATTATCTTGTAAGGATTTTCTTAAGTATTTATATTCATCATTAAAAAATTCAGGGTCACAAATTCGTTGTGCTCGATCTACTAATGATTTAATTACACTAATTTTTGACATGGATGGTGGTTGGATAATTTATGAAGGTATCGATCAGTGTGTCGGCTTTCTGTAAACCTTAAAAGATAGTGAATCATTATTTTTAGATATTAATATGTCAAGAAATGGTAAACTTCCATTAGTTTCTTTTTCCATGGTAAACTGAATACTGGGATGTATACCATTTATAAAAACCAAAAACTCATGCAGTGCTTCTTCTCCATGTCTCCAAATAACAAATGTGTCATCTACATATCTATACCAAACTGAAGGTTTTTTAGGTGTATTTTGTAACGTTAATGTTTCAAATTTTTCCACATAAAAATTAGCTATAACAGGACTAAGGGGACTACCCATTGCTACACCTTCAATCTGTTCATAAAATTTACTATTCCACTGAAAATAAGTTGTAGTAAGACAGAGCTGAAATAGAATAGTTATGTGTTTTTCCTAGACCTTGAAGCAAATGCTTTACCAATTATATGTTAAATTACCACAGCACTATAATTTAACATAAGTAGTTGAAATTAAATTAAAATTGAAAATTACAAAGAACGTTCTGCATTGTGCTTTTCATTGTTAATAACACTTCCAATTATTGATAAAGATATCTCTTTGTTAGATTTAACTGGGTTATTTTATTTGATGTAATGTTTGGATTTGTGAATGCTTCTATCATTTTCAAATTGAAGTTTTTCACAACTTTACACTTACATCATAACTCGATTAAATTTTGTTAAATGTGTTTTTTTGGCTGACAAATTTCATTGTTAGCTTTCGTCGTAGAGAGTGTTCTGGTTTGTCATCTTTGAGGCAGTTTAATAATATTTAATTTTTATGACCTAGTTATTCTTTACTAAAAAAAATTATATAGTTGGCTTTATGTTTCGGAAACTGTTATATTAATAGCAGGCTTATATTTACGTTTTAATTTTTCAAATTTGACAAAATTGTTTACTACATCTTTAACAATTTTTAACAAACATTACTACTGTGTTATCGAAACGTTTAGATTGTATAATTTAAGTACACCATTAAAAAACCCCAAAAAAGATAAGTATTTTATTATGAGTGTTAATGGTGAAAGTTTACATTTTCATATGACAAATAAAATGTTCTAATGTCTACAATAAATTTTCAAATTGGCGACCAGCTTGTTCGATACATAACTGAAATATTCTTAAGAATGAAATTACGAATGAAACTTGCATTTTCAGTAACATTTATGGTGTTATTGTTCTAAATGCAGCACGTATCCTCTCTTTCACATCTTCGGGCTTCAATACAAGTTAAATCTGGGGACCTGGCTGGCCAATTTTGGTCATCCTCTCCCAATTCATCTATTTTCGAAGCTCTGATATATTAAGGAATAAAATCAATATCTCGTAAAGTACAATGTTATTCAAAAATCGCTCGGACCGGTCGATTTTATATTTTTTCCGGGCATATTTTTGCGAAAAAAAATTTTATACAGGGTGTCTCAAAAAAGATTTGCTAAAAAAATTTTTTTTTTCAAATTGCAACCCAATTTTTTATTGCATTTTTGGATTGCCCTTACAATTCTAAACATTTGTCATGCAGCATGTGCTATATCTAAGTCCAAGCGTTTTGGAGTTATTCGCATCCAAAATTTAAAAATTGAAAAAAGGTCATGAAGAAAACGAGATAGAACATCCGGATTTGCCACACCATAACATCTGGTTCCAACAAGATGGTGCTCCCCCCATTTTGCTGTGGTAGTTCGAACTTATTTGCACGACACTTTCCCAAACAGGTGGATTGGAAGGAGCGGTGTTATTGAGTGGCCACCAAGATCACCCGATCTAACACCACTAGACTTTTTTTTATGGGGATACCTTAAAGGCAAGGTATTTAAAAGCCAACCGTCAATAAATACGTCGAATAACGCCCGAAATGGTTCGAAATGTGCAGCAGGAATTTGTAGATCCATTAGGCTATTGTCAGTTGACTAACGGAGGACATTTCGAACATTTGCTGAAATAAAATTATTTTTAAGTTTACGAATCTTTGTTATCGATATAATAAAACGTTATAAAAATTATTTTATTTTTCGTTTTCTTCATGACCTTTTTTCAATTTTTAAATTTTGAATGCGAATAACTCCAAAACGCTTGTACTTAGGTATAGCACATGCTGCATGACAAATGTTTAGAATTGTAAGGGCAATCCAAAAATGCAATAAAAAAATTGGGTTGCAATTTGAACACCCTGTATAACATTATATATATATATATATATATATATATATATATATATATATATATATATATATATATATATATATATATACATATCATACATACACATACACACACGTGCGATCGTTAAAGTATGCTGGAGCACCATCTACCTGTAACAACAACTTTGCTCTAATATTGAGAGGAACGTTCTCCAACAGTTCTGGCAACTCCTCCATTAAAAATCGCCGAAATTCTAGCCCGTTTAAATGACCGTTAAAGAAGTATAGCCCTATTACTTGATCCGCAACAATCCCGCCCCATATGTTAACAGGCCATCTGTGATGGCGATCGACTGTATGCAAAAAATTGGGCTTCTCATAATAATGAAAATTGTCTCTTAACCAAGCCATTATTATTAAACGTAGATTCTTCTTATGCTAATTTATCCACAACCTATAAACAAACCCCACTCGTTGATAAAAATCCGTGTCAAAAAGGGCGTGATGTAATTGGACATGGTATGGATGAAACTTGTGTTTCTCTAGTGTCCTTTGAATACCACTTCTACTAACTCCGGTTGCGAAACTTATTTTAACATGTTTTTCATATGCCAAGCTTCCGGTTCTGGGAAAATCTCGAATTAGTCGTTCAAAAACAACCTTATTCGGATGATTTACCTCAGGATATTTTGTGCATACACTCTAGATTACTAATATCAGGTCGATTCTTTCCTGAACTCAACAGATTTTTATATTGAAGTTAATTTTCTGCAAAAATCAGCACGACAAATTAATATTAAAATAAATGACATTTATGAAATCAAAGGATTGACAGACATTTTCAGTATTGCGCTTAACTAAAAAAATCCAAAAATTGCAATTATTGTTAAAAATAAGTATAGGAAGCCCTAATACAACTCGAAAGACATTAAAATGTTATAGCACATTCAGGCATTATATACAGGGTGCACCATTTAAATTTATTAAGATAATCTAGTTTAAAGGTGATCAACTTTTTTTTCACTCTGTATATTAAACTAAAAACGAACTATTTCGCTTTATACTTCACTTAATAATATTGGTGAAACGAGGGGGCAAAACAAATGTATTTTCTATTGTAATTTTATAAATTTAAAAATATCTCAAAACCTGTTGATGTTAGGTATAGGGACCATAACATTAACTCACCCTTATTTGTGCTCTAGGTTTCATAAATGACATAAAATACAGGGTGTTTCAGGTAAACAAATAAGTTTTATATGGCTCTTTTTTTCAATGAACCCTGTATAATCTGCAATATTTTAAAATTGTCCTTCAAACGGTGCCCGTCACACATACAAAAAATCTTTTAAAAATATTCAAGTGTTTTTCGTGGAGAAAGCGTGTCGTCTATGGTGGGCCCACTCTGTATATGAAGGTTGACAATGTGTTGTCACATCTAACTAAAGGGCTTTTATGTATTTCCTCTTAGTTTAAATAACTTAATCAATTGAGAGAATAGCGAAATATCATTTTTCCATATGTGGAAAATGATGTGTAATGATCCAAAGATCCAAAACATTAAGTAGTGAAATTTTTGAAGCATTTATGATTTGGGTACTCAAATAAGAATGTTGAAAATTGTGAATAACTAAACCAATTCAGGGAGTAACGTATGTTCAAGTAGATTCGTATATACCTATTTGCTTCTGGAAACACGGCAGATCGTACAAGTAAAAATTAATTCATAAAATAGTTTTACACAAGATAATAATTATCAATACAAAGAATCATCCTGTAAATGATATTACGGAAAAACATTACAAAAACAATAGATAACAGATAAATTAAATTCTTTAATTTATTTTGACGTTTAATAGATTTCCGATTTCCAAAAAACCAAAAATTCCTCTTAAGAGAAAGTTAACCAAATAACACACCGGAGAGAAATAAAAATGAACTATATTATTTTTAAATTAAACTAATAATATAATG
This sequence comes from Vesta saturnalis, assembly GCA_036346205.1. Lineage (NCBI taxonomy): Eukaryota > Metazoa > Arthropoda > Insecta > Coleoptera > Lampyridae > Vesta > Vesta saturnalis. Next base: position 300,774 of record JARFJB010002144.1, on the reverse strand, counting down.
TTAGTAAGTTAAATTAATTTAAAAATACGGTAGATCCTTTTTTTTTCGTTGGTTTATTAGTTTTTTACGTTGTGTGTTCATTATCAAATACCAGTATTAATTCTGTACCTTCCCAGTTTTTTTAAATAGCTATTTATATAACAAGTTGTAAAAGAAACGCGTTTTTTACGCTAGACGTGAAGTTGAAACACATCGTGTACAAAAACAAGCACGTTTGCACCGTCTTTTATACACCATTTTTTGCAAATTAGTCCTTGTGGAAAACTACCACATTCGACACGTTTTAGATTCATTTCGATTACAATAAAATATAGAAATTTTATTTCGTTACTTACAATAGTTTTTCAAGCTGCACCTTTAATTTTCATTACAAATAAGTGTACTTTCTGTATAAAAATGATCAATTCATTATTATCATTCCTTAACAATTGAAATCTCGTTTTACCACTAGTGGTAAAAGGAGATTTGATTTTAACACAAGTGTTAAAATCAACCGCTTCTGACAATTTAAGTGTACGACAAAAAGATGACATTTTTTAACTAAATGTCAAAAAGTATATCAGAGTGTTCATATTTTTGAAAAGCACAATGAACAGAAAAAAAATTTAAGGTACAGCTTAAAAACCTGCCACTATATTTCATTTTAACTAAATTATCGTAATCTACGCTCAAAACTATATCAACAATACTTATAACTTCCGTGTTTTTTTGAAACTATTTTCAAAATTGTTTCTTTACGTGCTCGACCTTTCATGTGATCTAACCGAAACAAACGAATGTATCTAAAACGACGTTCCTTTTTGTGAAAATTCATATTTCATTTTCCAAAATATTCCATAGATCATATTTTTTCTTAATTTTTGGAATATATTTATGCAAACTTTGGATCATTACACATCATTTTCCAAACATATTTTCAATTGCTTTAAACCAAAAAAATTATTCTGCAAAAAGTTTCCAAAATGATATTTCAACATTCTCTTACAATTGACTTTTTTTAAGTTTCGTGGTACCAACTACAAGGTGGGATTTTGAAAAAAACTGGAATAGAAATTAATATTTTTCCATAAGAACCCTTTCCACAGAATTAGCAACACAGTATACTATCAAGGTCGCCATAAAATATATCAATTATGTAATCTTTATTTATTGAAAATAACATCATCTTTACATTTTTGGAATGCACAATAAATATAATTTTAATTGCAAAAAAATAATATACGAGTATGATTCCTATTTAAAAGAAAAACATAAGTCAAAAACCTTGCACAATATTCATTTTTGACTGCGCCATCGTAATCTACGCTAAAAATTGCATAAATAATATTTTCAGTATTGTTTCTCGATCTCGTCAAATAAGTGAGATAACAATTTTTAGAAATAGGCAAAAATTGGCAATTGAAGGAAATCAAACAAATGAAAATAGACAGAAAACAAATGACGAACCACAGAAGGTACCTTTCAAATCCGACCCATGACATCTATATCAATTTGTATGGTGTACGTTACTACCTACTTCATATACAATTTGCTCAAAATATGGCCATCCTGTACATACAAAACTTAACACAAATGCAATCTACTTTCAAGTGCAGCCTCACCATATTATTTCAGGAAAGATGGCTGTTGAGTAAAATGTGAAAATTAATTTACATAATCTTATTATTTACACAACCATATTATTTACATTTTTCATACGTAAACGACGTAGATCAATGAATGTATCATTAGTGATGGCAGGGGGTAAGTGACCTGGAGCTTACACAATCGTTAATAAGCAACAATTGTTGGGGAAACTGCCAACCTTCTACTAATGACATTAATGTAAGCTTTAATTTTTTAAAAACTGGTTGCCGGTATTATAATAATAATTATTATTAATATTATTATTGATGTTCCTACTGATAACATAATACACACACTTTATTATTGTTTTAACCCTCCTACCGGATGCGACCGTGCCAGATGCGACTCGTGCCGCAAGCGACCCACCAATTTGCCTTCGTGTCACTTGCGACCCAAGTACTGATGTATCAGTGGAATATGGTAAAATTAATTTAATTTTACTATTAAATTTTATTTTTAAATTTATTTAATTTTACTATGGAATGTTGACTAATGCGTCTCTGCTAAAATTCCACAACAGTTTGTAATTCTGGGGGAGGCGGGAATCCCCCGTACCGAATGCCACTTTCACTTTCACCCCTACAACACTGATGTTGTTGACCTGCTATGGAATGTTGACTAACGCGTTTGCATTGTTTGACAAACAACCCTCATTTATCTTGTGACTTGCAGCCACTCAACATTGTGTAAAGTTTGCTTTACAAGTGTTTTGTGCGATGGAAGAATCCTATGTTATTACAACCAAAAAAGGAAAGTCTTCTTTAGTGTTTGGGGCGTATTCATACCGAGTTCATAAGACTACTCAGGAAAACATATCGTGGCTGTGTATAAAAGGGAAGAAAAGCAAGTGTCGCGAAAGAGTCAAGATAACACTGTAGCATTAAATAATACCGGGCACTACTACGCAGCATTCTTGTGTACCAAATTAAGCGGAGTTGGACGTCAACAGAGCAATGCATAACTGTAGGAAAAGAGCGAGAGTGGAAGTGTCAGTGCCGGTAAACGTGATATATAAAGAAGAATTTTTAGGACTGTATTCCCAAGGATTTGAACTGGTGACTGAAGTGCCGAAATATGACTCCGTGAAAAGTGTTTTATGTCGAAACAGAAGGGGAGCAATCGGGACTGATCAAAATTCTAAATCAAGTCATGAAATTGTGCTTCCTGATGATCTATTAGCGTTGCCAGATGGAAAAAGTTTTTTATTGGCTGATAAAACCATAAGGGACAAGAGAATGATAATTTTTGGGAGGTGAAGATACTTTGCAACTGTTAGAGAAGCAGGGCGCGACTTAATTTTTCGACGGTACATTTAAAAGTTGTCCCAAGCAGTTTAGTCAACTTTATTCCATTCACGTCGACATTGGAAGTTCTGACACAGAAACAATATATAGCTATTTTAGGTAATGACGAAGCTTTACAGCTGATTCTCTTTAAGTAAAAAATAATAAAAAAATATATAAGAAAGTATAAAAAAAATATGGTTGCTTAAAGTCCAACCCCAAACCTCGTCGTGGTAGCAGCTGGAAACTAGAGATAGATATGATAATATATATATATATATATATATATATATATATATATATATATATATATATATATATATATATATATATAGATCTCTAGGCTAATATGGGGCTTCGGCAGACGGTACATATTTCTTAAATATGCATAGGGTTTATAAACTAGGTGTAAATTAACTTGGGGTTAAATTTCCTCTCTCGAACAATGGGTCGCATGCGGCACTGAAAGCTACTAGCAGGGTCGCTACAGCCACGATTTTTGCTGGGTCGCATTCGGCACGGTCGCACCCGGCGCGTAATCGTTGATATAACAGTAAACAATAATAAGAAATAAGATGTAGTATTTATTATTTATTACATTTTATTACGTTATTTTATTTGTATTACCTATTATTATAAATGTTATGTAAAGAACATCTGAAAAACGTACTAGTTAGGTATATACATTTATTTGTTACAGTCTTGACAGTAGTAATATACATGAGCTTTACATAGGTATTTCGTGTAATTACAATATACCATATTAGTTTTATTATCATTTGGAGAGAGACAAAAATTACATCTTTTACGCTTGGTTGTGGTTGATTGTTCCCTTACTTCGGCATTACCGGTTGAAGAACTTGACTTTATAACCATTTCAGCTGCAGAAAACTTCGAGGACACGTTTTCTTTCTTGCAATAATGGAGTGATCATGGAATTATCCAGTTCTTCAAGAAACAGTCACCGTTTTTTAAGTTTTCCAGCATTCCAGGTTGGAATTACTTCGCACCACAGAACATAAACGTTGTAAGCTGAAACGTCCATGATATTGTAAAAGATAGTCATTGGCCCGCATGTGTATGTTATTATTAACTTGTCTAACGTGTCTACAGCACCTTTAGTTTTGTTGTAATCTAAAATCATAAACGGCTTTTTATGATCTTGGTTATACACTCCGTTATCGTGGTGCATGGTGCTCATGAGCGTAACATTTTTATTCCGTTTCGGAATATAGGAAACTATCGACGTGTCCTAGGTAAAATAAAATTTTGAAGAAAGAACTTTTATCCTGTTGCAAACCAATGCGGCGGGCAATTCAGGCTTATTTTTACGAATAGTGCCAAGCACGGTAATTTTTCTTTGCAATAGCATCTTCCCCAGATCGTTCGAGGTAAAAAAATTATCACACGTTACCAGTGGCGTAACTAAGGTGGGCTAAGCCCCTTGGCAAACATAGGCTGTACGCCCCCTCCTTCCAAACAAATAATTGTATAAAGAGTTTCTTTTACTAGACATTTTTAAAGAAAGGGTTGACTGTAAGTGTATATATTTGGTCCAGGATAAAACAAATAAAAATAAAACAATATTTTGATCAATCAGTTACATTTAATAATACTAGTCTACTATTTACAAGAATATAAATATAGGCTACTCATTAGCCAATAAGTTGTTTTAAAATCAAAACCTAATTTTTACACATATCAAAGCAATTTGACTAATGTTAAATTATTATAAGTTTTTTTATGAACGAATAAGTTCTAAAGTAAAATAATAATTTTCATATTAATGTATACCTTATTTTTTTTACTTTATTTTCTTTATGTATCGTTAATCATGTTAATAAATTTTCTTAATATTAGAAATGTATTTTTTGAAATCCAATTTTAGATCTAAATTTTTTGAAAACAACGGAAATACGGAATTTTCATTACCACTAATCAATCCAAGGTATTATTGTTATTCTGCGTGTTCATTCCAATAATATTACCTTGTGATTGATTAGATGTAATTTAAAATTACCGCGTTTATTTAATTAGTATGTGTCCTAATTGTAGGTGACGCTCAAAATCGTTTTGAAAAAGTATACAGAGTTGCCATTCTTAACGTATTTTTTTATCTATGACTGCTAAGACAATAACTGACTGTGACTGTGTGACTGACCCTGACAGATAAACAAAGGGTAGACAGAACAGCGGACACTCGGACAGGGCAACAGAGGCGCGCCTGGCGGTGATTCACAGCGACGATGCGACGTCACATCAACAAACACAGAAGAAAAATCTGTTCGTTGCATCACACATACTTACCATAGATGTAGAGAGACGTTGATACTTACTCTCTCAGTCTCACTGCTCTCTCTTTAGTTAACATTCATCAGTATTTTTCATTTAAGATTTTCATTACTCTTATTTTTTGTTATTGTCTTTTGCTGCGCCCTCCTGCTCTGCGCCCCTTTGCGCTGCCAAGGTCGCCAAGGCGTTATTTACGCCCCTGCACGTTACGAGATTATGCGTATCAACTTTATCTGAAATCGTAGCTTCCACTACGTCATTCGATTCGCTATTATATATCTCGGTTTTGGACAAATGGTCTTCTTCTTCAGAAGCATTAGAATCGCTATCAGAAACACAAAAATTTCTCAAGTTCAGTATCCATAAGCACTCTCTCACTACACATTTTCAATTGTTAGGTATTTCTTACTAGAGTATAGCATCAAGTTTGATATTTATTATGAAACTAACACACAGATGCTCACTGGTTGCATTTATACGCGGAACCACAGACAAGTCGCAACAGGAATAAACTTGTTTACCGGTACGCAAATAACGCATATAATGTGGCAATATTATGTAAGTTATTTATATTTATTTATTTTTTTTTTTTTTAATAAAGCCTATGGCTTTGATACATAGCACCTAGTTATAAACTAATAAGCTATTTTACTATTAACCTAATTTACTAATAAGATTTAAGTTTTAACTGTCACCCAATGGCTCGAGTCAATTAATTGTTCACTTTTATTAAAATATTGTCACTAGAAGTCACAGTGATAGATTGCGTATTTTACGAGTGCTCTGCTTTTTATATCACTCCCGCACTTTTCACGTACACTTGGTTTCATATCAGTTCAAATGGTTTAGTTCGCTTGAGACGACGAAGTAAATCAACATTGTTCAGGAGCTGGATAGCCGCGTTATTGGGATGTCGATGAAGACGTTCTTCATGGGATGTTGCATATTTTCGGATTACGCTGGACACTGTATCTATTTGGAGGTCTCGATGCAGGTCAGTGTTTCTGATGTACCACGGAGCATTTACTGCATTTCGTAGCACTTTGTTTTGAAATTTTTGTATAGATTTCACATTCGTTAGTTTGGTACATCCCCATAGCTGGATGCCATAGGTCCATGTCGGTTTTAAGATCTGTTTGTATAGGAGGACCTTATTATATGTTGATAACTTAGAGTATTTTCCCATTAACCAGTACATTTTACGATACTTGATGCCGAGTTCTGCTCGTTTCTTTTAACGTGCTCTTTCCAACGGAGCTTCACGTCAAGGGTCATTCCAAGATATTTGGCAGTATTTACATATGGAATGACTTTACCATTAATTATAACAGGAGCATATTGATTTCTTTTATTTGTGAAGTTAATATGATTTGATTTGGCCTCGTTCAATCTGATCTGCCATCTTTTGCCCAAGTGCTAATAGCGTTTAGGCCTTTTGTAGTTTTGTAGTAGCTCTGTTTACGTCCACGTCGACAGCCATAACGGCTGTATCGTCGGCAAAAGTAGCCACTATCACATCATTCGATTTTGGTAGGTCACTGGTGTATAGTAGGTAGAGTGTCGGTCCAAGTACACTACCTTGTGGCACACCTGCACTAATCGGTTTGAGCTCTGAGTAAGCGTCTTCGTATTTAACGCGAAAGTATCTATCTGAAAGATATGAGCGGAGTAGTGCACTGATTTCAACCGGTAGGAATCTGTTTATTTTAAGGAATAGTCCATCGTGCCAAACACGGTCGAATGCTTGAGCCACGTCGAGAAAAACTGTGGCACAAATTGCTTTTTCTTCGAGTGCCTTTTCGATTACATCTGTTATACGATGCACTTGATCGATTGTTGAGTGCCTGTCGCGAAAGCCAAACTGATGTTCTGGGACTAGTTGTCTTTCTTCGATCACAGGTTTGAGTCTTTTCAGTACTAACTTTTCAAAAAGTTTGGAGATTACAGGGAGGAGAGATGGGTCTGTACCCTGCACTTCGTTCACGTCTTTACCTGGTTTTGGAAGGACAATTACTTCTGCACATTTCCATGCTTTTGGCACATATTGTAGTCTTAACGCACAATTTATTAACATAGTAAGTTTCACTCTGCCCTTTCCGTGGCAGGTTTTTCAACACTTCACCGTTGATGAGGTCGAAGCCTGGAGATTTAGCGGGATTGATGTTGGTCATTATCTCCTTTTTCACTTCTTTGGGTGTTACTAGTTGTATATTTTTATGATTGGCTTGGGATCGCGTAGCTCTAATTATCCGTCGGTTTTCGTAATGTTTAAATGTCTCCTCAAAGTGTCTTGCAAATAAGTCCGCTTTGTCTTGGTTACTTCTTGCCCAATAGTTGCCATTTCGGATTGGTGGTTTTTGGATGATAGGTCTTTTGATTGTTTTGGTCATCTTCCATAGACCATAATCCGTCGTAAGATCGTCTGTCAAATTTTCTAGTACGCTTGTAATAGTTTCTTGTTTCCATTCTTGGACTTGCTTTTTGATTTCGGCTGTTAGGCTATTTAAAATGGTTTTGTCTGCAGGGTTTCTGGTTTTTTGCCATTTCTTCCTTGCCTTTCTCCTGGTGGCAACTAGAGTTCTAATCTCTTTTGGGTAATTTTTACCCTTAAATATTTTCGGGCATGTAGGTGTAGCAGCCCATGCTGCTTGTTGAACAAGTTCAGTGAATTTTTCTACTGCATGTTCTAGCTCGTCAGGTGTCTTTAGAGAGACATTAAGTTGGATGTTCTTATCCAGGTGCAAACGGAATTTATCCCATTCAGTGTATTTATGTGTTAGAGTGGGCTTACCTTCCTTTTGATAATTCTTTCACTCAGAGTTAGCACTACGGGAGAGTGATCTGAGCTAAGGACAAATTCTTCCTCAATCTCGATGTAATTGTCTGAGATGTTTTTGAAATAAAATGTCCAATAGATCTGGTCGCTTATGGATGTCGGTCGGCCAATAAGTTGGTTTTCCGGATGTGTGTACTTGGCAGTTATATTCTCTAACAGCCTGTAGTAGTTCTTTTCCTTTGAAGAGGTTGTGTTAGAACCCCATTCTATATTCTTGGCGTTAAAGTCTCCGCCAATTACAAACTTTCCTTGAAATTCTATGAGCAGACTAAAGTAGTCTTCCCTTTTTAGGTTATACCGCGGAGGTATATAAATGGCGCCCACAGTAATCCAACCTTTTGTGGTTTTAATTTTTGCTGAGGTTACTTGGTATTGTTCTGTTTGAATATGAAAATTTTCATATTGTGATATGTGCTGCCTAATTATGACAGCATTTCCTCCCCTCGCCGTATTGGATGGGTGTGTTGTATGGTAGCAGCAGTAACCTCTTATTTTGATGTAATCCTCTTTTGTGAGGTGAGTCTCTGATACCAGGCATATATCTATGTGTTGTGTCTCTAGGGCTATCTGTAATTCATCTATCCGTTGACGTAGCCCATTGGCATTCCACGTCATTATGCGTAGTACATTCATTTTTTGCTTTTAGGAATAGCCCCCAGGCTTCGCGGTTTTTCTAGATCTTCTAGCCTCTTATTGAGTATTTTGTTCATTTCCTCTTGCTGGGATAGCTTTTCAAGGATCTTTTGAAGTGTTTGCTCAATGCCACTGGGTTCGCCATTTTTTGGGTCAGGTTTTGTACCCTTTGTTCTCTCTGCATATGTTTGATCTGTACGAATGGCATCTTGCATTTTGTATTGAACCTGTTGTTGTGGTTTTGTTTGTGTATGTATCCATTTTCTTTTATTATTTTGATTACGCATTTTTTGTAGCCCGCGAATAACTTCACAGCCTCTATAGTTGGCCGGGTGTGGCTTTCCGCAATTGTGACATTTTGGTTTTTCGGTTTTGTTTTTTGGGCAGTCGCTAGATCTATGCGTTCCTGAACATCTTACGCATTTACTTATTCTAGCACAGAATCGTTGGGTATGTCCCCATTTTTGGCAATTTTTACATTGCGGGATCAGTTTAGACTTGCGTAGTGGTTCAATATTCACTTTTATCCCTAAAATTGTTTTAATTTCATAGATCTTTTCCACTGGTGTTCCGTTTTTAAAGCTGATTCTGTATAATTATATTTATATTTATCAAAATAAAACAAAACTAATAAAATACATTCGTCTATAGTAATAATCTGCTTCTCGTTCTTCTGATTTGAACCACACAAATCACCGGGGCATATAGACCCAAACAGTGAGTGTAAAAAATGCATTAAAAAAAACTAATTATAATTTTCTAATATCAATCTAGGTCACCGTTATTAGAGTAATGAAATAAAACTCATGCAGTGACAAGGAAATATTTAAATAAATTAAGGAATTACGCGCATTAGAAGAACGCGATTGAGTCATATTGACTCGAACACAATAGGAGGGTTGATATGCACTGTAACCTTTATGATGAAACCATAAAATGTAAATATATTGACGTTTGTTAAAATAATATTAAATATTATTTCTTGTTAGTGATAATGATAATTTATATGAATCTAATCTAAATAAATAAAATCGTAATGTACACACTAACTTTTGAGATGAAATCAATGGAATTTAAATAAAATGACGTTCATTAAAATATTACTAAATTATTGGCCGTTAAATTTTGTAATTAATAAGTGTGAATATTAATCTAATCTAAATATCAAAACTAAATCAATTTGTTGCATTACACACCTTCGTATTAACCTCGCTGTTTACTTTCAAATGATATAGTTAAAATTCATGTCAGTGGTTTAATTTTGTATTGAAAAGACTAGTAAACTCAAGCATTACACATTTTTTTTTATTTCTTCATTAAAACACAAAATTGCTTTACGTACGCAAACGCGAATAGATAAATTGGGCGGCGGACAATTGCACGCAACCAATTACAGGGGTATTAACATAAGGGACAATTGCATGAAGTTTTATTACAGGTACAAGTAAAAGTTGGACAATTGCACGCAACTATGACCCTCATTACGGGATTATATCTCTATCCTAAGAGATAGAAATTAATACGATAGAAAGGAAACTTAAAATTTACTGTAACCTAGGAAAGCCAGGCAATCAACCGGGTATGGTATTATTTCTAATTATGTTAATTAAAAACTACATAAAAATGTTGTAATTGTTTTGTAGTTTACATTCTCTATTTCTGGAGAATAAATTAAATGTTATGTCATTAAAATATATAAATACAAGTTGGTACAATTGTCCTGTTTTATTACAGGTAAAGTTTTGGGATAAAATTCCATGTCATCAGTTGCGCCCAATTGTCCATCACCGGATAAATTGGAACCCTTCAAACCTACCTGTTTCATTTGAATAAAATACAATTCACGGTGGCAAAAATCTCACTATGTTATATGGATAACTTTGTTATTATAAGAAATACAAGGTTGGTTAAATTAGGAAAGTTGGGCAGAATTACATGAAGATTTAGAACCCGGCAAGAAAATTGACCACTGTTGCCAAGTTTCCGATTTATTTGAGAAAAACTGAAAATAGTTAAAATTTTCAATCAATGTTGGCTCGTTAGTTATTAAAAATACAGTAAAATCTTAAAGAGGTAATAGATCATTTTAAGATTAATTAGATGCACCACTCAAACATTTTTTTAAATCACTGCTTTTTGAGTTACAACCTTAACTTACCTTTCTTTAAATAACAACCATAAGCGAAAGTTAACTTATTAATTCTTTATTTTATTCCGATTTCAACGATATAAAGTTTTGTATATCTAATTTTAATAATAATGCGTAAAACTTCAAAAATTAAAAAAAAATCATTTAACTAAATGCATTGCTATGGCTATGATAAAACAACTGAAAATCGTCCAGCAAAAACAATAGTCTAACGCATTGTCAAATATCATTAAGTTTAATTATTGCATTATAGTTCGTTTTGCTTTGATAATTACTGTAGAAGTGCGTTTAGAAGAGTTTCTAAAATGTATTCCACTGAAGAAAGAAACGACATGTTGTTTTGCTACTATTCATGCGAACATGATTCAAACAGAACTTCCGAGTATACTTTCAAACTTATATGCAACGACGTCAACCGAATAAGCGTATTTTTGGTAAAATGGAAGAAAATTTAAAAATGTATGGATCCTTTACCAAACCAAAGGATGCGCCAACAAATTTTAACGTTGAAACTTAAACCAATGTTTTGGCATATTCAGATTTCAAACCAACTGCGTGTATTAGGGAAATAGGTATGAAGTGTGGTGTTTCTAAAGACGAATCAAGATTAATTTTAAAGAAATATGGACGAAAGCCATATCGCCACCACGTAGGAAATACTTTATATCCAACAGATTTACAGAGAAGGCTAAAATATGCTAACTGGTTTATTCGAAATTTAGAGATAGAAAACGTTTCATATAAAATCCTTTTCACCGATGAAGCAAAATTATGTGACGTTCTCTACGGAAACAGCGCATATGTAACGTATAATGTGTATTGTCTTAGATATAACAGGTGAGCGGTATGTTAAAGGGAGCCTGATATGACCTCGTGTAGATCATATCTTATCCTAATGAATAAAATCATTCTAATATAAAAATATTGTTTAATGGTTTATTCTGAATTAAGCATGTGTTCTAAGGGAACTTCACAGATACTTCCACTTTATATCTTTATTTTAAGAGTTCCTCGGAAAGTTAACAATGTGATTTAGGGAGAACGTCTTAATTTGAAAAAAGCTTGTATAAATTTTGGTATAATTAATGCTAGCCAATAGATACGTGTAAACCACAAAAATCACAGATATGGGTAAGCATTAATTATATATCAAATTTAATACACGTCTAGTTTAAATTGAGACGTGATACTGAATCACATTGTTAGTAAGTGACAGAAATCTTAAAATAAAGGCGAAACGTTAGTATAACCCCACCCACTTCGCTTTTGACCTTAATTGCTTTTAGTGACTTTTAGAGGATACCCATAATAGTATGGTTTTTCCGAGCTTATGACCGAGCTAGGGTAATACAATCTGCTGAGCATTCGGATGCTTATGGGTTCGATCCCCGTTACTGTATACCACGATAGTAAATAAGAGAGTTATACGGATAACGTGACTGCATGCTGCTGCGGGAACATTTCATAGTCAGTGTGCGAGATGGAATATAGAGGGAATCAGATCCCGAGATCCCTTCAACATTCTAAGTATGCGTAAAGTGTTTTATCATATATGACGTTTTTGACAATGTGCTAGAATTGTTTTATAGTAGGTACATTACGCATTTCTTTCCCATGCAAAGAACTCGAGGCAGGTATATTAAGATCTGTTTATCATGATGTATTAATCATAATTAAACAATACTATAAACAAGATGATAGAGGTAGTAATATGTCAAGTGCAAAGAAGAAGAAGGAATCTATATTGCAATCTTCCAAATTTTTATATTCTTTTGTGTCTTTTGAAAATAATATACCAATATATATATATAGAAACTTTGATTTTATGACCGTCCCCTAGATTTTTTTTAGATTTCCACAATTCTTTCTAGTAAGTGGAGTTTTGTGTTTAGAAATATGAACTGTGTCTTTGTGCGAAATTTACTATAGTACGTCCCAGAATATCAGAGAGTAATAAATCATCTTGGCAGCTACAGGTCAGTGGCGTACTTATTAAACGCATATACTATAAGGCCTGTAAAATATATTGACTTGTCAGTTTCTTATGTTCGCATAAAATATTTAAAAAAATATACTTGTAATTATAATTATGACCTATATACGTACAAAAAAATTAAGCGATTTAATATCTAAGCCTTTGTCTAAGTAACCTGCACGTTTGCTTTATCAAACCAAATAATGTTTGTTAACGTACATTTAATCTGTTTCAAGTTTCAGCAGAGAAACCGTTTGTGACGTGATTATCACCTTTTTGTTTTAAATTTAGATAAATCAAATTAGCATTTCCTTTAAGAGGAAATGAAGCGACAGTTCTATTTTTGTTAGTTACGTACAAATTGTTTGAGATGAAATTAATAAAAACGTCATCTGAAGCATATACCTAATACATTGCACTATTATCTAATTATATGTAAATTAGAAATATGACTCACTTAATGGGGGTTGCATTAAATGCAATCACCACATTTATTATTTCAAAACAAGTACTTTAAAATGATCAGCTATTTTCGAGTTTTGGTTGAAAACGGTGGTGAAAATACTTCAATAAAGAAATTCTTACCCTCAACAAAATAGTAGCAGTACTAAAATAAGACGTCGATGGACCACAATGTTCTCGGTCGACACAGGGCCCTACAGGAACTTAACTTTTTGTGGGAAAAAGTGAGTTGAAAATCAGTACTAATTGATAATCTCCAAATACCTTCGTGAAATGAAGCAGTTTAGTACCTAAGGACGGGAAATCTTTTATCTCGATGATACTTGGTTAAACGAAGGATATACAGTAAAAAAATTGGCAGGATAAAAATGTTACAAGTTACGTACGTCGAACGCTTACCAACAACTGCATGGAAAAAAAGAAACATTACCAAATGAATAACATCAAAACTGTGCTCAAACGAGAGCTTTTAGATGTAGCAAGTAGGCATAAGGAACAATTTGTTAAGTATGTTATTGATGGACTGCTTCTCGCGGGATTGCCGTACATAGATTACCACCATATCACTGCGAACTCAACCCCACAGAGTTAGTTTAGGCTGAAATAAAAAGTGAAGTAGGTCGTAACAATCCGAGTTTTAAATTAAGTGAAGTGCGACAGCTATTATTGAAAGCCATCCACAATGACAATGCTGAACAGTGGGAAAATGTGTTGATCATGTAATTAAAGACGAACAGCGTATGTGGGAACTTGATGTGATAATGAAAGAAACAATAGAACCCGTTATAATATCAGTAGGGCAATAATGATTATTAGTTACCTTTCGTATTTGTTTCCAAAACCTACCTTTACGACAATATTAAATGTAAAAAAATTAATGTAAACTACATTTATAATTAAAAATTATTATTAATTTTATTAAATAACAAGTTTACTTCGAGTAGGATTTGAACCTACGACCTGTACTTTGCTAGAGTGTCGCGCTAACCAACTGCGCTATCGAGATTCATACCCCAAACGATGTAAATTTTGTCTTTATGTATGTAGAACTGATGTAAATTCTAAATATAATGAGATTACAATCAAATTACTTATATTAAGGGAATGTGAGCCTGCAATATCACAAGGATTCACACATACCAAAGCAACTTGGCTATTATTAAATTATTATAAGTTTTTGTTATGAACGAATAAGTTCAAAGGTAAATATGTAATTAATATAATATGTAATTAATGTACTCTAGCAAAGTACACATCGTAGGTTCAAATCCTACTCGAGGTAAACATTTTATTTATGTATTTAATAAAATTAATAATAATTTTTACATATTTACCTTTGAATTTACTCGTTCATAACAAAAACTTATAATACATTAATAATTATTTTATAATAATCAAAACATTTTGAAACAGTCACATCTAACATAAATGTTTAATACTTTCACGCCTTTCAATTGTTTGATAATTAATCTACAATTTTTAATACCAGTGAAATCCCAACCGCACGTCTATAAGTTAGTTTACACCATCTTTGTTTAAACTAGCTCGGTTTGCTACTGATTTCTGTTTGCCGCAAAAAAAATCAGTTATGTATAATATCCAGACATTATTAATAACTAAATTAGCTAACTAAAGTGGTTAATTAATTACAACAACCAGTCATTATTCATAATAGCTAGTACAGTTTGGCTAAAGTAATAAATATTTTCAAATATTAATCACTTTGACTAGACATTATGAATAACAACTAACATGGATTAGTGAAAATAATAATTCTCACGCACTGTTCTGATCAGGTATGTGGGGAAGTCAAGTGACTCCTTTCTGTCTGCGTCCACCGACCGCGTGTAAACAGTCGCCACAGTCGTGGAGGATGATGCACGTAATGTGCGCTAGATGCGTTTGCAATCGTAATTGGGTCGTTATAGTTAGTGTTGAGTGGTGTGTTGTTAGATAGCATGTATAATGGCTGGATAAAATGATAAAGAAAGCCAAATTAATCACTTTGACCAAATTCGCTAGTTATTATACATAATGTCTGGATATTCTACATAATAGCTGGATTATTTACTTTTGCTGTGACATATAAATCACCAAAATAATTTTTGAATAAATAAGGAAATCAACTAAGTTAATTTAGGTGATAAAAATAAATTAAAAGAATATCAGGCTATGGTCTTGTTACCACAAGCAAACAAATATTAACTAAACTTAGATACGAAAATATAAGCAAAACAAATTTGAGTCTCCTGAAAGTAGTAAATAGTAAAGCGCTAATTGCAAAATATTCATCAAACGTAGTGATTGTAATCGTAATCGCATTGAAAACAGACAGTCAAGCTTAAAGTAAAGTAGAAAAAGAAATATTAGCTCACATTACCCTACAATAACACTGTAACTAAGCATAAAAATAATACCAATACTCGTGACTACTACCTTTAAAATAAAAATGAGTTATTAAAGTTCAATTATAAATACCAAATAACTACAAATGGAACTAATAAATTACGTCTACGAATACAGAAATACAGAATGTACAGTAGTATTATTTAGCTATACGATCAACAAGTAACATGCAATCCAAGATAGTTTGATGGAAGTAGATATCTACTATGCAATCCACTATTCAGACTAGCGAGCTAAGTTGGTTGAAAAAGGAATGTACCGCTAGAAGGCGTACTTGTACCTGTACTTGTACCTGTACTTGTACCTGTACTTGTACCTGTACTTGTACCTGTACTTGTACCTGTACTTGTACCTGTACTTGTACCTGTACTTGTACCTGTACTTGTACCTGTACTTGTACCTGTACTTGTACGTGTACTTGTACGTGTACTTGTACGTGTACTTGTACGTGTACTTGTACGTGTACTTGTACGTGTACTTGTACCTGTACTTGTACCTGTACTTGTACCTGTACTTGTACCTGTACCTGTACTTGCACCTGTACTTGTACCTGCACTATTTAATTGTAATTAAGAGTATGTACAACTTGCTGCAAATCTAATAATAAACCTAAAGCTGAGTTATTTTGCAGTTGTACCTCGGGTTATAATTTTAAAAAAAGATTATGGCCAAATTTCTTTCGCAAATTTAAGCATGTAGGATTCTTGGAATATAATACGTTTAGGATTTACAATTTCTTATAACCAAAATGAAGTATAGTAGTGGTATTTTACTAATACCTCCAGTTGACAGTAGTCACTTTGCACAGTACTTTAATATAAGTTAATAATTCGTTAAAAAAATGCAGTACTGTTGTAAGCTATTTTACATCTTCTTAATTTCTCCAAAATGTATGCCCAATTTGCGTAGAATCCTCTACTGTATTAAGCAAATGGTTAAATTCAAAGTTAAAATTTCATTCCATAAATTTCATTCCATTTAAAATAAATAAATATTCTAGTCCATTTATTATTTAAAAAAGAAAATTTAGTAGGTCAAAAGAAAGGAAAAAAAGAAAACATTTTGTATACATGCAATAATTTACTGAAACGTAACTAATTTAAAGTAATATTTGTAAAATAGTTGCAGTAGAACACTTTCCCACTTTTGATTTTCACTTTATATACAAAGAAGTGTAACTAAGTGTATAATCATCGTAAATAATTACATAAATAATGTACACGCACGATAATACGAAAATAGAACTTTTCAACGCGCTTGAAATATTAAAAACGGAAGAAAGTGGTACGTAAATTAAAATGCGTTTTATTTATAGGTAACTATAACAACGACCTTTGCATTCGAAGTGAAATTATTTAACAACAAAAATTCCGTTTCTATTCATTTAAATTTAAAAGTTGAGCGTTGCCCTTCTAAGCTTTATTAATTATTTTTTTGCACGGTATTGTACTTAACTTTTTATAGCGTTAAATTGAGTTCCGGAACGAGCAGTTTAAACGTGTTTTGTTGCAAAGAAAATAATATACTGCTTTTTTTAGTACGTAAGAAAATGTAGAGTGAAATAAAAATAAAGAAAAACTTATTTAGAAGGAAGATTGAGTTCTTAATGCGTATTAAAGAAATGGAATGTCTAAATTTAGATTCAAATTTATTTGCTTCTGAATCCACACGAAAATTGAATATTAAATTAAACTATTTAAGAATTGAAATATGTCAAACAATAAAATAATAAGAAATGAAACTGAATTGTGTTAAATTTATGTCAATTACTTTAATGTACTTTTTCTGTAAATGTTGAAAATTAAAATTAACATTTTATTTACCTTGACTTAGCTTTCTTCTACAATGTAGATAATTCTAGACTAGTTTGGAAGCCCAATTGACCTATAACAAGAAAGAAAAAATATAAATAAATTCAAATAAAAATTTCTATTATTGTATTAATGTGTACAAACTAGCGTTGAGCTTCGCTCCGTGCTATGGCATAACACTCTCTGATAACCGTTTACGATATTTACTTAAAGGTAAACATTTTTTTAAATAATTTTCGGTTGTTAAAAAAGACTAAAATTATGCTTTTTTTAGTTCGTCGTTTCGTAGACATGTAAATGCTACGCATTTAAAATCATGCTAGAGTCGCAACACGTTTTATAATATATCCGAATGTAATTTGATTGTGGTTATTTTATTTTATCGAAAATAAGGTATATTCTGTTAACAATGGTATACATATAAAAAAATTAATTAAAATGAATATCGTCGTAATTAAAAATTATTATTAAATACATAAATGCGAATATTTAATAAAATTAATAATAATTTTTAATTACATATTTACCTTTGAACTTATTCGTTCACAACAAAACTTATAATAAATCGTCGTTTTTGTTTTTATTGTATACTTGATTGCAATGTAGCCAATATGTAACATATGAAAATTGCAAAAAAAAAGAAATTCACTTGCAGAAAGTGTTTAATTTTCTAATTTTTAAGTAATGGTAATAAGTTCTCTCATCTTCACGTTTAATGCTACCAAACTAACATTTACGACAATACGAACTTAAACATTTTAATAAGTAACATTTTTAACCTCAATGTCTGACTTTACTAATTATCATTTGAAACTTTAAATGTTGGCAAACTATATTTTTGGAACCATACAACTTTTTGACGTGCAATGTTACCAAATGATATTAATGTAAGTGCCAACCTAAACATATTAATAAGTAACATTCTTAACCTCAGTGTCTGACTTTACCAATTGTCAATCGAAAATTGAAATACTGCCAAACTATAATTTTAGAAGCATTCAGCTTTTTGACGTGGAATGTTACCAAAATGGTGTTAATGTAAGTACCAACTTAAACATGTTATTAACTAACATTTCTAACCTCAGTGCCTGACTTTACCAATTGTCAATAAAAAATTTAAATGTTGCCAAACTATATTTTTGAAATCATTCAACTTTTTGACGGGCAATGTTACCAAAATGATATTAATGTAAGTGCCAACTTAAACAAGTTAATAAGTAGCATTCTTAACCTCGGTATCTGACTTTAAAAAATTTAAATGTTGACAAATTATATTTCTGGAAGCTTTAAACTTTTTGAGGTGCAATGTTACCAAAATGATATTAATGTAAGTGCCAACTTAAACAGGTTATTAAGTAACATTCTTCACGTTTAATGCTACCAAACTAACATTTACGACTGTACCAACTGAAACTTAAAATAAAATGATATTAATATAAGTGCCTACTTAAACATGTTAATAAATAACATTCTCAACCTCAATCAAAAATTTAAATGTTGTCAAACTATATTTTTGGAAGCATTCAACTTTTTGACGTGCAATATTACCAAAATAATATTAATGTAAATACCAACTTATACATTTAAGTAGGTAACATTATTAACCAAAATGTTTGACTTTAACAATTGCCATTCAGAATTTTAAATGTTGCCAAATTACATTTTTGGAAGTATTCAATTTTTTAACATGCAATGTTATCAAAATAATATTTATGCAAGTACCAACTTACATATTCGAGAAGGTAACATTATTAACCTAAATGTTTGATTTTAAGAATTGCCATTCATAACTTTAAATGTTGCAAAATTATTGGAAGTATTCAACATTTTGATATGCAATGTTACCAAAATTATATTTATGAGTGCACCAATTAAAACATTTTCATAGCTAACATTATTAACCTCAATATTGGACTTTTATCATTATTATCATTAAGAATGTTATGTGTTGCCAAATAACATTTTTATTACTGTTTTTTGGCATACCAAAATAATATTTATAAAACTAAAAATGCTACGAAAGTTGAAATATTGTCAAATTACATGTTGGGAAGTATTCAACTATTGTAAAATGAAATGCCATATTAACATACAAAACTACCAAAATAATAGTTATGAAAGTAAAATTTTCATGAAAGTTTAAACGTTGCCAGATTACACATTGGAAAGTATTCAGCAATTGTAAAATAATATGTCTGTTTGACATGCTACGCTACCAAAATAATATTTTCTGCAAGCACAGTCTGATACGTAATAATTAAATTAAGTTGTTGACCCTCAAAATGTCATTCAGACCTTTAAGAATAGCCAACTTCAATTTTTGAAATAGTCAAGTAATGATTTTGCATTTTTACGTGTCTTCAAATGATCTAAAAATGAATAGTAATTAAAATTAAAGTTAAAAAAGATTACTACAAATTTTTGGAGATGTTCCTATATTCTATAAACAACTACATAGTAGTTTCAATTATAAGTTTATAAGAATAAAAAATAATATCATTTGAGCAAAAACAACTATGGGTATAAATATACATTGTGAGCGATTGGGAAGGGGTTGAGGTTAGATGGGTCAAATTTAGTTAAAACCCAAAATGTTTATAAAAGGTCTAAAAATGATTTTAAGAGTAGTTTGGACCGATTTGGGGTGATCACGTATTTCGCTCATTGTATTGCTCGGTTTTAATTTAGGATCCGTTTTAAAGTTGTATTGTGTGTTAGGCTCATAGTAGAACACGTCTAACCTGAGTTTGACCATTATCTCCATTCCAAGTTCGATTTTTTGGCCAAAAAAGCCGACTTGCGTTTTTTGAGGGATTCTCCATCTAGGTGTCCCTGACAACTTATATGTTAAATTTCAGAGTTCGGATGCGCGAGATAAGAAAGATGGCTGTATATCTCGAAAATTGGAGGGGATACAAAAAAGTTGAAAAAAAGTAAGAGATGCGCGAAGTCGACTTTCCTCAGAATCGACGCGCGTGGAAAAACCCCTCCACCATCATATGTGTGTGTTCCATCCCCTCGTGATGGTGCAACGGTAGTTTCGACTATACTCACGTCGGGCCGTCGGCGAATTTTTATTTCGATCCCTCGCAAACGCGACCGAGACAATCTCGAAAGGGGGAGACGCGGCGACCGAATGCGAGTGTTCCCGTCGAAACGGTACCCGGCACGTTTCTTATCTGGTCGAATTCGGGCCGTGTGAAAAATTTTATACAGATCGGGTCGTATTCCGAATTTGAGAATTTATTTTATAGTTTCTATTTAATAAAATATTCAAACATATGCATACTTTAGTAAATGACGTTTAGAATAAATTAATCAGAAGAATGTCCTTTATTTTTAGTAAAAGACTCATTAAAGTATTCATTTCTAAATAGTCGGAGATGGAGGGATCTCTACAAATGCATTTTAAGGACCCTCTATAACACTCGCGAACAACCACCTAAAAAAAACTGATTCTTATGTAGATAAACCTGGCGGATCCGATTTTGGAGTTCGCCAGTTAATCTGGAATGACAAAATTGATCAAAATCGGCAATTTCCGAAAAATCTCAAATTTTATGGAAATTTTTTAATTTTTACTTATCACCCTATTAAATTGTAATTTTTAGGAGAGCCAAATTAGACCTCTGTTATCATAACTACATGACAAAAATGTAAAAAAAATTACGTGTAATATGTTTTTAAAAAGTTGGTGCCAAGAAATTGGTTAAAAATGCAGCAACAAATGCTCTGTCGAGAAAACTTTTTTGTTTTTAAAGATAGATGTATATAGTAAGTGACAAAGTTGTTGCCAAAGAATTAAAGAAACTTTTTTATTTCGGTGATTTTTTTGATAACTACGTTGCCGCAATATAGAGAAAAAAAAAACTATGCCGGCCGCGACCTATTTAATAATCGTGAGTTTATTCCAAAGTTTATTCAGTAAATTGTAATTTTCAAAAGGGAGAAAAATATAAAAAACAAATTTTGATATTTAGACATACTCATTTTCTGTATTATAAGTGTTTTTGTAGCTGTGGTTTCCTATTAGTGGCGTTGATCGGCCTATTTTCACAGTTTTTGCTTTTTGAGCGCGACGTTTCGGAAACGGAATCTGCTTCCGTCATCACGCTTAGTCCTCAGAAGGACTGTTTTCGTACTTGAGTCGATTTCATATGTTATATATAATTTTTTCCCAAGCACTTGACTACTCTCAGATTCGAACTTGGTACCTTTCACTTACTAGTAGACACCTTTACCACTGAGTCACTGAGTAATCCAATATATCTTTTTTAGAACTCTTTTATATATATATATATATATATATATATATATATATATATATATATAATTAAACTTTTTCGTGGTTGCGCAGAAGTTTATTGCGTATGTTCCGCCGTCACTTCTTGCGCAGGTGTATTGCGCTTAAGGTCGTTGGGTGTGAACTTGTTCCATTCAATGTGGATTTTCATCTGACCAGTACCTACAGTTGTGTTGCTTTACTTGTCCATTCAAACAAAAAGTAGTCAGAAAACAAAATATTAGTTACAAAATTTAAATTTTGTCTCAGTTTATCCATAATAACTTCGCAGAACTCGATTCTGCGATTAAAATCGTCTTCACCTAATTCTTGTAGTAGATGAATTTTAAATTGAATATGGACTCATGTTTTGATTTAAAGGCGACCTGTATAATTGTATATCTGTACAGAGGGCCAAAAGTACCGCATAAATTCAATTAAAAATTAGGTGTTTGTTTTTTGGAAAAACTCTCGGACACGTCGATTTTAATTTTTTGTAGCGATTTTTTTTATGCTAAGTTCATGTATACAGGGTGGCCCAAAAACAATTTATGACTACCAACTTCATTTTTTCAAATGGAAACACCTATTTTTTATTTCATTTTTGGATTCTGCTTTAAATTTTAAGCAAGTTTTATTTTGATTTTGATCCATTTTTTGACGTAACACACATGTATACAGGGTGGCCCATGTATATTATGACGTTTTTGGGTTCTCTGAGAAACTCTGAACATATTTCATGTAACGTACTAATATCTAAATTCAACAGTGTTCGAAAAAATTACATAAAATAGAAATAACCACAGAACTTTAATAAATAACAAATGTTTCAATCACAGTTAATATCGACATGGGTATATTACATAAAATATGTTTCTACATTAATAGTTCTATTTTATGTAATTTTTTCGAACACTGTTGAATTTAGATATGGGTATGTTACATGAAATATCTTCAGAGTTTCTTAAAGAACTCAAAAACGTCATAATATACTTGGGGTTTCATAAAAAAATGAAAAAGTAAATTTATCTTCTACATGGGTCACCCTGTATACATGTGTGTTACGTCAAAAAATGGATAACTAAAAACAATATTTGACATGTTCCAGCATCATCATGAAAAATATTTCCTTCAGTTTTTAACAAATTTATGCGGGACATGGTACATAAAACTTACTTAAAATTTAAAACAGAATCCAAAAATGAAATAAAAAATAGGTGTTTCCGTATGAAAAAATGAAGTTGGTAGTCATAAATTGTTTTTGGGCCACCCTGTATACATGAACTTAGCATCAAAAAAATCGCTACAAAAAATTAAAATCGACGTGTCCGAGCGTTTTTCCAAAAAACAAACACCTAATTTATAATTGAATTTATGCGGTACTTTTGGCTCTCTCTGTATAGCACATTTAAATCTTCAGTGTTGTAAAAATTCAAGATTTCCATTTACGCACAAGGTTCTTACTATACCTTTACAATTGAGAAATTAGTGTCATACTGCGAGGATATGATTTATTAATTAATGTGATGTGTGCTGCCTGACAGTAAGTATTTTACTATGGTAAGTATACAGTACCATCTAAACGACTATTACTCGCAACCATGTTTATACCCCTGCCCTTTAAAATAAAACAGCTGTTAGAACTAAAAGCATACCGTGCACTACAAATGAGTTCCTTTCGAAAAGTAAACAACTCATTAAAATATCTTCTATTCCTAAAGAGATAAAAAAGAAATTTAACCTTAAAGCGCTTTGAAAACTATGTGGATTTACCAAAAATTCAGAAAAAAGTAAGCGTAAAAGAAGGGGAAGGGAAATAAACTAATTAAAAGAATCCAATTAAAAAATTTAATAATGGATAAAATTACTACGACCCACGCAGTATAATTTTTCCAATTATATTTCAAAATTATTAATTAAAATCGCCTTTTTCTGCGCATTAAAAAATGTATTTTACGAGTAAAATTCATAACATGGCAAGGCTATTGACTTAAACTTTATTAACAAATAAATCAGGGAAATTCCAGATCTATGATCATTTTATTAATAAAAAGTATTATTGACAAGTAGTTTAATTTAAAAAATCAAAGTTAAAAAAGATCACAGTGTGCATAATTCGTTTATTACATTTTTATCAACGACATTAATAAAATTAATTGTAGCTAATTCATTGGAATGATAAACTTGAATAATATTTGTTGAATAAATTACGTTGCCATACAGCCGAATCTTAGGTTAATGACTATTTACATAATAATGGGTTACACACACAAAATAAAACTAGATTTTAATTGTTTTATTCTTTTGTTAACATGTTCTCAAGGCATGTTTTATTATATAATCAATTAATTTAGATACAGGTAAACAACGTTAAATAGTAGCTAGCTTACGCCAGAAGGCCTATCCAAACTTATAAGTAAGATCATATTTGAGACCAACCAATATGCATTTACAAAATTTATACGTTTCAACAATAATTGTAGCTATCGTCTTAAATAAATATGAGATATTATTTTTTTTAAAAAAAAACGTTGAAAAAAAAATTTTTTTCACAAACTGTAAAATTGGGTTATTCATCAAAATTGTGGTTATTTCATAGTTAACAACAGTTCCCTTATTACGTCGAAAGAGTTAAAACTAACAAGTATTTGTAGTTGAGTAAAATGTACTTTATACGTTTCGGGAATTTTATTTGCAAAAATTATTCCCTTCTTCAGAAATTTCGCAATTATAGAAAATTTTTTTGTCTTAATTATAATAACGTTGGTTTATCTAAAGATAATATTAGGTATACTTAGTTATATTATTCTAACAAGTAACCTACAGCTTACCTTAACAACTTTATGTCTTATTATTAAAATTTACAAGGATTAATATGGAAATGTCATAATTAAGAAGGACTTTTCATTAAAATTTAACGGAAAAACAAAAACGTGAAATTTTAGTCTCTCAGCGTCTTAACCCTACAAAGTAAAAATTAAAGAATTTTCATTTTATTTTCAAATATATAAAATATAAAATTAACGTAAAAACGGGTAAACATTGAACCCTCAGATTAGTGTATAAGAAACAATTTCATTTAACAAATAATTTTTTTGAAAAACGTGTCTTTAATAATGATTGTCATATATCAAAGTGAAAAAATAATGCTACTTAAATTGTTGATATCCGTTTTGTGATTAATGGTGTTATATTTCAGGATATAAAACATTTCGATAAATAATCTTTTATGAAGATTGTTTTCGTGTGCTAAAATTTTTTTATTATTAAAATCGAAAGTATGACCCAATTCAAGAAAATGGTTACAAAGGGCAGAGTCATTAGGTTTTTATGGAATAAAGGTGTTGTGCCATGCGTTTTTTAATAAATTGAGACGTTTGTCCGACGTAAGACTTAGTACAATTATTAGTCGATTTTATATATTAAATTGGACTTATCGTCAAACTATTGATCGTGTTGAAGTTTTTAAACGTTATATGGTTTTTTTGTTGTGTTCTTTTTTCGACAATTTAATAAGAGTAACTTTTTGTTTTTAAGTTCAACTAAGTTGTAGGTATTAGAGATTTAAATCATGACACAAAAAACGAAGTCCGTAGTCAAACTGCATATTTAATCACTAACCATATCAATACAAATAAAAATGCTTCAACTAATAACCTCATTACAAACTGCATCAATGATACCAAAAAATTCATCAAAAATAATCCAGAAATAAACTAAATGTGATAAAGCAAACAAAACTGTTATTCTTACTACCAATATATATGAAGAAAAATGCTAAATTTACTTAGTGATTCAACTACTTAGGTACTCTAAATTAGATTCTGATACAAAAATTTTAAAAGCAATAACTCAGTACCACCCAAAATTTATGGACTACATAAATTGCATAAGACTAACATTCCACTAAGACCTATCATTAGCAATATTCAGGCACGAACTTACAAACTTTCAAAATTCCCAACTAAAATATTATATAATGTTGTTGGTAAATCACCTTTTCATACCAACGATTCGTGGGCCTTTCATAAGTTTGTTAAAAACCATTATGTACCAAAAAATTACAAACTTATTAGTTTAGACGTCCAATCTTTATTTACAAATATTCCTACTGATTTAGCTATCAAATGTATAAAAGACAAAGGGGATGAGATCTCTAAATTTACAATATTATCAGAAGTAAACTTTATTAAAGCTGCAGTATCAATTCTTAATTCAACTTATTTTGAATACAAATCCTTTTACAAACTTTTGGTACTGCTATGGGCAGTCCGCTTTCATCAATAGTTAATTTAGTTATGGAACATATTGAAAACAAAATTCTTGACAATCATTTTCGGAATGATAAAATCAGTTTTTATGTCGATGATTGCGTTCTTTTAATGGCTCGTAGATATACAGATTTACTAGTTACACACTTGAACAATTTTCATTCAAGGATACAATTTACTATTGAAACCGAAAGTAACCAAAAGCTAAATTTTTTGGACATCACGTTAATCAATGAGGGTAACAAAATTATCACCAATTGGTATACTAAAAGTTTGTGGTCGGAAATATACCTTAATTTCAACTCTTTAAATTACATTAAATTTAAAATCAATATTATACATACTTTAGTTGGCCGATCCAAAAAAATATGTTGTACTACCATATAAAATGTTACCACAAAAATTAAAAAAATCGTACTCGACAAAATACAGCAAAAAGACCATATAACGTTTAAAAACTGCAACACGATCAATAGTTTCGATTCCAAACTTAAAACTAGTACACCATTTTATGATAAGTCAAATCTAATATATAAATCGACTGTAATAATTGTACTAAGTCTTACGCCGGACAAACGTCACAATTTATTAAAAACCGCATAACACAACACATTTATTCCATAAAAACTAAACGTAATGACTCTGCCCTTTGTAACCATTTTCTTGAGTTGGATCATACTTTCGATTTTAATAATAAAAAAATTTTAGCACACGAAAACAATCTTCATAAAAGATTATTTATGCAAATGTTTTATATCCAGAAATATAACACCATTAATCACAAAACGAATATCAACAATTTAAGTAACATTTACCTTAATCTAATTAAAACTTATTAATTTGTAAAAAATTAAATTTGTTCATAGTATAGTGTAAACACATTGGCAAGTTGGTAACTGGTTTCTAAAGTTAAGTTGGTATTTTTTTCGGTTAAAGAATTTTCACTTTGACATTTGACAATCATTATTAAAGACACGTTTCTCAAAAAAAGTATTTGTTAAATTAATTGTTTCTTATACACTAATATGGGGGTTCAATGTTTACCCGTTTTTACGGTAATATTAAATTTTATAAATTTGAAAATAAAATGAAAATTCTTTAATTTTTACTTTGTAGGGTTACGACGTTGAGAGACTTAAACTTCTCGTTTTTGTTTTTCTGTTAAATTTTAATGAAAAGTCCTTCCTAGTTATGGCATTTGCATATTAATCCTTTTAAATTTTAATAAGACATAATGTTGTTAAGGTAAGCTGTAGCTTATATAACTAAGTATAATATCATTTTTAGACAAACCAATGTTATTATAATTAAGACAAAAAAATTTTTCTACAATTGCGAAATTTCTGGAAAAGGGAATAATATTTGCAAATAAAATGCCCGAAACGTATGTAAATAAAGCAAAATTTTACTCAACTTCTTGTTGTTAGTTTTAACTCTTTCAACGTAACAAGGGAACTGTTAACCATGAAATAACCACAATTCTGATGAATGAAATATTATTAATAATTGATAATTTTATTTTACAATTAATTATATTATTATGCGTGTATCCCGTTCAAATCAAGAGCATCTTTATTATGAATAATAATATTGGAAGATTTCATTTTCAGAATTCAATATAATTGTAATAAACATGTAAGTAGTGAACCGAGAACATTTTATTATTTTAATAAAAATTTTCAAATCGCAATTGTTACCGCGAAAGAAATAATTAATGGGTTTTAATATCTTGTCGACAGTCGTGTTTTAATAATGTTTTTCGAGATGCATTTTATATTTTTTATGAAGGTTTAAATATCCGTAATTAAGTGTTGAAAAGGAAAAGGAAACATGTTGGGGTAGGTGTTCTCCCATGTAGCACGCAATTGCCTAATTCCTAACGACCGTGACAAATCGTTCAGAATTTCTATATGCACGGAGTTGGGTAAAATGTCCACGGTTGGTAATTAGTTACATTGACACATACGAAAAAATTAAAAGACGGCTCTGTTTGAGAACGTTGAAGTTCGAGACCCATAGGGTTTGCTACAGACGAGTACATACATACTTTAAAAATGAATACTTCTTATAAAAATAAATATGAAAATATTCCCACGTAATATTTCTTGTTTTTTTTAGGACTTTCAAAAAATGGGGTGGGTTTGGGAGAAAACAGTTAGTTGGGAGTTGGAGGCTTGATTGAGTCGTATCGGGTAGGAGACGTTCTATTGTTTTGTTACAAACCATAGTAAATCAACTTATATCGATAAATAATCACCCCGTTTTTTTTAATCCGCGAAGTGGACGTGTAAACAAACGTATCGATAAATAATCACACGTTCTGGTTTTAATCAGTGAAGTGGTCGTGTAAACAACATATAAATAATCGCCACCGTCTTGAGTTTAAACCGTGTACCTTAACCCGTTAAGTGTTGGTAATTAAGTGATTAATTAAAGGATTATATTCAAGCGCAAGTAGGTGTTTAAACGTAGATGAAAGCTCGCAGCAAGCAATTCAAAAAGTTGGTGTAACCTATTGAAAATCGGTTATTCCCCTTGCAAGAAGTTACTATTTAATTATCACGACATATTGAAACGACAAATTAATAAAAGTTGAAATCTGTTAACAAAAGAAACCGTACGACAGTACAGTGTCCTCTTCATAGCTAGAATGAGTTGGCATTGTTGATTGTTTACTAACATTTTCGCATGCGTAGAGGACTTAATGCGTGGACCAAGGTGGCATGATAAACCTCAGTTTCATCGTTGTTATTAACGATACTGGAGTTTACAGAAAGGTGTCTAAATACCGTTAAGCTAGCCTCATAATTTCATCTTTACGCAAGATTTCGCAACTAGAAATGCTTAACTACGCTTTACCTATTAAAGCTAACCTCTTCTTAATGTTTTTAAATACAGAGCGATCTATAGATGAACCTGTAAGATGAGAAAGGGATACTATAGTTTCTAGCGCAATCACTCAAGCTTCCGCGTCTTGGCTTGCGGGTAGGTTATCGATCACTTTGTTAACGTAACCGTTTTATTTGCACAATACCCTTGCAAAGCTTTGTTTTAATGAATTTCCAAGGGTCTTTGATTCAATTACCTTATTTAGAATAGTTTGTCTACGAACTGATTTCTTTATATGTGTAATTTATTGTAATTATATGAATGCATTTTGGGGATTAGGTGAAAGGCTGATTTTATTCATGATAAAATTGTGTATATGTCAATTCTTTGTCTATTTTTTTGTTATTGCCTGTGTGTAGATTAAGCTGCATTGCTGTTACCTTATTGCTGTCTATTCATTTTTCTGTTAGTTTTTATTTTCTGTGTAACTTAATCTGCATTATTTTTCTATTTAACTGTCAACTCAACTGCCGACATGATTGGTTGTGAAAAGGCCACGTGCTCGGTGGCATAATTTAAATTCTGATTTATTTATGTGATTTCACTGTTTATTTTTTATTGTGCTTATATGTAATTAAGCTGCTTTTCATTTTGCCTTTACTTGATTTTATAGTTTGTACGCACGTTAACCTGATTTAATTGCATTTTGTTATACCTACAAATTGAACCATTCTTTTTGTTTTTTTTTGTTCGTTTATTTATTAATGTACTTGCAAAATTTTCTTGGTGGTTCTTTCCCAGTGTATCAATTAACCTATTTAACCATTATTGCGCAAAACTTGTTAATTCTAATTTGAGTAATTTCATTGTTTACCTGTCCTTTTCCACTATGAAGCGGCACTTAACCTCATCTATTCCTATCTCATCCAATTAAACAGCGCAATTGTTTTTATCAGATTTGAGTTTTGCGACTAATTCAATACGTTCTAAGGTTTTAATTATCGCGAGGAAATATAGCGTTATTATCAGTAAAGTCAGGCTACATCAATCAACTATTTTTTTTTTCAATTTGCATCATTGCGAATAAGTTCAATATTACGCTCTTAAAGATTTTATGGTCTTTTAGTTATTGAAAGTAACTTCGAATTACACTTTTAAGGATAGGGTACTTTGGAACACTACAAACATAAAAACGTAAATAAAGTGACCAGTTTACTTGTTTACAACTAAAAGTTTATACATTCCGTAAATCATGTACTTACAGAGGACAACATTCAAACTAACATTTTGCCGAATTTTTTTGTTATTATGCTCATGCTTATGGTTAGTTACTTACTTATTTTAGCTTATCGAGATGTTGTGCGTAGACTGGTCAGGAGTCCGCCCTAGTCATTATTTTCTTGTTGGTGTTGCGCTGTTTGGTGTAATTGTATGGTGTACAATTATGAGATGTGGTTATATTTGGTGTTAAAAAAAAGATTTAGATTTATTTGTGCTAATTCGTTTGTGTGAGTGTTGTTTAGTTGGGTGTGTAGCGTGCTTTGTGCGGTTAATCCGATTGATTTGCCAGTGTCATACTAGGTCGTCATAGATATAGACTGGGGGATCCGGAGGGCATATGGAGTTTTATCTAGGGGACAACCTCGGGGAGGTCACTAAGGAGTTGTGTTAGGAGCGAGGGGGGGGGGGAGGTCAATTTTAACTTGTTTTTTTTTCCGTGGCAATTGAGGAAATCCGTAGTTGTAGGGAGTGGTAAGTATCTGTCTGGTTGGGATTGTGTCGACGAACATTTTTTTGTGTGCAAAGTTTCTTTGTAATGTCTGTATTCTGTGTGTGATGGGTGGTATGTTCGCATGTTGTATTGTGAGGTCGTTAGGGTACCTCCAAGGTAACATGTATATGCGTCTGAGTATTCGGGGTTCACAGGAAGCGATAGAGGAGACGTGATTAAGGTTTATGTTCGTGTATATGGGAGCTCGGAAATCCATAATAAGGCGTATGTATGTCTTGTATGTGTGTTGTAGTGTTTTGTGGTGGCAACCTCTGAGTCTGTCTACCTCGGAGGGCACCCAGTAGGTTTGCTCGATTTCTTATCCTGTTTAGTCTTCTTTGTACATCGGGGAGCCAATTGAGGGTTCTAGTGACGAGGATTCCTAAGTAGGTGACTTGTTGAAGTGGGAGTTTTTTTATTCAGGGCGAGGGAAACATTGCTATTGGATAGCTTTGGGAACTTATCTTCGGTGTAGTTAGGCTGTCGGAAGAGGATTGTTTGGGTTTTGGTGGAACTTACGGAGACTCCTCTAAGGCTGAACCTTGCGGTACGCCTGCCGAGTCCCAATATTCATTCTTTTATAGCGCCTTTTCTTGTCATGATTAACATGTCTGTAATCATACTTAATTTTTCTTAAAGAAATCTTATGTAATTATCATGCTAATAATTTTTTTATTAAATTTTGATTTAACTTTTATATTACACAATAGTATCTTGAACCGTTCGTTTGGGAGTAAATTCCATTGGAGATAATAACAATTTTAAATATTGTGCAAAAGTCGCCCTAATATCATTTAAATTACAGTGTTCTGAAGACATAGTATCGAATAAAATAAAATACTAAAAGTTAGTGCATTTCACAAAAGACGGTCAATTTATGCTAGATATGAAGATACAGTCATTCCTAAGAATCCTAGTAGTAGAGTCTAAAGCTTAAGATCTTAGAGATTCATATTTACAGCAGGAAATGATCAACACGAAACATATTCGTCTTCTACCAAGAAAAATTTTTACCCAATTGAAGAGCGTATCAGCCCAAATGAGGTGAGTGTAGCAAATAAACACATAGCCAAACTTGGTCAAATGCTTTTGAAATATCTAAAGTGATCGCATCTTTCTAATCTATTGTTCCGAACTAGAATCACATACGAAAATTTACATGTTGAAATATTCTGCTCAGACCACATTGGAGTCACTAAGGAGTCAAATGCTCACATCTATGAGCTTATAATGAAAATAAATTGGTCTGTACTTATAAAGGACATCCATTCCAGAATTATTAAGACATGCATATGATGCAAATGAATCCATAAAAAGGTTGGCCTTATCTACAGAGTCAGCTAGTACAGATCCATCAAAAGATGTTATGGGGCGAAATAAAAATGTACCAAAGGTTTTACTTATGGCTTTAGCTAAAAATCAAAATTTACGACTACCCAAAAGACATCTAGCTGATTCATTGCTTTTCCGTTGTTAGAACAGCCGTTTACCTATAGAACTAGGGTTGGGAACGAGAATGACATACGGTTTTGTTTTTTGAGATTGTATAACTCTATGATGAGCCGGGTTAGCGTAGATAAAAATTAAAGCCAATTAGAATTAGGAACGTTGACATTTTCCAGAATTAAGAAAGTCATCCTTCAAGCTAAGGTAATCAAAGAAGTTTTAGAAGCTACGTTCATTGAGCTATACAAATACGATCAAAATGTTTGAACCAAATCACGTCGAGTTTTTTTGTTGTCCTTGAGATTAGATGTGATACCACGGATGTTACAGTAATGGATCAGGAAGTGAGTACTATCGATGACCGAAGTCGCTTGGGTCTTGCCCACCCGAACATCCGAACGGGGCAGGATTTTACGTCCGAAACTTTTTACCATAGAAACCACAAACATATTTCTGTTAATTTTGGACTCCGATAAGAATATTACAGTACGGACAAGAGGAAGAATAGTCTGAGAATAGATTAAGAATAAGAAAAGCGTGACCGGGAACCCTGATTTAGATATTTTCCAAGTGGCACTAGCAACCTTTTTTTCTTGTTAGAGAAAAGAAAGTTGCAAAATGTCTATGAACTCGTAACCGCCGGCAGGGTGGCGGAGAGGGGGTGTTGGGTTAGAACGTTGTAATCAAAGGACACCTACCAGAATATTTAATAAACACAAAATACTTTGGGACTATAACGACACCATCCATTTTTACATAAATCTCTTTTCATACATAATTGCTTTATCTATTCTCGTTTAATTAGTTTGGTTGGTAAGGTCTTTCTATTTCTGTTATACACTTTTTAATGGTTGGTGTGTCTCATTAAACGACCTACATACATATAAGGTAATAAATTTAATTGTGCAACCACGCAAAGTTATAAAAAATAATTGCACTAAGTACAAATAGGACTTGTTAAGTCACGACTAAATTTTGTAATACTAGCTAAAGCACATAATCTGTGATAATAAATCTGCAAATTAAGTATTTGTTTAAATTACTAGAATTTGCCTAAATATTTGTAAGTTTCTAAATATTCAACAATAAATTAACACACGTTAGCTTCACAGTATTTCCTGTTTCGATGTAAATAATGTGTGCAATGATGTAATCTGTATGTGAGTACTATATAGTTTTTGCTTATTTAATACAAAAATTAAACTATATCAAAATGGAAAATTGCATTTTTTTGTTTAATGAATGTGGCCTATTTTGTGTAATGCGAAATAACGCAAATAGCTTTAATTATAGTAACTATAAATGTTTAAAATCTTATAATTTACATATTGATTATTTATTGGATGTAGTGTTAATGCTCGCATAGTTATCTCCATCTCTACTCACGTAACGATTCAATTGAGATTTAATCGTTATTGGGCGTTTTTTTTTTAGTTACACATTGTTACTTAACGCAAAACCTCCCAAGAGTAAATTATCCTTTCGCTAACGACGTACATTAGTAGATAATAAAGTAATAATAATATAATTACGTTATCATTAGATAAATGTTAACTCTCATTTTCAATATAAATTATTTTAAAATGAAAAAAATTTAAAGTCAGCGGATTCCAAAATACTTTCCCACGTCCTATTACTATTTGCGCCCATTCAATCAAATACTTACGTCAAATTTCAGTGTAAGCTTTCAATTGATTGCGAACGAAAGAAAGTAAAATCCACCCTTCTTTATATCCCGCAACTCCACCACCGTCAGACATCACTGGGGTCTAGATATTTAAGTTTTCGTGTTATTGAGTAAATTTTCTTTGTTAACACTCAAAACAATGTCTTTTTACTTAAAGCGGCTTAAACTAACCCCACTTAGTATTATTTACAATCGTTCACGAAATTCCTCCTTTAATATTAATGGGCACTTCTTACTTCTTACTCCGCAGGTCCACTGCCACCATCAAAAATCACATTACTGATTTTCTACTGATTTACTTTCATGTTTACATACGTTTATTTACTATTTCTACATTGAAATTTACTTAATTACTAATACTTACATTAACCCCATCTATCTGTACATTAGAAAGAGCAAGTGTCTCCATTATGGTGTATAAAATAGTTTTCTTTATTTATATAATTAAACGTAATCAATTAATTATTGGATATATAAATTTATATATAGATTTAAGAAATGTTGTCTTCTCGAGTTAAATGTCGAAACTAAACTTATAGAACATTTTCTCGTACAAACGTGAACCTTTCTATACGACCTATAAAAGCAGTAGTACCATCTTTCAGTAAAGAGGGCAGTTTGTACCACGGTCACGAACGTAAGCCCCTACCTCGCTTAAAAGTATTGCGATTTTTATTGCACTCTAAAGCAACTTCTCAAAAGAGAACTTAACGTTTATATGCCTTCGCGCCGCGCACCGTAGTCTTCGCCGTTTCTACGTTAGGATTGTCACTGCTTCGGCATACAATTGACACAAAGAAGCGGATCCCGTCCAGGAGAGAAGCTACAACCAGCCGGAAGCCGATCCATCCACAAGGATTCAACGGGAACAGCAGCAGGAACCACAACAAGGTATTGGTTAATAAAGATATTAAAATAATTTTGTTTTTTTATTTGTGTTAATTAATACTAACAAAGCCCTCCATTGTATCAGACTCTCAACTTCCAAGCCTTAACCCCGGGGTGTGAGGCTGCACTTCGGTGAGAGTCCGCTCTTTCTTTCAAGCATGGTAATTTCTGACCCCAATTTCAATAACCTCACTAACCGCCATGGTGAAACATGGCAAACCGGGCCTCCGGGCTACGGTCGTCCCTTTACCTTCTCCGCCTCCTAGTTCCCCGCCACCTAGACCCATAACACCACCTCCTTCCCTAACCTTTCTATGTCCTCTATTGCCTCTATAGCCTCTTCCTACATCCTGCCCATCGCTAAACCCGTGCACCCTATTACAACACCCTCAACTTCCGTCTCCGCTTCGGCACCAAACCCCACCGCTAGACTCGTACCTAAACCTTCCGCTCCCGCTTTCCGTTATTGCATCCGCAATATTCACGCGCGTTTCAACACGCAGAAATCCTTTTCCAAGCACTCGTCCCTCTCCATCTTCCGTGGCTGAACATAAAACTCAACCACAACCACACCTTTCTCCTTGAAACGAGCGAGGCCCTGCCTGCTGCGATGCAGCGTACAATGCAGCATCACCTCGGTGGGCCTGCATTGACGCTGACGCAGCTGTCGGGCCTCCAAACGTCCGCACCCTCCCTTAACGCCAACCCTAAACATATGTCCCTTTCCTGCGTCATTCGTGGCGTAGATAAGGATATCCTTCTGGAGGAGATCCGAGCTTCCGTTGACCTACCCCGGGTCACGAAAGCGATCCGGATCATCTCCAAATCCACCAACGCTCCTACCTCTTTTATCCGACTTATCACCCCTTCCCAATCCACCCTCAACTACCTCCTAACCAACGGTGTTTACCTTTTCGGTAGACACTACGCTTGCGAGCAATTCCGCATCCCCAATCCTACCCTGAAATATTGCTCCACTTGCACGCAGGTGGGGCATATTTCCGACAAGTGCCCCACCCGTACCCTCCGTTGCCCTACCTGTGGTGAAAGCCTCTTCCTGTACACGCTTGAATACGCCAAATTGTAACATCTGCGGTGGACCTCACGCAACGTACTCCTTTTCCTGCGCGACTCGTCGTGCGATCCCTACCACCGCGGCAGCGACTGCCATTTCCAAGCCACTTCCTCCTTCCACGTGAGACACCGAGGATGACGATAAATCCAAACCTCCTGTTTCCGACTTCATCGCCTCCCTTACCCTCACCCTGATACAACTGTATCTTGAGCGTAGAGCCGATATAGCGAAAGCTGTCGACTATACGCCCAGGGAATATTTGAAACGCCGTACTAGGGTAAACTTTGTTGGCAATAGTATAGCAATCATCACCCACAACATCCGATCTTAATCCTATACCTAACCCCTCACCTAATTTCTCCTTCACCCTAAGTACAATGGATTTAATAATAGGTACAATCAATGCGAGGGGTGTCCGCCGGAAGCGCCTCCTCATTAAAAATCTATTAGCCACAAACCAAATCCAAGTCCTAGCAATCACCGAAACAAAACTAACCACCCGATGTACCCTTGACTTTGCCTCCTATAATTATTTCCTCCAATTTAGCTCCCACAATAGTTTGCGAGGCACAGCCCTCATAATAAAAAATTCATTTCCTGCCACCCCTTATCTTCTTCCGCCGCACCTGCAGCATTTAGAATGTGTTGCTGCAACGGTGCACTTTCCCCTTCCCGTCACCCTTTTCTGCTATTACAATCTTCCCGAAGAAGCTATTTCTAACGACCTACTTGACCACATCTCCACACTGCCCAATGCTATCCTCCTAGGAGATCTTAATGCCCGTCATATCCAATTTGGAGATTCCACAACCAATAGAAACGGTATCCGCCTAGCCCACAATATCATCACTCTACCACTGCTCCGAATAAGAAACACCAATCCCACCTTCATTAGTCATCAAGGTGCCTCTATAATCGATCACATTATATGTACCGAGTCACTAATACAACATATGTCCTCTGATTGCCACCTAGGTGAAACCATCACTTCGGACCACCTGCCTCTCCTAGTTAAAACATCCCTCGGCCCCGTCCCTCCCCCTCCTCCCACCCACATTATTCGTAGACTTCCAAAACGCCGATTGTAATGTATTTGGCGAATACATCTCCAATAACCTTCAGGCTTACGATATAAAATGCGAAACCGATCCAACCTCCTGGGCGCCCTTAGGGAACGCATAGGGGATGTCAACGCGAAGCCCTTCAACACACCTACAAGACCATTATACGACCCGTAACAGATTACCGTGCTCCATTGTACGCT
Source organism: Vesta saturnalis (assembly GCA_036346205.1). Classification (NCBI taxonomy): domain Eukaryota; kingdom Metazoa; phylum Arthropoda; class Insecta; order Coleoptera; family Lampyridae; genus Vesta; species Vesta saturnalis. Next base: position 263,788 of record JARFJB010002144.1, on the reverse strand, counting down.
ACCCTAAAACCCAAAGACCTAAAATCCATAACCTCATGTGAACGCCGAGTCCTACGGAGAATACACCGGTTACATTATAGAACTCCCAATGAAATCACCATGCAACACGCTAACATCACACCTATCACACAACGGCTCCAAAAACTTCAATAAAACTACACCCACCATGGGATATTCGGTGCCACAAAAGCTACCAAAAACGTCCTCCGCGTTCCATATACGCCCCTAACTCACATCCAATACCTAAGAACCCACAGAAGAAAATCCAAAAATAAATTCAAGCACCCTCCAACTATCCTGACCCAGAATCTCGAAAACCTACCCGAGGAATTCGGAAACCTCCTAGATGATATTCCTTACTCCCTTAGGTAAAATCGAAGACGACAACTGCAACGACCAAGAATTCGATAACACACACCTCACACACACGCCTCACTTACACACTACACGTACACACCACACATACACACGCAATCCAAACAAAAAATAATATACTAATAATTGTTTTTTTTTGCAACCATCTAAACACTATACACTACATTGTATTCACTAATACACACAAATATATAACACCACTAACACAAGGAAAACCCAGGACTGAAGAGGAAGCAGACTCCTGAACAGTCCGCAGGAATAAGTAATAAGATAAGCTATACTAATAAGCATACTAACAAAAAAAAAACTTTCAGTAAGTGTTATACGATCTCGCCTATAAACAGACTACCATTTTCAGTGAGATTTTAAGGTTACCTTCTAATATCCAATAGTCGCATAACATCGTGTAGTTGCCGATTTTCACCTGAGCACGCTTATTTCCATTGAGGTATATGTAAATTGTAAATAGTTAGTAGAAGCTATCTGCTGTACATCAAGTCATTAAGACGGGGTTAGAATGTCCATAACATCAAAGCACTGCGGTTGAACAGTAAACAAATGTGTAGATCGTACATTCCCATCAAACTATATTGCATTGTATACTACTTGTTCGTATAACTAAAATATTACTGGAAACTTGAGTTAAACGTTTCTATATTCATATACGTAATTTGCTTACCTACATTTGTATTTATTTGTTATTTAGAATATAACTTTATAATAACCATAAGTAATACCATTAACTCTAACAACCATGAACAATAGCATCAGGTACGTGTTTTTTTGTTTATAAATTAGTCGTCTCGCTTACAGTTACATTTGTTATCATCGTTAGTTTCGGTGATTACTTTATCCGTCATATTACTGTAGTTCTATGTTAAATTCATGTCATTCGATAAAACACAGGTGTCTCTTGGTGCAGCATCTACGGTCCAGCATGTTCGAATTACCACTAGTATAATTTTTTGAATCTGTAAAAAGGAGTGTTGTTTCAAGAGGCTAAATCCACCAGAAAGCCCTAATATCAAGAGCAAACGGATGTCGGAACCGAATTCTATAAAAGAACCTTATTTCTAGATGACGAATCGTACAAAATGATTTTTTACAGGTTAAAGAAACAATATCCTGTCCAAGAATCTTATTACAAGATACTACCGATAACTTCAAGATGATGAACCAAGAAACACCCACCGGTGGTTGGGGGGGGGGGGCGTGCGTGTGGATTCGTGCGCGCACGCGCGTGTGTAATTATTGGATAATTTGCGTTTTGTTGTGTTGGGACGTTTACTTGAATGTAGTTTGTTTGCTTGTTTGCGGGTTTAAGTATTTTGGAGTTACGCGCATACTTGTTTGCCACTTTCCTTGTTTGCGTGTATCTGTTTGTTTGCGCATGCGTTGGCTGGCTACTAGTTCTTTTTTTTTCTTTCTTTGGTATGATTCCTAGCTTTTTAGGACGTTAAGTAATTTATGTACATTTAAATTTGTTTTTATATTTATTTGTATATTACATTTTTTTTTGCTCGCTAGATTTTGAATTTACTTGCCCCCAAAGAGGTTGCCACTTTCCAGTCTTATTTTATTTTGTTCCTGACTATGTTGAATTTTATTTAGTATCAAATGATACGAGAATTTAACATTTACTAGATTTTCCATGTACTAATTAGAACTATTTTGAGTAAGATCGATACAGTGTAAAGATGCCGATCGGAGTAATTAAAAAACTTCAGCAGCTATAGAAACCAAATAAAAGTTTGAGGTTATAAGACATGCGTGTTTCATTTTTAAGCAATATTTTAGCTTAGTTCCAGGAACGTATTTGGCCGATCTGTCCTGGTGAGTAAGCAGTTCGTTTCAGTGTTTTTCAATTGCCTACGGATGCGTTGTGTACTGGTAGAGTACCGTGTATAATAAGATGACGCCCTTCCGTGTACCGGCTTTGACTGTTGGTTTATGTCTCTTTCGTTACGCATCGAACGCAAAACTAAATTTTATACCTACGCCCATTTCCGCTGAGCTACTGGTGAACGCACCTATCTGTTACTCAAACTGTTACGTTCACCTGTAACATAATGTCTAGACATTTCCAGCCTTTGCTTGAACATAAAATAGTCCTTTATTTTTTGTTGCGTAAATTTGCTACTACTTAAGCGATGTCTACATTTTAATTTTCTGATGAATATATACAATGAATCGCAAATACTACTTTAATTTCAGTACCGGTACCCACCTTGCTCAAGATAATCCGTTAAAAACTCCTGTACTAGACGTTTTAAAGTACGAGAAAAATATGTTCTAGATCTACTACATGAGTTTTCTGGTAGACATTAGTGTTGCGATGCTATTCAGTTCTCTTAAATTTCTTCTTTGGTTGTATCAGTTCAGATTTATTATTCTTTTTATATGAGAAGGTCATGAGTTATTAATATTAATTTTATTTGTCATCTTTGTTAATTAACGGTACCATAACACGGCACGTTATTTAACCGATAAAACGCCCGTAAATGCGTCTGCCCCAAACAGAATCAATTAAACTCTACAAAAGAACTTTTCGTTTCGACCATTCGCTACCGTCTACATAACTTGGCGCTACCGATGCACTCTTGTGAACCTAATGAGCTACAGTCAGAATCAAATTGTAGCGGGGTAACAGTGTGGCTCAAGCAATAGCCCGTGTAGACGTCAGTTTTAAGTAAACCCGAATACATCGCAAGTTATTGTTTCGAAAAGACTGTGAGGTATAACAATTTCCTCTTAGGCACAAAACGAATCAGTCGTTTGACAGATTGCTTGAACGTCGTGATATACAGTCGCGAATTAAATTTAAGGCTTTCACTTCTTCTTCATCAATTATCATGAAGCGCCCCAATTGATTAATTTTTGATGCATGTATGTTGACATAAACACACCAGTTCATACCTGCACAGATTGATTTACAATTGGTACCACCTAATATTTAAATCGATGCAACTCCTTCTCATACACACATTTCGATTTAATGTGTGAAGGCGCAAATGCATTACATTTAAATTATATTTGCGACAAACCTTATGTTAAGCTAGCTTTACTACATATTCAAAAATAAGAAGCATAATTAAACAGCCAAAACTGGCCAATCGTACAAATGTATGCAAAAACGTCACAACTCTGTTAATGAGGTCAATAAAGGTACTAGCTGGGGGGACAAATGCCCCGAGTTACTCTGGCACATCAGATAACTTCGAATACCTGCTAAAGAGTACACAAATGTGTAGTTTAGTAGGATACGAGCCCGTCCCTGTTCCCTATTTGGACCTGAAGAGCCAATGGACCTTTTAGTCCACATCTCTCGTTACCTTGTTGGAAATGTAATGAACGGATAGCTAGAAATTGGGTTGATGACGTTCTGAGGTTGCAGTATTTAATTTATCATTTTATTTCATCAAACGGATTAAAGCGCTACAATATCTTTTGAAAATATTGTTTATTTTCATCTATTAAAATATTTCTTAATATCTAGGTTGAGATCACCCCCAAAGTGTTTTGTTTCTGATTGGCACAGTGGGTTATCCATAACATAGCGCCAATAAACAGCTGCATTTCGAGCGCATGACGACTGCTCTGTGATGAATCCGTGCTAATTAATCAATTTCAACTTGAATGAACACCTTAACGAGCCAAATAACACTGGTTTTACCTAAGGTTTATAAACTAATACACTTGGTATTTACAATTAAATAATGAATAAATATTTTGTCCAGTTAGTGTTGCTTCTGCGAAAACGCTTTGAGGTACAGCTTGACAAGGATAGCTCCGCGGGTGAGAATTCCAGGCTACAGCGTACACAAAGAAGACATAACGCAGTCGGGGAGGAAAAAGACAGATACTACGCGCGCACGATTGATGAAACAATTATTCGTGTAATTGAATTGTAGGGAATAGATAAACGATTAGCCATATCTACAAGTCGAAAAGAATGTAATGTTTGTTCTAATTCAGCGATTATATAAGAATCAAATTCAACACTTTTAAAATCTGATATTTCGTAAGATCAAAATCATTGATGACCAATTGATTTAATTGTAATTTCTGGAGAGCTAATTTCATCGATTAAATGTAAAAGTTGCAATGAAGGTATGGCAATAAAGATTAATGTATGGTAGGAGAAATGGTTCAAATTAATTAATTTAACCTTCTAATAAATATCGATTTAAAAATTTATTTATTATGATTGAAAGTATAATATAAGATACAATTATTACAGCTTAAAGTACATGAATAGACATGTATTATTTAAATAGTCGTCACTTATTTTTTTTCATTGAAGTTGAACACTGAACGTGACTACTCACGTTCCACTCTCTCTGTCGACCACTGCGCAACAATAGGCGGGGTTTATTTTTATTACTTCAGCCGCAGAGCTATGTTTGTCAAGAAATACCTGCTCTTTATTCATCTTTACACTTCGATAATAGTTGAAACTGGGTTAAGCTCCTTATTAATTTAAAATTAATAGCAATTAAATGATTTGCATTATCAAAATATAGATATAGTACGTCCCAGAATATCAGAGAGTAATAAATCATCTTGACAGCGACAAATCAGCGGCGTACTTATTAAAGGCATATACTAGAAGGTCTGTAAAATATGTTGACTTTTCAGTTTCTTACGTTCGTATAAAATATTAAAAAAATATATACTTGTAATTGTAATTATGACCTATTAATACATACAAAAAGAAAAAAAAGTCTTTGTCCAAGTAACCTGCAAGTTTTTTTATCAAACCAAATAATGTTTGTTAACGTGCATTTAATCTGTTTCGAGTTTCAGCAGAGAAACCGTTTGTGACGTCATTATCACGTTTTTGTTTTAAATTTATGTAAATCAATTTAGCATTTCATTTAATAAGAAATGAATAGACATGCTCTATCTTTATTAATTACGTTTGAGACTGAATTAATACAAACGTCATCTTTACTGAAGCATATAATACATTATACCATTATCTGAATAGAAATATGACTCACTTAATGGAGGATACATTAAGATGCAATTACCACATTTATTGTTTTAATACAAGTACTTATAATGCTCAGTCATTTTCGATTTTTCTCGAGCAAAACGTTTGAAACTTAGTTCGCTCTCTGGAACTGTGGAAAAAATATCATTCTGAACGTACATAATGCCTTAAAGTATCAAAATCCAACAAATAGTGTAGATAGTGTAGTAGAAGTGTGTTCTAATATGACGGGAGCGGCGAAGTCAACAATATACAGATTATTAAACGAACAAAATGAGGATTTTTTTAAAGAACCCGCTTGCTCAACACGAAGAAAAAAAAACATTTAACTGAAGAAGAATAAGTTCATATTGGAAGAAAAATCCATTACTACTACTTCAGTAAAGAAATTCCTACCCACAACTGTCTCGGTCGACACTACAGGAATTGAATTTTTCGTGGGAAAAGGTGAATAGAGACTCAATGCTAATTAATAACCTCCAAATTGTTTCTTGGAGACGCAAATACCTTCGTGAAATGAACAATTTTCGTGACGAAGGACGGGAAATCTTTTATCTCGATGGGACTTGGTTGAAAAGGACATACTGTAAAAAAAATTTGGCAAGATAAAAATGTTAATTCGCCAACAAGCAGTACAAGAGAGTTGATGAACTGGAATAAATCCACCATCGGGCAAAGGTCGACAACTAATTATTGCACATATAGGTAGCGCTAATGGATTCTTAAAAAATGGTTTACTTGTGTTTGAGTCCAAGCACATAAGGGAATATCACGAAGATATGAACGCAGATAATGCAAGTTACCGTTCTAGGTAAGTCGAACGCTTACCAACAACTGTATGAAAAACGGGAGACATTGCCAAATGGTTAACATCAAAACAGATACAATTTGAAGAAACTATGCTCAAACGAGAGCTTTTAGCTATAGCAAATCGGTATAAGCAACTATTTGTTAACTATGTTATTGATGAGCTCTGTGCTTCTCACAGGATTACCGTACATATATTACCACCATATCACTGCGAACGCAACCCCATAGAGTTAGTTTGTGCTCAAATAAAAAGTGAAGAAGGTCGTAACAATGCGACGTTTAAATTAAATGAAGTGCGACAGCTTTAAATGTAAGCCATAGACAATGTCAACGCAGAAAAGTGTGCTGATCATGTAACTAAGAGGAACAGCGTATGTGGGAACTTGAGATGAGAATGGAAGAAATATAGAACCCATTATAATATCCGTAGGACAAGATGACAGCTCTTCCAAATTGGACGAAGATGATAAAGACTGATTGTTACTTTTGTTTCCAAAACCTACCTTTATCACAATATTAACTGTAAAAATATTAAGTAAGCTACATTTATAATTGTTATATTAATCAAAACGGCATTTTGAAATAGCCATATCTAAAATAAATGTTTAATACTTTCACGCGTTTCAATTGTTTGATAATTAATCGACAATTTTTAATACAATGAAATCCCAACCGCACGTGTATGAGTTGTCTGACCTTCAGGCTTAAGTCGAATTTTAAAGGGTCGTCTTTTGTTTGCCGTTTACCCGAACCATCTTCATTTAATACAGTATTATGCAAGCGGCACATTTACAGGATCTTCGTTTAAGCTAGCCCGGTTCGCTACTGATTTTTGTTTGCCCCATGCATGTAAAAAAACGACACGATTTCACTAATAACATGATTTATTACTCTCCGATATACTGGGACGTACTTTAACCCATTAACAGCCAATGATGCGTTAGCGCAACGTTATGTTTATAATTTTTTTGTAGCAAATATTACTTTTCTAGTGATTATTTAAAGATTGTTGGTTTTATGGCCGTATTTGGTGTTGAAAACAAACTAAGCTAAAGGTACTTTTTATCAGAACTAATCAAACGTCGTATCAATAATATATTTCCAAAGATTTACAACAATGATAAACGATAAAGTTAGTTGATGTTGTAACGAATCCTGTACGTTCTTCGTTCATTTAGTTGTAAAATATAAGAAAAAATGGTTTTTGGTTATTAATGATTTATAAGTTGTGGTAGGCAACTTAATTTGCATTTTGGTGTAACTTAAGTGCATATCTTCTTAGGGGTTTATATTCCCATATCGTGGAATTAAATTTCTGCACATATTTTTGCGCACATTTTTCGCGCACCGCTATATCACCTGATATCCTAAGCGTCCTTTGGAGCATTACTTAATGAACGTTGTTTTGATTAGGAAGCCATATTGGGGTTTCCACCTAAATTTTGTGAAAAGTGCCATTGATTTAATGGTAAGGTACATTTAATTCGTATTATATTAAAATTTAAAACATTTGCTCTATGCAGGCACTTTTACACTTTTAGAACTTTTACTTTGATTTTACCACTTTTAATTGCACATTTAATTCTACTTTTAAGTATACTTTCATTTTATGATTGCGTTTTGCAATCAATGCAGATCTAAATTTAGATCCCATTTTTTATTTGAACTTTCGAGAGAATGCAATAAACATTGGATTATTCAAAATTCATAAAGATAAATTTATAAGAAGTAAAATTCAACTTTGGTATGGTTTACAACGTACAGCATTGTTATTACGAGATATTGCGCATTATTGGTGCAAAGATTACATCCCCTTTGGTTTGCATTTCCGCATTTGTTTAGATACCAGATGTTATTAAAAAGTTGTGTACAACAGTTTCGAAGAGGTATTTATATATTAATAATTTAGTAATTTAAGGCTATTACAACTAGTTTTTAAAATATATTTTATATAATTCTAAATTGAAATATTTAATAAATATAGTTTGTATATCGTTTATTTTGACATTTTGGTGAATTTTTTTATTGTATCCTCGGTTTAGTTATTCCGAGCATAATCAAAAAAATAACTTGGCGTCCGAGATAATTTTTATTATTGTTACATTGCAGTTACTATATTTATGTTAAGTGGAAATAACCAGGCAGAAATTTGTGGTAATTAAGCAAATCAAAAAGATTGAACCGGCCTACTTTAATTTACCGACTGAGACAACGGCATTATCTTTTATTGAGTGTTTTGATCTCTGGTTAGTTTAACGATTTGTTTTGAGAACATTTACACCCATTTATAAACCACATAGTTATAATGTAATGAAGATATAAAATAGTATGATTGAGTGGCTGGTTATGGGGCTAAAAGTTAACAGTTAGGGTATTTTCAATCGTAGCGCTAGAAGTGCTGTCAAACAACCACATGTCAAGTAGTTTATCGCAAACAGTGGCTATTCTGTCGTAGTTTTTTGTGTTAGACAGTTCTGTTTATTGTCTTTTATACGAAATTGGTATATAAATTTTGTATAATGGTAGGTAGTAAACCAATCATGTTCCTTTGATATATCTAACCTAGAAAGTGTATTTATAGAATAATCCTGAAAGAGAACTAACTCGGTGAGAGCTGAAAGCTATGATTGAGAATATTGATGCGTTCGATGGAATTGATGTCGCTTACATCCCACCAGACGTACATGCACTTACTGATAAGTAGTGTCTTGATGACGAAGATTAGGCGAGGTCAACGTTTTACCGAATGAAGTAGTAGTACAGCATAAAAGTAATGATGATGAAATTATAGGCATAATGCCTCAGCCGACGGCAACATCAAAAAAAGGAGGTTGGCTAATATTGCTTGAAATATTTCGTGGTGTAAAACATCAATCGACTACGAAAGTAGCCCCCAATCTAACGAAGCTGAAGTCCTAAAATTTAACAGAAAGTTTGCACGGAAAACCTCCTACGGAATTCTTTCAACTATTTTTTGATAAAAGCGTTATGCAGTCAATTATTCAATACTCTATGAAATATGTCTGAGATAACAATCGACATGATTTTCGGTTAGATGACAAGACCTAGAAAATTTTTTAGGTATACTCATTCTAAGCGGATACCATACACTTCCACAGTTACACATGTATTGGTCATCTGATGAGGATAAAGGCGTATAAATAGTAAAAGATGCTATGTCACGAAACAGGTTCATATGCATAAAACAAAATATCCATCTATCAGATAATGAATATTTAGATAAAAATGACAAGTTCGCAAAACTTCGTCCTGTATTTGATATGCTGAATAAAAATTACACCAAATTTGGAATATTCAAACACAATCTGTCGATCGATGAACAAATGGTTCCATACTTCGGACGGAATTCTGCCAAAATGTTTATAAAAGGTAAACCAGTCCGTTTTGGCTTCAAGCTTTGGTGTCTAACTTCTAGTGATGGCTATCTTTTCCAGTTTATGCCCTACGCCGGTAAAGCAATACGGTGTAACCAAAATGGATAGGTCTTGGCGGAACTCCTTACTAAAGTGAATGCTTGAAATGCCCATAAGATTTATTTTGATAATTTTTTTACCAGCTACCAGCTTATGGTTCGTTTAAAGGAAAACGGGTTTTATGCTACGGGTACCGCTAAAGAAAATAGAATTGGTAAATGTTCCTTAAAACCAAGGAAATCTATTGTCAAAAAAACACGATATGATTATACGAGGGGTCGTTTTTATATTCCCGGACTAGGCAATTTACAATTTTAATGTAATTTTTCATTTTATTGTTTTTAAATCACATATGCCATGGTAACGTGTTTGACAATTTACAAAACAATTGCAGCATTATTAGTTCTAATATCTGTCAGTTTGTGTTGTAGCGTCTCAAAATGGACAAACTTGAATATCCAGCTGTTATAAAGTTTCTTACAAAAGTTATTCGTGAAGAAATGTTGATTGTGTAAATGTATATATTGTTTAAACATGGCCGAAAATCACTAGATGATGATCCTCGTCCAGGTCGGCCTGTTGACATGATCACTTCGGACGTTATTGAAAATACAAAGTGTTTGGTATTGGAAAATGCAATATTAAAGAAGCGACAATTAGCGTCTTTATTAGGAGTTTCAGAAACCGCAGTTTTCAGAATTTTACACGATTACCTTGGCATGACAAAGGTCAATGCGAGATGGGTTCCACGAATGCTTACGCCTTTTCAAATGCTTGCTCGAATAGAGAAATGTATAGAATTTTTGGCGCTTTGTGGGAACGAACTAGATTTAATTATCAATCGACTTATCACCGGAGATGAAACTTGGGAACATCATTTTGATCCTGAGTCGAAACAAGAGTCGATGCAGTGGCATATTAGGGGTTCCAGTCCTCCCAAAATGTTTAAAGTCACCCCTTCTGCAGGAAAAATAATGGCAACTGTTTTTTGGGATTGCCAAGGAATTTTAATGATTGATTATCTGAAGAAGGGTGGTACAATCGCAGGAGAGTATTATACAAGCGTAATGTATCGCCTCAGAGATGTTATTAAAGTGAAAAGACGCGAAAAACTAACGCGAAGTGTCCTGCTGCTTTATGATAATGCACCAGCCCATAAGTCAAGACTTTCAAAAGCTGCCGTTGCTAAATGTGGCTTTGTAGAAATTGATCATCCACCTTATAGTCCAGATTTAGCCCCCAGTGACTATTTTCTTTTCCAGATCTCAAAAGAACACTAAGGGGAAGAAAATTTAGGAATGATCAACTTATAGCGTCTATTGAAAGCCATTTTGCGAGCAAACCAAAAGAATCTTTTATAATGGGTTAAAGATGTTATTGAAACGATCTAATACTTGTATTGCAAAGCGTGGGACCTATATTGAAACCCCTCGTAGGTATGATCACGAAAATGAAGTTAGCGTTGTCCGCTGGAATGATAATTACGTGGTAACGGTTATGAGTTCAGAAGTAGATGCGTCTTGAAGCAAAATAAAACAGAAAAATCTTTCCCACATCGTGCTCGTGCTTCTAGTCGACAGTTGAATGAAATACGTTTAGACAATGTGGGACACAAATTTCAGAGAAGCGAGAGGGTCGAGTAGACGTTGTAAACTCTGCAAGAGCCAAACTTTTCATGTGTATAAAGTGCAAGGTACCACTTGCGTTTGCGCAACAAGGTTTATTTTCTGAAAGAAAAAAAATGCCTAATTTTACTAATAATGTAGTCGTAAACCTTAAAAATAAACAATAAAACTCAACATTTTTATAAATTTTAAATTGTTTTTAGTAGTGGTAGTAAATGGGTTAACGTAGTTTTACTAATAGAATAACATAAAATCTTTAAGGCAACACGGGTGTTATGCACATGATCGCCGTATACCTCTCGGGTCAAAGGCTGCCAAGATGTACCGGGTGAGCAAATAAGAACCGCCGTCGGCCATATCTTCAGATCTGATTCTAGTACAGCTTTGGAAAACAAATCTATAACAAAAGTGGCCTCGAGAAACATCTAGAAATTATTTATAGAATTGTAGGTCCACCACTAGAAGGCGTAATTGAATACCAAAATTTTAAAAAGCCCAATTTTGCAAAATTTGCCTAATTAAAGGGCATTATAATACGATAATTAGGTTCTACGGAAAATTCTGCGTACTCTTTGTTAAACAAATTTTAGTCTATCTTTTCAAATAAGAGGGGAGTGTGGGAACGTAGTCATGAAAAAACGCTTGTAAGTCCGGTTCTGCTTAATCAATATTCGCAAACTTACTCTTGTTGAAAAGAACTATTTTCACAAAATGGCAAAAACCGCAGGTCGATACCTTTTTTTCTAGCCCGAGATATCTTAAGAAACGTGTAAACGGTGAACATTTTTTGTCAAACTTCAATTAGGCTGGTTAACTGTAACAGAAATCAAAAAATTTAGTCTTGTTAGATCTATCTGCAGTAGTTAAAAAGGTTGCCATACCAATTAATGTTACCATCCCCGCTAGAGCACGTTATCTAGAAGGTAATCTTTGTTAACCTTTCGTTTGGCGTACCAACATTTAAAAATAAATAGAAATAATTTTATTGTAAACGTAAAAAAATTGCCTCTTATTATTTTCAGATGACCGCCACACCAAAAGTAAACAAAAAAGGATAGGTATAGGTAAACTCCGCTATTCGATCATTTTTATCAAACAATATATATTAGTAAACAAACCTGAAAACAATTTCACCAATCTAACAATCAACAATTTAAAAAAATTACAACAAACAACTCTAAGATGTGATTAAGGCCGGCCGCCCCAGATGTTCATCATTTTCAATACAAATTTGGCGGAAGTTTCAATTTCTGCCGCGAATCGTATCCTGCGATCATATGTCTGCCCTTGTGGGTCTGTTGGCAAAAACAAGTTCTTTTAATCGCCCCCATAAATAACAATCTAAACACGTCAGGTCTGGGGATCTGGCTGGTCAGTGAAATAAACTTCCACGTCCTATCCATCTATCAGAATACGTTTGATTAAAAAAATTCCGAACATCCCTAGAGTAATGCGCCGGGCACCCATCATGTTGGAAAAACATATCACGACGAATTGCCAGTCGTACCTCTTCTAAAAGAGGTGGCAATTCGTTTGTTAGAAAATCTAAGTATCTTTCCCCATTAAGACTTTCATTAAAAAAATATGGTCCAATTATTTATCTAACTAGCATGCCGCATCACATGTTTACAGACCAACGAACATGATGTTGGACATTCCGCATCCAGTGGGGATTTGTTTCTGATCAATAGTGCATGTTATGGCGATTTACACTACCATCACTCCGAAATGTTGCTTCATCTGACCACATAACATGTGAAAGTATTTCAGGATTTTCTTCAATCATATTTAATAGCCAGTTACAATAATCCAGTCTGCTATTGAAATCCCCAGCATTCAAACCTTGATTGGTGTAGGCCTATGTGATATGGGTGCAATCTTAAAGAAAAATATCTCGTTCTTAACAAACGGAAAAAGTCTTCAAGTGCTGTAACTCGTGTGGTGCTTATACGAAAGTTTTTCACCTGGCTTCTCATTTTTTATTATTTGATACCAATAATACAATTTTGGTAATAATAGTTATTTATGGTACAAATAAACGTGACATTTTATTTTGTGAGTGATTTTTTAAGTAATTACTCAACTGAACTTATTTAATGTTTTATTACTATAGCTGGACAAAAAATGGCGGATCACATTAAACACTCAATAAACTAAACATTTTATCACAAATTAATTATGACATAATGACATTTACTTAGATATAATTAAAAAATTAAAAATATGGAAATTATAGGTAGGTACTGGCTTTTAAGGATTGCGACGGCGAAAAATTTTAATAAAAGTTAATAAAATTTGTAGGTAGAAATTTATTAAAAAAATAGCCACCTGTGTTCTCTTAGGAAGATGAACACTTCCTGTATTACGCAAACGTTGAGCGATTTGAAGAAATACTCTGTTGCTGTGATGTCTTCTGTTTGGGTACTGCAGCGCATAAACTCTGGAAGCAACAGTTGCATTTCTCATGCATTCGAAATAAACAGCCAACATGTCAAAAGCTTCTTCATTTGTAATAATCATATTTTTCTAACTATGATATCGAAAATGGTTACCTGGATAAATTAACAACTGCAACAAGACTAATAATTTTTGACATATGTTTTCGTATTAATCATAGACTACTTGATTTCAACTGGCAACTTACTTAATACATTAACTACTGTGTAACTGTAAGAGTGTAGCGAAAATTAACCAGCCTAATTGAAGTTTGGACAAAAAATGTTTTCGGGATAGAAAAAAGGTATCGCCATTTTGTTGCTAATTTGGTCCTCTTTCATAATCCATTGTTAAAACTGCATGCTTCCATTTCATATTTTCCAAAGAAAACTAGATTTCTAAAAAAAAATAATAATAAATACCGTCCTCTAATCTACACGTTACATATTAAGTTGCGTTGAGTATATAACGCTTACATTGGTCGAAAAGAGCTCTTTTCAACAAGAGTAAGTTTGCGAAGATCGATTAAGCAGAACCGGACTTACAGGCGTTTTTTCATAACTAGGTTCCCACTTTCCCCCACCTCTTATTTGAAAAGATAGACTAAAACTTGTTTAATAAAAAGTACGCAGAAGTCTCCGTAGAACCCAATTATCGTATTTATAATGCCCTTTAATTAGGCAAATTATGTAAAATTTGGCTTTTTAAAACTTTGGTATTCAATTACGCTCTCTAACAGTGGACCTATAATTTTATAAATAATGTCCAGGTGTTTCTCGATGCCTCTTTTGTTATAAACATTTTTTTCCCAAAGCTGTACTATAATCCGATCTGAAAATATAGCCGACGGCCGCTCTTATTTGCTCACCTTGTACACTGGCGACCTTGTACGTTATTTGATTCATAACACCCTTAATAACTATAAAGATCTTATACTCGTAATTCTACTAACATCAAATGTCATAACCTATACTTAGTTTTCAAAGATCTGGTTTGAGAATGATATGTTGTAATATATCAAAGCCGGCATTGAAATACATTATTGAGTTTGATAAAAGTAATTTTGAATTATAAAAATGCAATTAACACAAATAAATTTACAAAATATTAAAAACTTTGAACCTATAACAAAACCTGCAATCTGTAACAACCGCTGCCATCTAAAAAATATACCAAAGCAGAATTCCAAGACTATAAAATCATCTTGTGGATTTTAGAAACAATATATTATATTTGCATTATTTCGTTAATAAAGTATTTTGCGAAGAAATATTTTTAAATATGCAAATTACCATCAACTTCTTGGTTAATTATCCTGAGGATTTAGCCTTGTAAACATAAACACGAAAAGACCAAACCTTTTTTTACAAAATTCAATCACTAAAGTCTATTTAAAATGCCTATAAAGACACTATTACATTAAATTTATTTCAGGATTTTACGGATATCCCAATATAATACACGTAATGAGTTTATTTGGCAAAGGTGCAAAGGTGTGTTCAGATTTGAGATCAAGCCGAAGGTAAACGACAAAAATGCGCTTTTACACACTATTTCTTTGCTTGCCCTATAATCGAAGGACAATTGTAATCTTAACCTTCATCTTCGTTCTCGCTGCTCATAACTCATTGTTTTTATGACCGTGTAATTGTTAATAATTTTATTGCAAAATAATTTCACGGTAGATTTCTTAATATAAGCTTACAGATTTCCTTCTATAATTATTTACTTCATTAAAGAAATCCTAATTATTTAGGTTATTGAACTTATGAATACATAAACACATAATTAATAGATTTATAATATTTCGAAACTTTAATTAATTCTTTCTTAAATAGTAGCAGAAGATGCAATGGTTTGGCACTGTCCTTGTGTTTTGTCCTTTCATTTTCATATGCCGCAATTTTTTATGAGGCATGAAATATTAGAAATTCATGAATAAACAATTTTGGTTTATTTCCACTGACAAGGTCTCTAAAAAAAAGT
The DNA here is from genome assembly GCA_036346205.1 of Vesta saturnalis. Taxonomy (NCBI): domain Eukaryota; kingdom Metazoa; phylum Arthropoda; class Insecta; order Coleoptera; family Lampyridae; genus Vesta; species Vesta saturnalis. The sequence continues at coordinate 248,126 of JARFJB010002144.1, read as the reverse complement.
AGTTGATCCAGGTACCTCATTCCGACTACACTTGAGAATGTATGTAGTTTTGCAACGTAACTTATCACATTTTGTATGCAATCTGTTGTTTGAAATCGTGCAATTTTGGCCAAGGGGACTTATTAGTTTTTTATTTAGATGTTTGTTAATGTCACCATACATAAACTTTAGTTTGGAATCATCGACCTAGGTCATAAGACTTGTAATGGACGGTATTCGTAAACAAGCATCAGGTCATAAACTACCAAATAGCTTATTAATTAATTACTTCTAAAAGGTGGAATGTAAATCTGCAAATTCCATGCATCTGTTTTCTTACCTTGCCCGAGACGATCCCATACATGTAATTTCTCTAGTTTAGGGCATCCGTCGGAAACGCCCTTTCACCGAAAATTTCCTATATCCGTTCAACACTAAACCGAATTATTCTAATTATAAATAATCAATATACTTAATAGTATAGCTTGCTTTCGTGCCTGAAGTAGAGGTATTACATACTTCAAATATTGCTTTAAGCAGTAATGCATTTGAGACATATTTTATTTAGGTATATATGTAAGAATTTTCTCAAAGAATACTTTGGATGCATGGACAGTTGGAAAATCACCGATTTATATAGAACGCTTAGTACGTCTAATGTAATAAAAAACCGCTGCCAAATTATCTGCCATAATGTTTTCTCATATATGTAAACAAATTTTGACCAAAAATTTGTAATATGCAACTTCAAAGCCCACAATACCAGAATTTGAGTAATATCGGTTTTTAAACACGATAATCCTCCATTTTTAATCCGCCATTTTGAATTTTTTAATTTTGACAAATGATTTATACTTAGCGATCTTAAAAACCCCAATACCCACAATTTTGCACTCAAAAACGAGTGCGCCACTGTTTATTTATTTTTAAATTATATAAAAGAATATTAGTTTTGTTTAATTTTGTAACCTTTAAAAATTTGAAGCAATGAATTTTTTTTATTTACTAAGCCCCTAAAAATGCCCCGCCACTGGTTGGATTTTGCTCCTTAGCGAATTTGATCTAGATTTTATGGCAAAGAATTTTTGTACCAAACTTCATATGGATAGCTTTAATGGTTCAAAATTTAAAACCGATTATACAGTGTTTCAAAAAATGTTCCGCTAATGTCTAGGGTAAATAGAATATTAAAAAATAACTGTAGTTTGGTTAATTAACGGGTGTCCGACAATGCCTCCTTAAGAAGATACGATTCCAAAAATCCTTTTTTTTTATTATCTCTGTAACGGTTTAAAATACGTAAATGAAATCTAGACCACAAATACCTTTGATTAGGTCATAAAAGATAGTGTTGACACATTTTTAATATTTTGTACAGGAGCATCGCTAGGGGGGCACTTATTTTACCCCCAGACTTTTTTTCATGGGGATATTTTTAATTTTTTGGGAAAAATAATATTTTTTAAACAATTTGCCACGAAAAAGGTACTCTTGTTGAAAGTCAAAAAATTACTGGTTTTGAAGTTATTTAAGGTTTTAGCAAGACCAAATTAATAAGTTCTTTTAAGATGAAATAATTAATAATTTTCACGCACGAGAACTAACTACCTCAGGGAATAATTGATAGTTTCAGAAGCAACTATGAGGTAAAAATATAGTAAATTATTTAGAACTTAAAAAAGGTTTTAATTGTATGACTTTAACACAGAACAGACAAAGAAAACAATTTAAAAAAAAGCAACGAATAACACAAAACCAACAGGACATCTAGATGCTAACTTAAAAAAAATTAAAAGAAATTAAATAATTTTAATTATATTTTTTTTAGGGTAACTATGCAACCTCTTTTTATACGTTCCTAACGAAAACAGAAAACACTGTTAAAACAAAAAAATAATCTACGTTGGAATGACGGACGTTTAAAACTTCATGTCAGGCAGAGGTTAATATACCATTCTCGCCAAGAAAGAATCGCCTTGTATCCTTAGTTGATGAACCTAGCTATCCAAATTGTGTATACTGCCATCTCAAACCAAAGTGTCCTTTAAAAAAAGGATAGTAACATACTTGAAGTGCATTTGAGACGATCGACATATGTCATTGAAAAGTTTCATGCAATGAAAAGAGAAATAAAATACTCCTACATTTTCATCGTTCATTATCTACACATTTTTTTCAAAACTTAACAACAGAACTCTTCCCTTTGGGGCTTTACCATTTACATTTCAAATAGGTATCTTACGTATCATGCGATACATTGTTGCAGTAATAACTGCAAAAGGTAAAACTTTGCATACACAAGCGCAGTAGTTTGTATTAAATTTATTGGAATATTTTGAAAGGAAGAAAGGTCACTTAATATCACTCTTGCATTCAAGAGTAGGTAATGTTTATTTTTATTTCACTATTGTAATCGCAAAATTACAGCGTATGGCAAATGCTGTGGGTACATCTGTGGCCACAGTGAAGAATATCTAGTCTCGCAATAGATCTAATCCAATTTTATCCAGTCCAGGTAAAAAATGACCTCATAAAAAAACTCGAAACATCCAAAATGTGCATTGGGAATACATTGTACAACATATAGACACAAAGAGAGTACAATCTACCGTATGCACATTCCCACATATGAAATACTTTTATTTACAGAAAATTATGTTACAGTTGGAGCTTTAAATGCTGAACTCCGTGATAGTCATGTTTTATTAAGTGATAGAAGTTTAAATCGCGCATTTCACACATTAGGATTCAAGATCAAAAAAGACTCCAATCGTAGAGCTTTATTGCAAAAACAAGATATAGCATAAATGCGAACTTATTTTTGCAAAGGATCTAACATGGATCTACTCAAAAGGAAATCCAGACAAACCGTGGCAAGGTGACGACGTAAAGAGTGTACGGAAACTCCCTGGATATGATGGTAAACGCTTTATTGTTATTCATGCAGGTTGCACCACAGGATTTATAGAGAATGCATCCCTATTATTTCCTTCAAAATCATTAAAAGAAGGTTATCATGGTGAAATGAATGGAGATCTGTTTAAAAAATGGCTTATTGAGCATTTGTTAAATAATTTAGAAGAGCCTTCATTAATTATTATGGACAGTGCTCTGTACCACACAATGTTACTGGGGAAGGTACCGATACCATCCTGGACCAGGTCTAGAATGATTTCAACACAAAAAAATATCTATTTAAACTGAACTATTCACTAATTAAATCTCGACAAATAGAGAAAAGGTGTGAGGTAGATGAAATAATTAGAAGCTATGGACATGAAGTGTTACGATTGCCACCGTATCATTGTAATTTTATAAAGCAGTGGTGCAAACGTGAAGAAATGTTGGACATTACAGTTGAGATGGTGATTAATGGTGAGGAATTATTCGGAACTTTCTGATACGGATAGTGACTAAAATTTGGTACTGTAAGCTTATTGTTACAACATAATAGTTTAGGTAATTGAAAAGGATGTGTTAATTTTTGTAATATAATTACACTGTGCATATATTGAACTTTAAATAAATTTGTCAAGTCATTACATTTCATTTTAATTATTTATTTAACATAATATAGGTCATCATGCATGGTTTGTTTAATACTATTTAATAAGAGCTGTAACAGTCATAACTGTTCTAAGATTAACTGAAACACACACCTTGTAGTATTGTAGACACATGAAATAAAGTTGCGACTTCATAACACAAATATACCTAGTATTAAAAAAATAAGCTTAAAAATTAGATATACCACACTTAGAGATTTATTTCTAGTTTGACATCTCCAGAGCAACAAAAACATGTCGACACTACCATTTTGTACATTATTCATTATGGAGAGAATTTATGTATTCTTTTAATGATCTACTGCTTAACATTTATTTATGTCAAGAAAATCTTATACCCAGTATACTATATATAACAATATAAACTTTATTTAGCTAAAAAAAAAATTGCTATATAAACTCTTTACATATAATCTTACACACATATTCGTAATATATACTTGTCTTATTTTCAGTTTAAATCTATTTACATTTACATTACTTTTAATATCATTTGGTAACATATTTTTTTAATGCCTTAAAAAAGAATGAATTCTGACTTTTTTTTATATTTTGTATGATGCAGTATAAAATTCTGTTTAATCCTAGTACCATACTCGTGCACCTGATCAAAATGCTTGATTATTTCATCAAAATATTGCGGAATTAAACCACATTAAATTTGATGGATAAATATAAGAGCCTTCATTTCGCAAAAATCTTCAGTTTTGATCCATGTAACGATCTTAGCATGGTGTCGATGCTTGTATATTTATTGCACTTTAGTATCATTCGCATTGCACGGTTTTGCAATATTTGCACACACACACACGCGCCCACACACGCGCCCGCACACGAGCCTGCACACGCACACACCCACAGGCGCACACGCACATACACAAACGCACACACACACACGCACACGCACGCGCACACACGCACACACATATGCGCACATGCACACACACACGCGCGCAGACACACGCACACACACACGCGCGCGCACGCACACAAACCGCACGCGCACATCAACACGCGCACGCGCACATGCGCGCCACACACACACACAGACACACACACGCGCACGTACACACGCGCGCACACGCGCACAAACGCACACCCACCCGCGCACACCCACACGCACACGCACACACAGACAGACACAAACACAGGCACAGACACAGGCACAGACACACAGACACAGACACACACACACACACACACACACACACACACACATACACACACACACACATGCACACATGCACACATGCACACATACACACATACACACATACACACATACACAATCACACATACACACACACATACACACACACATACACATACACACATACACATACACTACACACATACACACATACACACATACACACACACACACACACACACACACACACACACACACACACACATACACACATACACACATACACACATACACACATGACACACATACACACATACACACATACACACATACACACATACACACATACACACATACACACACACACATACACAACACACATACACACATCACACATCACACATACACACATACACACTACACACACACACACAATACACACATACACACACACACACACACACACAACACACAACACACACACCACACAGCACACAACAACACGCCACTCACGCACACGCACACACACACAACGCACGCACCGCACACGCACACGCACACAGCACACACACCACGCACACATGGCAACGATTGCACACGACACACGTCACACACGGACACTACGACACACACGCGCACACACGCACACACACGCACACACACGCACACACACACACAATGGTCAGACGGATTGGGACAATTTGGTCTTGGCACTTTAGTATGAATCACCAAATCAGCATTTTAAATCAACATCTTAGAATTACAACTGGAAGCTTTTTTTGACAAAATACAGCAGTTGCCTTATCAGTAGTTGTTATTTTGAACTGGAAGTATATAATGGGCTTCCTCTGCTGACGGGTTACATGAAGAGTTTGATAGACAATTAATCGAAGGTAGTGCATCCTAACTAATTTGGTTTGCGAGTATTTTTTTATTTCAAACGGATACTCGTGGAAATTCAAAACCCACAACATATAATACAGTGGCATTTGAAATTATCATACATTACAATTGCATGAATCTTCCATTAGTTTAAAAATATTTCATTAGATGAGACTCCGCTGTTTTTCTTGCTTGTTTGACGTATTTACAGCTGCTTGTTATTTTATTTTGTTGTAGGGTTGCGTGACTCTATTGTTTATTTATTTATAGGTTTTACAGTGTTTATACTATTGCATATTTTATTGGTTACGTCAATCTCTTGAGCTATCTGGTGTTGTATTTATTCAGATCTATCTTTTGCAACCTTCTTTGAACACCATAAATTTCTAGAACCCATTGTAAACTTTTTATATTTAACAGTAATTCGTCTATTTGTGCAGCAGTTGTTTTAAACATGGCTTCTCGCATCTTTAATCAAAGTCTTTTAAACCACAACCTCTGATGGGCAAAGACTTGAGAACAAGTTCCGGAGGCCTACAATTGACTTATGAGATAGTATGTGGCCCGCATTATTAGAATACTATTTTTAATTTTTAGTTTTCCGTCGTAGTAAACAAGTGGCCGAAGACCCGAGAACAAGTTCTGGAACCCTACAGCTGTCTTATGAGATAGTATTGTAGCGTCCCCCAGGTACCCTAGTTTGAAAGGTAATTTGAACTTCTGCACATTCAAGAAAAAAACAATCGCTAAGTGATTTATCTTGACTTGACTGGCAATGATGTCAATATTACTCCAATTTAGTGTCTGCCTTACTTTGACTTTCCTAGCAATAATTAAAACATTAGAATTTATTTACAAATCTGATATTTAATTATCCGCAAACCTCAAATATGATCAAACAAATTGGCCGTTTAGTGGTAGGTACGTTGTGCTATTTGAATTAGATGGGCTGGATGAGGTAAGTGTTGCATCAAGTGGGGCAGATAAACAATGAATCTACTCAAATTAAAGTTAACGAGCTTTGCGCAATGGGTTCAGCCCGTTAATATACTATTGTGGGAAAACAACCACCAATAAAACCAACTTTATTCATAAATAAATAATTGTACAAATACATTAATATACCAAACACAAAAAAACAAAAGGTTGAAGTGCGTACAAAATTATAACATTAAAAGAAAAATAAATAAAAATCCGTTTACTTACACATAAACACAAAAAAAAACCCTGTAGTCACACTCACAATTGTGTCATAAATAATCAGAATAAAAATCGTAATACCAAACATGTGGCCCTTTAAACCCCAATCATGCCGGTTTTTAAGTAAATAAGCACATAAAACAATAAGGTAAGTTACGGTACATATAAAATACAAAAACAGTAAAATTGCACAAAGAAAATAGGCAAAGAATTTACACGTACACAATTGTTTAGTGACTACTAAAGCACAAAATACACATGTAAAATTACAATAAATTACATATAAAGAGAAATTAGTTCGCAGGAAAGCGATTCTATTCTACTTAAACAAACTGACACAAAAAAAAACTCATTAAAACAAAACCTTACAAAGGTAAGTTATAAATAGATGATAACAACGTGACCCATGTATAAGGTAGAGTGCGTTAGAAAAATACAGCGCCCCTTTTTCAAGTTACACATTCATCTACACAATACTAAAAACAATAAAAATAAAATTCGATGTGTTTAATGGACCCCGGAGTATGTACACACTCTGCAATTGCGCATTACAATTAATAACCGTGCAGCATCCTGTACCCGTTCGCCCACGCGCACCTCTACACAAAGATAAATATAAACAACAGACAACAATGCTAATTCATACAAATACAAAAGTGAGGGAGTCCTGTACTGTCTTTTATTTTAGCAAATTTCAGCTTAATGAGCTTGCGTGGGAATGAGATACCTTTGCAAGGCAATGTTCGATTTTTAATACGTTATATAGGCTTTTAGAATTATTTGCAGCTAGCCTTAATTTATATGAAAATATCTACTTACACTTGACTATATATTCCTTTAATTGCTCAGACACAAATCGTAAACCTGCGCGGTTTAACTTCAAAAAGGGGGTGACTGTTATATACAGATTAATATTTGAAAAACACATTAAAACTACCACCCGAAAGAAAAGACAAGTTAGCGTTGGCTAATTCAAAAGAAAATGTACAGGCAAGAAATATTTTAAAGACAAACTGTTTACAATGAAGGTATTTAATTAACCAAACCGATCTGGCTCGGTCGGCACTTTAACGGTCACTCCCTTTTCCTCCGACTTCGAGCAAACTACATTTACTCCCGCAATCAACCCCCATTTTTCAATAATAAAAAACAAAAAATTATTATGTTGGAATAGTTTCATATTAATTATTGAACATCTTAATTTTAAAAATATGCATTCGCCGGTAACAAGCGCTACATTCGGGTCTCAAGTTTCAACGTACCAAACAAAGACGTCTTTGATTGCAATGTGTACTGACGTAATTAATTACTAACTAGTGACATTTTTACATCAAGAATGAGTGCATAAGAATTTCCAATGATTCGTTACGCACCTTCAGTAAAGCAGCTTTTAAGCTAGTCAAACCTCAAACACATGTTTTGCAACCCCTAGCCCAGTATTAGTTACAAAAATAAAATTTTTCGAAAACCATGCTCAAATATCAACTTAATATTTAATAAAATATGTTAAACCCCGTTTATCGCGGTAACAATTTGGATTTAAAAAATGTTTGTTGCAATAATAAAGTTTTCGCGGTCCGCTACCTACAGTATGCGGGCCCCCATTATTAGAATACTAGTTTCAAATTCTTCCTCCATAACATCAAGTGAGCATGTGAAATGAAATCTTTTTAATTGTTTATTTAAGTCGGTGAGTCGATGAGTAGACGGGCAGACTGGCAGACGAGCATACGAGCAGACAAGCGAGTGAACGAGTAAACCAGTAAACGAGTAAACGAGTATGCGAGTAAGCGAGTACGCAAGTAGACAAGCCGACAAGCAAACAAGCTAACAAGCAAGCAAGCAAACAATCAAACAAGCAAAGAGTAAATAAGTAAACAAGTAAACAAGTAAACAAGTAAATAAGTAAATAAGTAAATAAGTAAATAAGTAAATAAGTAAATAAGTAAATAAGTAAATAAGTAAATAAGTAAATAAGTAAATAAGTAAATAAGTAAATAAGTAAATAAGTAAATAAGTAAATAAGTAAATAAGTAAATAAGTAAATAAGTAAATAAGTAAATAAGTAAATAATAATAAATAAGTAAATAAGTAAATAAGTAAATAAGTAAATAAGTAAATAAGTAAATAAGTAAATAAGTAAATAAGTAAATAAGTAAATAAGTAAATAAGTAAATAAGTAAATAAGTAAATAAGTAAATAAGTAAATAAGATAAATAAGTAAATAAGTAAATAAGTAAATAAGTAAATAAGTAAATAAATAGTAAATAAGTAAATAGTAAATAAAGTAAAATAAATAAGTAAATAAGTAAATAATAAATAAGTAAATAAGTAAATAAGTAAATAAGTAAATAAGTAAATAAGTAAATAAGTAAATAAGTAATATAAAAGTAAATAAGTAAATAAAAGTAAATAAGTAAATAAGTAAATAAGTAAATAAGTAAATAAGTAAATAAGTAAATAAGTAAATAAGTAAATAAGTAAATAAGTAAATAAGTAAATAAGTAAATAAGTAAATAAGTAAATAAATATATAAGTAAATAAGTAAATAAGTAAATAAGGAAAATAAGTAAATAAGTAACCGGGGACCGAAACAAATCTTTGAGAGTTTGTGTATGAACATTCGTATGGTAAAAACTTCACAAATGCAATAATAAATTGTGCAATCAGACGTCGTTGTTTGGTAGTTTGAAATTCGATATTAAATATAGGTTTTTCTACTGACTAATGCAGATTTTAAAAATTAATACTTCTTTTGGTAATTACGATGAAACCATTCCCACGTAATATTTCTTGTTTTTTATAACTTTTCAAAACGTTGATTTCGGGAGTAAATATAGGTCGGAGGTGGGAGGCAGCTGCGATTAGTGTTTTGATTCAGCCGAATCGATTTGATTGTTTAATTAGAAACTCTCATTTTAAACCGTTCTGTCTATAAATATTTTTGTCGTGTACATTTGAGAAATACTAAAAACGCTAATTTGTTCTTTTCTTTTGTGAAGATTTTAGTGTAAGTTTTTCCAAACATTAATCTATAACCAGGCGTCGTGTCGAGTCTACTCCGCGTATCTTAATGTAAATTAAAGCTCGCAGCAAATAATTCTACAAGCCTATGTAACGTATTAAAAATCAATCATTGTCTTACAAGAAGTATCTAATTACGCACGCAAGCTCATTAAGTTGAAGTCTGTTAAAAAAAGAGGGGTCCGCTTTAGATAGTACCGTAGCCCTACTCATTATTAGAATGACGGCATTGTTGTCTGTTGGTTATATTTGTATAGAGAGTTGGCATGGACAAAACGTGTAAAAGATAAATCTCGGTTATAATTGTATATAGGCAATGCCGATGGTTTACACACACACGGGTCCAGATGACCGTAAAAACTCCTCGAATTCCATTTTTACTGTTTTTATTGTTTTGTATAGATGAACGTTGTTATGATTTGTTTGCACTTACCCTTGTAAGGTTTTGTTTTAATGAGTTTATTTTTTAGTGTCTTTGATTCAGTCTGTTTAATTAGAATTGTTTGCCTGCGAACTATTTTCCCTTTATATGTAATTTATTGTAATTGCACGTATGTATTTTGTGCTTTATTAGTCATTATACAATTGTGTATGTGTAAATTCCTTGCTTATTTTTTTGTTCTTGCAGTTACCTTATTATTACCTGTGTAATTTTACTGTTGTATTTTATATGTGCCGTAATCAGCCTTATTATTTTAATTGCTTATTTACTTAAAGACCGGCATGATTGGTTTTAGAGGGCTACATATTTGGTATTACAATTTATATTCTGATTTATTTATGACACAATTATACAGCTTTTTATTTTTTTTGTTCCTTAATGTTATAATTTTGTTCGCACTTTAACATGATCTAATGGTGTTTTGGTTATATATTGAACCCTTTCATTGTTTTTTTTTTGTTATTTGACTTAAATTTACTTGTGCAATTACTTATTTATGAATAGATTGGGTTTTCTTGGTAAATACTAAATTAACGGGTTGAACCATTATTTGCGCAAATTCTAATTTGACTGGTTTCATTGTTTACCTGTCCCACATGATGCAACACATAACCGTATCAAGCCTATCTAATTCAAATAACACAGCGTAGCTACCACTTGACGCCAATTCTTTTGATCAGATTCGAAGTTTGCGAGTAATTAAATATGAGACTAATGTTTTAATTATAGCCAGGAAAGTCAATGTATGGCAAGGAATTAATTTTAGTAATAGCAGCATTATTGTCAGTAAAGTCAAGATACATCATTTAGAGATTGTTTTGTTCTTGAATTTGCATTATTGCGAATAAGTTCAAATTGCACTTTCTAAGATAGGGTGCCTGGGGACGCTGCAGACCTTTTGTTTTAAGAGGGGAGAATATTGCACGTAACTAACGCCATCATCCTGTGCTAAATGTCATGTACGGGTCTAGGACATTCCGCCGAATTACGAAAACGCCAAATCTATATTTTGATGGCGCAAAACGTCGTACGTGACTAAAACATATAGATTGCAGTTAGGTAACTGGAATCTACTATGTAAATTCTATATATTTAGAATTTACATCGGTTCTACATACATAAAGATAAAATTAACATCGATTGGGGCTTGAACCTTGGTGGCGCAGTTGGTTAGCGCAGTACTCTAGCAAAGTACAGGTCGTAGGTTCAAATCCTACTCGAGGTAAACTTTTTATTTATGTATTTAATAATATTAACAATAATTTTTAATCTAGGAATATGGTTTTTTGTAGGGATGATGCTTCGAAATGTCTCATCATCCAAGGTCCTTTTAAGAGGATATTACTTTAAATTTTTTAATAAGAAAGATATTCTTGGAATCGTCATCCCAACATCTAATGTGTTTTTAACAGATTTTTCCCCAAGATTTGTAAATAAGAGTTTTTTGGTAGTATCTTAAAACAGTAATCGCTAAGTTCGCAGGTTCTCACATTCTTATGTTTGCAGAATGTGTTAGCTGGACAGTTAATCTCATATTCCTTACAAGTGAAATATGAAAACATGTAACAATTGTTATTAACTTTTTTGTTTGTAATTTTACAGCTTCTTTCAATATGTTAATCATAATGTTGTACCTTGGTACCATAAATCTTTTTTAGTTTCACTTTAATCTGGTTTTCTTTGTTTAATACTTGCAAGATGTATAATATGGTTTTATACTGCCTTAAGGCAATGCTAAAAAAATGAGTCAACTTATACAGGGAAATTCCACGAAAAACTCATGCTTACTATGTAATCACCAAAAAATGCAAAGGTCCAAATTTAAAACGCATGTCTGTTTGGATAACGTATTTGTATTTGTGTATGTTGACTTGCTTTTTGGTGTTGATTCGCAACTAGCTTTTACAAGTCTAGTTTGTTTTCTTGATTTACGTGTTTGGTGTATGTGTGTGTTTGCGTGTTAATCAGTTCCTTACTTGGACTTTGGGTTGTTTGCGCGTGTGACTGTTGGTGTTGCGTTTATTGTATGATTTGCTGGTTTGTTTATCCTAGTTTCTTGTTGTTCTTTGTTAGTTTGTTGATGTTTGAGTGTTTGTAGGTTTCCTAGGTTTTAATTTGTTTGCTTTAGGGTTGTTTTTTAGATGTTCACCAAAAATGCTTTAGCACGCACACAGCGATCTGTTAACAGACAGATACAATACCAGGAATTTAATTTGACATAAATCAATGAAATACACCTATAAAACGCACAAATCTCAGTTTTTACCTTTCAGCAGATTTATTTTTAAATCTGTCCACTTTTATAAGTTACTTAATTGCAATCTATAAAAAAACTGATGACGCCATCTACTGTCGGTGCATAAAGTACATACACTCTAGTTTGAAGCTGAATAAAAAAATAAACCATTTGGGCTTGGTGTCTAATTAAATCCTGTACGTTGTTTAGGTGTAACAATTTCTACGGCCAGATGATGCAAAGTGACAGTTTTTTGGGGTTCGAGACGCCATAGGTAAGTTTAGAGGTACATAAAAACAAAATTACTGGCTAAATGGTACAAAATTTTAGTATGTTGTAAATTCAACCTTTATTAATACGAGAATAAAATTTTATTATCAAAATTTGATTTTTGTAGCAACTAAAGACGATTTTGAAACACATTGCATTCTCGGGAATGGTAGATCGCAAGAACATTAGACTTTCACCAACGTCATGATTTTGGAAAAGAATTTTTCATGAATTGCAAGTTTTTACATCACCGCTTCGGCAACGACCAGTGAACTTGTGACCGCGCCTGTGTCCATTAGAATGTTACTCTTCACGCTCTATGCGGGGGTGTATATGCATGTATCTGATTTTATAATTTTCTTTGCCAATAAGTTACTAATCACAATAAAAAAAATTAGCAACCACCAGACCTTGAAAACGAAACAAGAAAGATAACCGAATTTCAATAATGTTTATAGCATTCTGAAGACAAGATAAGTAACTACTCTGATAATAAAATTTTACACTCGTATTAACAAAAGTTGAATTTACAAAATACCAAACTTTCGTACCATTTGAGCCAGTAGTTTTATTTTATGTACCTCTAAACTTACCTATGGTGTCGCAAACCCCAAAAAATTGTCAGTTTACATCGTTCGGCCGTTTAAAGTGCATTAAAAAAAAGTTGTTGCACCCAAACAACGTAGAAATAAACAGGCTTGAATTTGATACCTAGTCCATTCTAATCGACCGAATGGTTATTTTTTTATTCAGCTTCAAATCCGAGTATATACAGGGTGCATCACGACCGACGCCACGGAGTTCTACGGCAAAGCGACATATAATCATTAATTTCTAATACAGTGACAGTATGTAACTCAATATGAGCCACATTTTAAAAATATTTTTAGATATACATGGTGCTCCAAAAAAATGGCATATCAAAGTTACGTTTTTTTTAATGACACACCCCGTATATTATTGCATTTTCGAATTTGACATAAAAGTAGCACTTTCATAAGGGTTCCCTATACCTACATAGAGTGTTTCAAGTTATATCAATTTTTCTGAAAATGTAGGGTCTTAGGAAAAATTAAATATCTCCTAATAAAATTAACTCTAACAAATTTACTCTTTGGTTTAAGTAAAATAATGTTCCCTTAGTCCATTTATTGACTGAATAGTTAACACCTCTTGACAGGGTGTTCATTTTTTTCAGTTAAATTGGTAAAACATTCATACTGAAATATTCGGCTTATTTTAAATGGATCACCCTGTATTTTTTATACGCTTATCGTTTAGCTTACTTAATTACCTTTCAACTTCTACAAGGGGTTCCAACACCTAAACCTTCAAATTCTCAACTTATTTAATAATTTTTTTAATTCATCAGTTCCTGTATCATTTGTAGATTGAAATATACTCCCAAAATGTACTTAACGTCTTTTTGCTAATGTAGTAATATTTTTCTTTACCAATAACTAGAAAGCTCAGTACCAATCTTATGTGTACGAGGGGTCGTTTTTATATTTTCGGACTAGGCAATCTACAATGTTTATGTAATTTTTCATTTTATTGATTTTAAATCACATATGCCATGGTAACGTGTTTGACGTGAAGAAATGTTGATTGTATACGGGGATAATTGCCCTTCCAAGTCGACTAATTGTGAATGGTCAAAATTGTTTAAATATGGTCGAAAATCGCTAGACCCGTACAGGTCAGCCTGTTGACATGATCACTTCGGACGTTATCGAAAAAATCAAGTGTTTGATATTGAAAGATGCAAGATGAAAAAAGTACAATTAGCGTCTTTATTAGGAGTTTGATAAACCACAGTTTTCAGAATTTTACACGATTACCTTGGCATGACAAAGGTCGGTGAGAAATGGGTTCCACGAATGCTTACGCCTTTTCAAATGCTTACTCGAATAGAGAAATGTGAAGAATTTTTGGCGCTTTGTGGGGACGAACCAGATTTAATTATCAATCAACTTATCACCGGAGATGAAACTTGAGTCCATCATTTTGATTCTGAGTCGAAACAAGAGTCGATGTAGTGGCATATTAGGGGTTCCAGTCCTCCCAAAAAGTCCTGCAGAAAAAATAATTGCAACTGTTTTTTGGGATTTCCAAGGAATTTTAATGATTGATTATCTGAAGAAGGGTGGTACAATCATAGGAGAGTATTATGTAAGCTTAATGCATCGCCTCAGAGATGTTATTAAAGTGAAGAGACGCGGAAAACCAACGCGAAGTGTCCTGCTGCTTCATGATAATGTACCAGCCCATAAGTCAAGACTTTGACTTTGTAGAAATTGATTATACACCTTATAGTCCAGATTTAAGCCCCTGTGACTATTTTTTGTTTCCAGATCTTAAAAGAACACTAAGGGGAACAAAAGTTAGGGACGATGATGAACTTATAGCGGCTGTTGAAAGCCATTTTGCGAGCAAACCAAAAGAATAGTTTTATAATGGGTTAAAGATGTTATTGAAACGATGTAATACTTGTATTGAAAAGCAAGGGGTCTATATTGAAAAATAAATTTCTGTTGTTCTAATCTACTCTTATCATGCCTAGTCCGAGAATATAAAAACGACCCCTCGTACATGATAGATTTCAGATATTTGTAATTCACACATTAACAAACATATTAACAAACAACTGACTAATCTTGTAAGTTTTGTAGTGTGCTGTGGATGTAAGTTTTGTAGTGTGCTGTGGAATTGCCGGTAACGCATTTGTTAATGTTAAAAACTCTAACAGTGGGCGTGATTTTTGTCATCGTGTATTGTTATTTTTTTCCGAGTCTGTTGAAAATACCCTGGGCGGGTACATCCGGATAAAAAAGGTTTTTGAAAGGTTACTTCAAACATTTCGTGATACAGGAAGTATAGCTTACCCAAAACAACTAAAAGTAAAGTCTGTCACAAATGATGATGATAATGAGTTTTTGGTAATAGGTTCCGTTGTTGACAACCAAAACACTAGTACAATAGTTATTGCAAGATAAACAGGAATTAGTCAGCCTGGGGTGTGGAGGATCTTAAAGAAACATAAACACCACCCTTTTCATCTACAAATACATCAAAGGTTATATGGCACAGACTTTCAAAAACGTATTGATTATTACTTATGGGTCCTTGATCAAGTCAGTGACAATGAACATTTTTTTGAAAATGTATTATTTAATGAATCAACATTTCATAATAATGGATTAGTGAATCGGCACAATTTTCATTATTACGACACCGAAAATAAAAATTTATTTAGTATTGTTGATCGCCAAAATCAATGGGGTGTTAATGTGTAAGGTAGAATTGTTGGCAATAATGTTATTGTCCCGTATTTTTTCGATGGCAATTTAAATGGTAAAAAATTCCTTAGGTTTTAAGGAACTTTTAGAGAATTTAGAACAGACACATTCCAAAATATTAGACAAAATATGTGGTTGCAATTAGATGGAGCACCTGAACATTTCCCACGTACGGTTAGATAATATTTAAATAGGTTAATAAATTTCCTGATAAGTGGATTGCGAGAGGTGGACCAATTGCCTGGTCACCTAGATCTCCTTAACTAACATCCATGGAATTCTTCTTTTGGAGCTATATCAAAAATTTAGTTTACAGCACACCTCCCACCACTGCAGATGATATGAAAAGAAGAATCAGAAATGCTTTTGAGACGGTCACCCCTGGTATGTTGCCAAATGTAAGATGTTCGTTGGAAAAAACACTGTGTATTCAAGAAGATGGATAACATATCGAACATTTATTGCAATTATTTTTAATTTTTTGAACAAATTATTACACCACATAAATAAAATTTTAATTTCCATTATGTACATGCTTTCTATCCTACCTCTGTGAAACTGTTGCATTATGTAGATCAAACTTTTTTTTTTAATTGAAGCTGATCGGTTTCGCTTGGACGAGACAAGCATCGTCAGAGCTTTGAAAGGTGACAATTTCTTGTTACGGTTATCGAAGGTAAAGATAAGTGTACGTAAAATCTATTGTGATTTTTAGTTTAATCTACATAGTCTAGAGATATCTTTATAAACGTTTAAATTAAAGTAACTTTGAATGTGAAAATGTGTTACATTTGCCAAAAATCAGGAGTAGGCATTTTGGGAGGATATTTCAATCTACAAATGATATAGGAACAGAGAAATATCCAAAATTATTAAATGAGAGGAAAATTTGAAGGTTTAGGTATAGGAAACTCTTATAGAAGTTGAAAGGTAATTAAGTAAGCTAAATGATAAGTGTATAAAATACAGGGTGTTTCATTTAAAATAAGTCGAATATTTCAGTATGAATGTTCTGCTAATTTAACTGAAAAAAATGAACTCCCTGTAAAGAGGTGTTTACTATTCAGTCAATAAATAGACTAAGGGAACAGTATTTTACTTAAGCCTAAGAATAAATTTGTTGGAGTTAATTTTATTAGATTTTTTCTAAAACTCCACATTTTCAGAGAAATTGATATAACTTGAAACACTCTGTTTGTAGGTATAGGGAACCCTTATGAAAGTGCTATTTATTTTTTATGTAAAATTCGAAAATGCAATAACATACGGGATGTGTCATTTAAAAAAACATAACGTTGACGTCACTTTTTTTTGGAGCACCCAGTATATTTAAAAATATTTTTAAAATGTTGCTCAAATTGATTTACATAATATCACTGTATTAGGAATTAACGACTATATGTCCCTTCGCCGTAGAACTCCGTGGCGTCGGTCGTGACTCACCCTGTATACTTTTTGCGCCGACAGTAGTCCTATACTATTAAATTGCGGCGTTTTAGACCTATAAAATAATCGTGTCGGCGTCTTGGGCATGCGACGGTTTAGGCATTCGGTGTTTTGGGAATTCAGCGCTTCGGTCATTGTAGGCGTATTGACCCCAACATTAAAATTCGGCGGAATGGGCGCGTTCGGCGAAATGGTCGTCGGCGTAATCTCGAGGTCCCTTACGTACAACGAAAAATGTAGCAATATGAAATTTTATTATTTTTGGTTTTAACTGTATTAAATTGCGTTGAATAACACGATATATGTTATAAATTATAATCATTAAAATAGTTTATCTTTCAATTATTTAAGAACTGTACATTCAAATATTTTAAAGTTTGAATGGATAAAAAAAATTACTTTACTTACTCAACTTGTAATGAACTATTTTCTAGCGTTCTTGTTACACAATAAAAGCTATAGAAATGCAGTGTGACAGAATGAACAACCTCGCGTAACCCAACTAATTACTTTTTAATAGTTGCACATAAGGATTAAATTAGGGCTTATGTAGTAGATTTTGTAACGTAAAACGTTTAAATTCCAAATCTTCAAAATATCCGGCGTCACTACTGTCCCATCTAAACCGTTGACGATATTGACCTGCTTTTCTATCAATGCTTATCTTAATGGACCAACACGATTAGTGAGAAATATGTATAAACTGTCGCAAAATATTCAATCACGTAACACGCAGGCATAGTTACCATTTTATTGTAAATGTTTATGAAAACGTGCAAAAACAGCTGAAGGTCACATTCATAATGATAATAAACTATTAAAGTAATTTACACGATGTGAGTAAAGAAACGAAATGCATAATGTCAAATCTTATAAGACTCATCATCTCGTTTAAAGGCCATTTAAATATGAATTAAAAGAATAGTATATGTATATATCTATACTTGCTCTAGGCGTTCGTACCAAGTAATCGTCTGGTACGAAAATCATGTTTGTTCCGGAATAGACAATTGTGCTAGTGCTATTGGTAACAGGAGATAACTGTATGCTGGGAGTCCACAATATCCTTGAAATAGTTGTGACGTATGCGTAACAACGTAATATTCAGGAAAAAATGTTTGTTAGGTATAATCTATTCGTGTTAACATTGAAAATTAAGCAAATAATGTTTTAGTTTAAATAAACCACTGTAACAACGTTCCAACATACTTTATAGAACAGGAGTGTTGTTTTGCAAACCATTGTTGATATTAACAGTATACAAATACCAGAATTGCATTTACTGAAAAATTAATCTATTAAGAACTTTCCCTAACTATAAGAACTTTCTATGTATTAAATAATTACGTGTTTTGGTAATTTTAATCTAGATTTTCATTTATAAAAAACAGGGACACCGTCCCACTGCAAATAAATTTATTTGTCAAGTAGCCATACCTTTTTTTCCGGTTTTCATATTCATTATTATTTAAACTAAATTTACAACTAAAGTGTGTCATTCACTTCTTTTCACTTTCATCTAGTTTCTCGTATTATTGTAACCTTTATTCATGTGTACGCAAAACATCTTATTATTAATTCAATATTACAAATTCATTATAATAATTACGTTAAGAGTAATGAAAATACACATAACCGTGCATAAATTTTGAGTTTTGAAACTATTTAATATTCTATTGAATTTTTTTTTCAATTCGCCAATACTACCATTTCAGATGTTGGGGGGGGATCACCACTTATACAAATTACGATTTTTAACACGTCACTAAAATTGCGAAAACTGTACCCGTCTATCTTCACTTGTAATCGAATTACTCTGAAAAACAATAAAAAATGGGACACACTTAATATACGCTTGCAAAAATGTAAGGCTACCCGTTATAAGAAAATGTAGACTCACGATGTAAAGTCATACTTACAAACACTTTTTTTTAGTTTTTAAATTGCGTATTTAAGTAAATTGAAAGGACCACGCACTTTTCTTATGCAAACGAGAGCACCGTCAAATTGTCAGAATTTTTGATATGTAATAGTACTTGACGTTCCGATCAAAAGTCTTCATGGACCCAGTTCTATCTTATGGCTAGTTTTCGATATACAGGGCGTTGAGGTTCAAGATCCCAAAATTCTTAAAATGCGTACCAAAAAGTCCCTTTTAAATATTTTTGAAAGTTTTTGGCTGATTCGAGTATATCTGCATAGTATCTTAGCCATGGTTCGAATTGTATCAGCAACAATGATAAGAAGGGCATCTTCTATTGAAACTTTCATGTTTCGCCATGCGTAGTGGTATTATTAAATTCGGTTATATGTTACTGACTCCTTGGTGTCCAGCCACGTATCGTGAACCTTATGTAAAAAAAATTTGGTCGATATATTCGACGGAATAATTTTAATTTAGCGTACAAATGTAATTATTCATGTCAGTATTTTTGAAAATATACCTAAGAATTTGATTTGTTTTCCTCTGCTACGGTTACATTAATTAATTGGGTGGTGTTTAGTGTGATAGGCATGGCTCATAATTCTAAGATCTAATAAAACCTGTCGTGTAATGTAAAATACGTCAATTATATTCGACGAAAATTAGTTTAAAGACTGTAAATCATTGAATATAAAACTTATGGTACACCGTTCATCGCGGTTTAGCGTGTCCCCTATAATTGCGTTGATCCTAGTGTTAGTTATTAAATGTGTTTTGGAATACTCCAAGAATTGTAGCAGAGTAGACTAAAATAAAAGCACGTAAGGGATACGAATGAAAGCGTCTACATTTGGACGTTGATTTCTCGTTCTATGGATAATTTCGAATTAGTACTTTTCTAACTTTAACCTAAACTTTGTCCTACTACTGATGGTCCATAACTATGTTGAATTTGGATATACGCATATATATATATATATATATATATATATATATATATATATATATATATAGAAGAAAACGATTTAGCTTTTTTTCAGCTCTAGAATCTGCAGTTTTCTTTTGTGAAAAGA
The DNA here is from genome assembly GCA_036346205.1 of Vesta saturnalis. Classification (NCBI taxonomy): domain Eukaryota; kingdom Metazoa; phylum Arthropoda; class Insecta; order Coleoptera; family Lampyridae; genus Vesta; species Vesta saturnalis. The sequence continues at coordinate 227,635 of JARFJB010002144.1, read as the reverse complement.
GTTTGTGGACACCCTGTATATTTGTATGTATACACTGTGTCTCTTGAATTTCTGGACATAAGGAATTCCCATGTTAAAATCAACTATTGTAAATATTGGCTCCCCTAATTATTTTACAGTAAAATGTCAAATGCAAAACTTCTTAAGGAAAAAAGGCTGCTTCTTATGTTAGGAAAAACTTAAGGGCTTTTTCGTAACTGGTCAAGGTTGCTTTGCTTTAGACAGACAATGCTAACAATAATTATTAATTGTCATTGTAAATCATTCATTGTTGAAAAACAATTCATTCATCATTAAAACTTTATTTGGGAAGGATTATTACTTTTTAAAGAAAAATTTGTTTATAAAAATGAATTATTACACCATTGAAGAAAAAGTAAAATTTATTGATGGCAATTCACTTAGAAATATCAGAGATTTGTACTCGGCTAGTTATCAAAACCGGCAAATTCCAAGTGCAGAAACAATTTCAAAAATTATCAACTTATTCAAATCTACCGGTAACGTTAATAAGCCATGTAATTGTCAAGATATTAAACCTCTGGGGCAAAATGACAGATATTACATGGCTTATTAACGTTACCGGTTACGAAAAAGCCTTTAAGTTTTTCCTAATTTTCTCGAAAACGGATGAACCAAATGTAAATGCAATTGTAACATAAGAAGCAGCCTTTTTTCCTTAAGAAGTTTTACATTTGACATTTTACTGTAAAATAATTAGGGGAGCCAATATTTACAATAGTTTATTTTAACAATGGAATTCCCTATGTCCAGAAATTCAAGAGACAGTGTATATACAGGGTGACATAGAAAAAAGTGCCATGCATAGTGCCACGCGATAGAGAACACTGAAATAAGAAAAAAAGTTCCTATGAACTTAGGTCCGCAACGCCTTCGTTTAAAAGATATAGGGTGTTGAAGTTTAATTATTTTGTTGTTTTTTTCTTAATATCTTCTTACAATGATGTAATAAGCGTACAAATTTTGTACACAGGGGCTTTTTGTCACGCAGAATTCAAGTATGACCTTAGTTCTTTTATTACTGATAGAGGGCGCCACATACAGATATCCATCTTGTTTGAATCGGTCCTAACTTTGTTACCTTACACTGTATGTCATTTTCGACTGGAAAAATTTTTTTTCCCATCTTTTCTGCTTCAGAAAGATATACCTTATTGAAGTCGCTAGGACCAACGGTTTACGAGAAAAATGCATCCGATGCATGTAAATTATCCAAAAGCGCCAAAGTAACTTATTCGCAAAAACAATGACATAACACTTCAACAATTAAATTTTAATAGCAACAATGAAGGGCACTGATTAAAAAAAACATTAAATTTTTAGAAGATGTTCAAATTGTTGTCCTTGTACTTGAATACATTTTTCAATTCTTCTTCCTAAGAATTGACGGTATCTTTGAAATATTCCTGGGTTATTACGGAATCTATCTGCGGGTTCCATAATTCTTATCCATAGTTGCTCTTCATTATGTATTTCTATAGAATAAACATCATTTTTATTAATCCCCAAAATGAAAAATCGAGGGGATTAAGGTCGGGACTACGAGCTGGCCAGGGTACAGGTCCCCCTCGACCAATTCACGTATTTCCAAACCTCCTATACAAAAATTCTCTTGACAATCGAGAAAAGTGAGCTGGCGCGCCATCATGCATGTAACGCATTCTACCATTAATAGTTAATGGAACATCCTCTAATAACGTATTTAGTCCATTCTCCAAGAAATTCCGATACAGTTCACCTGTCAATCGATTGGGCAATTGGAATGGGCCAATTAAGTAATTGTCAATTATACCTGCCCACACATAATGAAGAGCAACTATGGATAAGAATTATGGAATCCGCAGATATATTCCGCAATAACCCAGGAATATTTCAATCCTTAGGAAGAATTGAAAAATGTATTCAAGTACAAGGACAACATCTTCTAAAAATTTTATATTTTTTTTTAATTACTGCGCTTCATTGTTGCTATTAAAATTTAATTGTTGAAGTGTTATGTTATTGTTTTTGCAAATAAGTTACTTTGGCGTTTTTGGTTAATTTGCATGCATCGGATGCATTTTTCTCGTAAACCATTGGTCCTAGCGACTTCCATAAGGTATACCTTTCTGAATCAGAAATGATAGAAAAACAAATTTTTCCAGACTAAAATGACCTGCAGTGTAAGGGAAAAAAGTTAAGACCGATTCAAACAAGATGGAAACCTATATGGGCGCCCTATATCAGTAATAAAAGAACTAAGGTCATATTTGAATTCTGCGTGATAAAAAGCCCCTGTATACAAAATTTCGTCCGCTTATTACATCATTGTAAAAAGATATTTAAAAAAAAACAAAGAAATAATTAAACTTCAACACCCTATATCTATTAAACGAAGGCGTTGCGAACCTAAGTTCATAGGAACTTTTTTTCTTATTTTAGTGTCCTCTATCGCGTGGCTATCATATTATTCATATATATATATATATATATATATATATATATATATATATATATATATTCAACGATTTGATAAGGGACTTCGACCGCAGATTGTGTATTCCTTACCAAGCTTTCGAAATTGTTTATTTCATCATCAGGGCTTCTACAAAAGTACATTTAGTGAAAGTTCAACAAAACTGTATACTACCTACAGAATATGAGGTTAAAATGAAGTCGACGACAACATAACAACATGCATATATAAATAAATACCAGTAAGTCACTATTATAAAAAACATATTAAAATTATTTTTGGTCAAGATTAACAATTAGAATGACACTTAAAACATTAAAACAATTTAAAATTTTTTCTCTTTAATTATTATCACATTGAACAAAGACCAGCGTACAACTATCATGCAGTTTCTTCTACCTACCAACCTAAAACGTATATAGTAACATTTCTAATGACCAACCTAAAACATTTCACAGATAAACTACAAACTATCGATTCTAGGGAACATCCCCAAGAAATCCACCCTAGCGTAAAAAACAGACCTTTCATTTAACGGACCATCATAAAAATCTATGCTAGGATAAGTTAACAGGTAAGTGTACATATGACTTCAATTTTGATATCTGTTTTGTTATTGATGGGGTTTTGTTGTTTGTTGATGTGTATCATTTCTAGAATTAATCTTTTTTTTGTATTTGTTTTCTTTATCTAAAATTTTAACATTATCGAAATCTATTGAATGAATAATTTGGAAACTTACAAAGTTGCGCCTTATCTGTACATGGTAACCAAAATAGTCATTCAATAGATTTCGCTAATGTTCAAATTTTAGAGAATATGTAGCCAAAATACACACTTAATGATCAAAATAAAAATATTGATAGTTACAGGGCGATTCACACTGTCGCAGACCTTTTTTGGATAAAGCATGTATTTGTACATTGCAAATATAGCGTAAAATACCATTAATAAAAAATTCCGTCAAAGTTTCTGAATACATATTTGATATAGTGTACAGCTCGATGTCCTCGCTCAAAGTTCCTGATGGTAAAATGATATCATGTGGCTACTTTTCGAGATATTAAACGTTTAGTCTATAAAATACCCATTTTTATAGTAACTAAATAATAGAAACTAGGTACATATTACCTACTTATTTTATAATAGAAAAAATCTTATGCTTCAATATGGGTTATTAATTGGATTTTAGATGTAATACAGGGCCATTCAATACTCCATTACACAAAAGGTTTGAAGTTTGAAAATAAATTCAAAAATCAGATTATGCACTGTATGGTAGATGCAGAAAGGACTGTTCATTTGATCGGATTACAGGTAAGTCGAACTGTGACATATTTGAGTTTTTTTATTAATTTAGATGTTAAGCTCGTTTCCACATCACCCGTGAGGTAGAGCCTTTGGCGCGCTTTCTTTTAAGTGTTGTCCCCCGTAGGCCTATTCTACTGCTATTTATTGCAATTGTTAAAGCTATGGGAAAAAACTGTAGTTACTTTATGAGGCTACCATTCATAAATTAAAGAAAAAGAAGTCCAAATAAAGGATTAATGAGCAAGTTATTGATTCAATTGAAAAAAACGCGATAACGTCAAGAATTAAGTAAAATTAAAATATTTAATTGTGGTTGCGCTTTAAATACCTTCTATTATGGGAACAAAAATAATATTTTCTGGTAATAAACGGTCTAAAGCATCCTCAACACAACTTAGTAGACGTGTTGATGGAAATATTATATTATTCTGGTGCCTAGCACATCCAAAAAACCACAAAATCGGTGCAATATGTGCACAAGTACTTAAAGTTCTCGCACCGAATGGACACGTGCAGTAGTAATAGAAAACTGGATGATTGTCTTCATTAGGTGGGTCTTCGTATACCAACCACAACATATACTTAGTTGCGTTTCTAAATCTAGAGTCATTTTAAAACGTAGAAAATTGGGTCATCAATTTCTAAAACGTTAGGTTCGTCTCTTTGTAGTTTATCTTGTATATATCATGGGCTTAAATAAAGATGATAAGGGCCAACTAAATCTTTTAGATAATTGATATCTAACCGAGGAAATTGAAGAATATGCATATTATTTAGACTCTGCCTGCGACCATTTCTTAAAGCTAGATTTTCAGCTTCAACGCGTGTTTCGATAACATTTACATCATCTAGTTTGTTTAACATTTGAGTTGCCATCTCAATTGTTCCCGGTATATTTATTATTGGATGAAACTTATTTATTAATGCACCAGAAATTTGATAAAAATCACGCAAGTTGGCAGCATGATGCGTAGATATGCATCCTTTTAAAAACCTAAAAATAGAAATGTCCATTTCTGGATTTTATAACCCAACGCGTGTTAGGTATCAGTCTTGCTTTGTTAGCATCACTAGTAGATAATTGACGTTGGTTGCGTGGAAGTAAAGTAGGCATATAAGAAATGAGACCTAGATCTTCAAATGTAGCAATGGCGTCTCTGTAGCCTCTATCTACTGTTACAACATCTCCGTCTTCAAACCAGTTTCTCATTCCATCAATATCATTTTGTAAAGCCTGCCGTAAAATCGCAGCATCGTTATTTCGTGCGTCAGAAAAATAGGGACGGTTAACTGCTAGAATGTATCCATCAGAAGCTACTATAATTTTTGGCTTAACTCAATGCTCCTTCTTAAACGAGCAATATGACTGACGTAATATTCTAAAATTACTGTTCTTCTCAATGGAGTTATATGTACAGTCTCCATAAACAATTGCTCTTGGCTTACCTGGTGTAGGGTTATAGAGCCTATTTACGAATTCGGGTACATGATTGATTATAAAATTGTCCCTGGTTATTGATCTGAATTAGATGTTGTTAAGTACAAATCTTTGCATGAGTGAGAGGCGAACATTAGAGATTACTAAATTAGTTACTTGCCTCGAAGAATAATTAAAAAGTAATTTTATAAAATGATCTGATAACCGATGTCTTAACTTAACAAGAAAATCAAGTAAATCTTTTTGTCTAATATTTCTTATATTACCATATTGTTCAATTTGTTCACACAATGCATACAGTTCTTGAAAATTTTCTTTCGAGTTGACGTTAAATATTTAAATTCCTCTAAACTAAATGAATTTATATCTTCCCAATTTTTGACACGAGTATTTGAATTAGCAGCAGTTCTTAAACTGGACAAAAACGATTGAATATTATTTAGAAAATGCGGTCTATTCACAAAACGCAATCCCCCATGTAAATTATTCATTTCAAAACCTGAATTATAAATATTAGAAACTAGAAATATATTTGCTCTACACTCTGGAGATACTTTTCTTACATTAGCTTGTACATTACATATAATGCAACCACGTATTGAATTGGGAATTAAAACATTAAGTCTGATGCAATTCGGATTATTTTGAATCTGTCTGAGGTCCCCTGATAACAATTTAAACAGCACATTGCTTCATCTAGATTCTTTTCCGCAGGATGTCCGGCAGTTTGTCGTCTATAAGTTGCCATGTTTAGAAAATCTATGTTATCTCCTTCGTTTGAAGGCGTTGTAAGTCGAACTGAAAAGTTTCTGTTAGAAACATAACAATTTTTTCTATTTGCAAAAACCGTATTTGCTACAATATTTAGTTGAAACACTACAATTATAAAGAAAACAATAACACAGATATGTACAGGGTGTCCCAACGATAGAGTAAAGTAAGTTTATGCTTAACTAGAATGATTTGTGTAAATATTGTATGGACCATGGGGTAGAGGTAAGAAGTGTGCATTTTTTAAAATATTGGAAGTTATACAGTGTGTGCCAGAAAAGCAGGACGTGAAAAAGTATAATTTTTTTAAATAGAACACCCCGTATTTGATTTTAGTTTTTAATTCTACGTGTCCATACAAACATATTTTGTCATACAAAAGATTGGCTGAAAGTTTTTAGTTCTTGAGATATTCGCGTTTAAAGATTATTATGGTCATTTTCGTGGGGTTAATGAATGGTTCCGTTATTTCACAATAAAAAAAATTGATATTTCGTGTGAAAAATGAGTGATATTACACTAACGTTTAGACCGAGTAGTATTTCTAATTTTCTCAACAGGGTGTTTGTTATAACCATTCAAATTTGAAAATTCTCAAATTAAAAAAATCAGTTTTTTAATTGCACACCTATATATTTTATTTCATTTTATTCGGGATTAAAAATCTATCATTTTTGTCAAATATATCCTATATCTATCTTTGATAGTTTTCGAGGAATTTCGATTTTCTCACTAGCTACGTTACATACGACACTATAACATTATTGTGGATCGTGGTAGCCATGGAAAACAATTGCGACGAAATAAAACAAACCACCTAAGCGAGAATATGAACAGTTTTATTAATGAGAAACAGTAATTCAATAATTATTCAACATTGCGTCTTAGTAAATGCTCAAATAGACGGCCTTCTTGCTGAATACACATATTGAGCCTTTTTCTCATGTTCTGTCTCACTTCGGATAACATAAGAGGGGTCACTGTGCGACAAGCTTCGCGAATTCTATTTTCATGTCCTCCCTTGTTGTAGGTTTAATAATATACACCCGATCTTTATGTATCCCCATAGGAAAAAATCCAGTGGAGTTAAATCGCATGACCTGGGTGGCCATAATATAAAGCCATTACGTCCTATCCATTTCTCCGGGTATTGCTGGTTCAAGAATTCCCTTACGTCCCGATAAAAATGTGGAGGTGCACCATCCTGTTGCAACCACATATTTAGTCGTCCTTCTAAATTGATATCCTCAAGTAACACAGGCAATTCTTCACGTAAGAAATGCAAATAGCTGCGGCCCGTTAATGGATCATCAAAAAAATAGGGACCGATAATTTGGTCATTAAGCATACCACACCACACATTTAGTGACCAATGATTTTGGTTTTGAACTTCTCGTAGCCAAAATAGATTATCAATGGCGTAATAATGCATATTTTGCCGATTTACAGCCCCATTACTTTTAAACGTCGCCTCATCGGAAAACATTATGGAACACAAAAAGTTGTTATTTAATTGCAGCCGTTGATTAATGATATTGCAGAATTCAATTCGTCTTGCAAAATCCTCTTCTCGCAATTCTTGATGAAGCTCAATGTGATAGGGATGGTACTTATACTTCAGCGTTGTTCGATTCACGTTTGATTTGGAGGTATCACATATCGTCGCTAATGTTCTAGAACTCACTTGGGGATTTTCTTGAATATTTAATAATATTTCAAGTTCTTTTTCTTCATTAGCTGCCCTTTTATTAACAACGTTACGTTTGAAGTATTTAACACTACCGCTAGAATCAAATCTATCCATCAAATTTTCCAAGCCAACAGTAGTAGGTATTCGACGTTCAGGATATTTCATTTTGTAGATTCGTTGTGCCAATAAAGGGTTTTTTTCAGCCTCGCCCAACACGTATATCATATCAATTAATTCATTTGTCGAATAATCCATAATTGATACAAGAATTGATAACAAGTTAAATGCGAAAACGACAAATTTAATATGTGTTTATTTTGACAAGTAGGAAATCTTTGTATCTTAGTAACGCAATTATTATTTTCCATGGCTACCAAGATCCATTTTCAAATTTGAATGGTTATAACAAACAACCTGTTGAGAAAATTAGAAATACTACTCGGTCTAAACGTTAGTATAATATCACTAATTTTTCACACGAAATATCAATTTTTTTTATTGTGAAATAACGGAACAATTGCCCATTCATCAACCCCACGAAAATGACCATAATAATCTTTAAACGCGAATATCTCAAGAACTAAAAACTTTCAGCCAATCTTTTGTATGACAAAATATGTTTGTATGGACACGTAGAATTAAAAACTAAAATCAAATACGGGTGTTCTATTTAAAAATCATACTTTTTCACGTCCTGCTTTTCTGGCACACCCTGTATAACTTCCAATATTTTAAAAAAATGCACACTTCTTACCTCTACCCCATGGTCCATACAATATTTACACAAATAATTCTAGTTAAGCATAAACTTACTTTACTCTATCGTTGGGACACCCTGTACTGTAAACGATTCCAAATGAGACTTAAAACTCTTTACTTGGTAGTCATCAATGTTAACAATTTAATAATAAAATAGTTCCATTAAACGTGTAAACTTTTATGAAACATATACAGGGTTGTTCAAATTTTTTTGATAATAAAATCTGCATTATTTAAAACAGTGATTTAATAAACCGCTTTAACTAGCATCAATACAGTTTGAGACTTATCTGATCTTGTCGATTTTTGAGTCTCTGAATTACTTTATCGTTCACAATAAATGAAGGTATTGGCATTGAGTTGTATAATAAGTGTCATTTGCACTTGTTTTGAATAACTTTATTGTTTTATTTAAAATTGTAGTGTTTGAACTAAACATTTGAAGAAATATGATATATGCAAAAAAGGATAAAACGTTATGTTTGTGATTGAAACTTTTAAGGACTTACGATGGGTTTAAATAAAGAATTTTTTTTTTAATACGGCAACTTATAGAGAATCACGAGAGAATCTTGTTTCAATTGTTATCATTGAATTGTAGCGGACCTCAGATAAATTGAAAATAAACAAAATTGTCCCAGACCTCGTAAGGAGCAAGATATAATGTAAGAAAAATATCTATCGACAGAGAGCAGAGCAAATATTTTTCTATTAAATATTTTTCCATTTTCTAATGTTTATGTACCTCATCAATTGAAGAAATTCATCTAGATATTTCAGATTTATTGGGATTTCATCTTCATTGTTTAATTTATACTTATTATCATCAAATATGTCCTTATGAAGTATCTATAGTTTTGCAAAAATTACCACAAACATGTGATCATTCTGCAATAATATCAGTGGAATAGTCCTACAGCGCTTACCACTTAAAAATGCGCCTAAGGCTCTACCTTACCTACATCTAAATTATATGTTCAATAAAAAAAAACTAAAATATGTTACAGTTCTGCATCTGCCATACAGGTAAATAAAAGTGCATAATTTGATTTTTGAATTGATCTTCAAACTTTAAACCTTTTGTGTAATGGAGTATTGAATGACCCTGTATTATACGTAACACCCAATTAATAACCCATATTGAAGCATAAGATTTTTTCTATTATAAAATAAGTAGGTAATATGTACCTAGTTTCTATTATTTAGCATCTGGTTTGGATTTATGGATTTAGTCATCTTCCAAGTGGGATCACTCTTTTCGTCTACTTTTAAACAATAAAATAGTACCATAATCTAACGCAGTATGTGAAAATAAATAATTTGTAACATTTCCCTTATTTTGTAGTTATTTTTCGTTACTATAAAAATGGGTATTTTATAGACTAAACTTTTCTCGAAAAGTAGCCATAGGATATCATTTTACCATCAGGAATTTTGAGCGAAGACATCGAGATGTACCGGGTGGCCAACTAAGAACGGCCGTCGGCCATATCTCAGGAATGGATTATAGCACAGGTTCGGGAAAAAAATTTTGTATGAAAAGTGGCCTCCAGAAACACCTAGAAATTATTTTCAGATTTGTAGGTCCACCGCTAGAGGGCGTATTTGACAGTTAAAATTTTAAAAAGCAAAATTTTTCAAAATTTACTCAATTAAGGGGCATATTAAATATTATAATCAGATTGCTCGACAAATTCTGCATATTTTTTATTTGACAAGTTTTGGTCTATCTCTTCAAATAAGGGGGGTGGGAACCTTGTTATGAAAAACGCCTTTAATTCAGGTTCTGCTTGACTGATTTTAATAAACTTGATGTTGTTTGAAAGAGCTTTTGTTAAACAATAGAAGATTTGTAAATTTGAAGCAATCTGATTAAAAACATAAATGCTAGAGGGCGCTGTTTAATATATTTTTAATATTATGTTTTCTCTTTACAATTTTAAATGGAAGCATACAAATTTAAGTAGGTCTTTAAAAAGTAGACTAAATTAGTAATAAAACAGTGAAAACTGCAAGTCGATATCTTTTTCCTATCCTGAAATATCGTAAGAAACAGGTAAATGGCGGGAATTGTTCTTCCAACGTCTAGTAGGCTAGTTCGCGTTAACGGAAATTATTAAATTTAGCCTGGATGAAAAGATCTTACATTGGTCTGCAGTAATTTAAACTGTTATCATACTAATGTTATGGTTGCCGCTAGATCACCTAAATGTAATGCTGTCGCTACTAACAATGAGAACAAATTATAAAATAATGTGATAAATCTAACAATTAAAACCTTAAATAAATAACTACGTAATTAGCGTCGCCCTAGATGTTCGAAATGTCGTCCATCATTTTCAATGCATGAAATCAATCGCTGACGGGTGGAGAGAACAGCAGTTTCAATTTCTGCCCTGAAATACTTCGTATTGTCTGTCGTATTCTTTCAATGATGTCAGCTCTTGTTGTGGGTCTATCGGCATAAACGAGATCTTTTATTCGCCCCCACAAATAAAAATCTAAACAAGTTAGGTCTGGAGACCTTGGTGGCCAAATAAATAAACTTCCACGTCCTATCCACCTTTCAAGGTATGATTGATCTAAGAAATTCCGAACATCTCTAGAATAATGTGCCGGGCACCCACCATGTTGCAAGAACATGTCACAACGAATGGCCAAGGGTATGTCTTCTAAAAGAAGTGGCAATTCGTTGCTTAAAAAATCTAAATATCTTTCTCCATTAACAGTCTCATTAAAAAAAAGGACCAATTATTTCTCCACCTAGAATCCCGCACCACACATTTATAGACCAACGACCCTGATGTTGGACCTCCTGCATCCAGTGGGGATTCCATTCAGACCAGTACTGCATATTATCTCGATTACACTACCATCACTACGAAAAGTAGCATCATCTGTCCACATAATTCGTGAAAGTATTTCAGGATCGTCGTGTATCATATTTGAGAGCCAGTTGCAAAAATCCAATCTGGTATCGAAATCTTGAGCATTCAAACTATGGTGTAGGACCATGTGATATGGGTGCAATCTAAAATAGTATATATTATAAAGTAATCAGATCATTAAGACACATTGAAGTCCTTCGTTGTTAGTAAACGAAAAAGGGCTTTAAATGCATTAACTCTCATAATGTTACTACGAATTTTTTTCGCCCGGCCTCTCATTATTTTTTATTATTGGTACCTTTTTACTTTACTTTGCCTCACTTAATTATCATGTTGTTAGTTAAAATCTATTCACGTAGCACACGATAATTTCATTAAATAATTTGGTGTTTTATTGAAACTGGACATAAACATATAACGACAAACGAAAAAAATTAAAACATTTTTATCATTATAATACCGAATAAAACATGCATTAATAAATAAGTAGTCACCTGTGTTCTCTTAAAATATTTTGGACGGTGGTTCAATATATACCCAAGCCTCTAGCTATAGCTCTGGTGCTTGAATGAGGGTTAACATTTACATAAGCTAAAACATCAATAACATTTTTCTCTGTTCTACCTTTGCGTTGTCTTCGGTACACAGGAAGATTCACATTTCCAGTAGTACGCACACGGTGTGCGAGTCGGAGAAAAACTCTTCTGCTGTGATGCCGTCTGTTTGGGTACTGCAGTGCATACACTCTAGCAGCAACGGTTGCATTTCTCATACATTCAAAATAAACTGCCAACATATCAAATGCTTCTTCATTTGTAAGAATCATTTTGGTACGAAAAGATAAAGAAAGTCTATTAAATCCAACACGATGAATAATTTTTGACATATGCGTGAAAATCATAGCTTGCTGGTTTTCAACATGGAATTTATTTTATATCTTACATGGCCCTCTTTACTAATTTTGTTGTCATCAGTAAATCGTAATTCATATTTTAAACTGTACTTGTTGTTGCTGGGCAAATATCGGTTTTTATTGATATTTTATGCTTTTGATTTACTAACACATCGCTTGAAAACACATATAACATTCTTATATAATTAAAAAAATTGTAGATTTATCACATTATTATTTTATAATTTGTTCTCATTGTTAGTAGAGACAGCATTACATTTAGGTAATCTAGCGGCAACCATAACATTAGTATAACAGTTTAAATTACTGCACACCAATGTAAGATCTTTTCATCCAGGCTAAATTTAATAATTTCCGTTAACGCGAACTAGCCTACTAGACGTTAGAAGAACAGTTCCCGCCATTTACCTGTTTCTTACGATATCTCAGGATAGGAAAAAGATATCGACTTGCAGTTTTCACTGTTTTATTACTAATTTAGTTTATTTTTTAAAGACCTACTTAAATTTTTATGCTTCCATTTAAAATTGTAAAGAGAAAACACAATATTAAAAATATATTAAACAGCGCCCTCTAGCATTTATGTTTTTAATCAGATTGCTTCAAATTTTCTATTGTTTAACAAAAGCTCTTTCAAACAACATCAAGTTTATTAAAATCGGTCGAGCAGAACCTGAATTAAAGGCGTTTTTTAGTAACAAGGTTCCCCCCCCATTTGACTATTATTTGACTTATTTGACTAAAACTTGTCAAATAAAAAATATGCAGAATCTGTCGAGGAATCTGATTATAATATTTAATATGCCCCTTAATTGAGTAAATTTTGAAAAATTATGCTTTTTAAAATTTTAACTGTCAAATACGCCCTCTAGCGGTGGACCTACAATTCTGAAAATAATTTCCAGGCGTTTCCCGAGGCCACTTTTGTTATAAACATTTTTTTCCGAACCTGTGCTATAATCCATTCCTGAGATATGGCCGACGGCCGTTCTTAGTTGGCCACCCGGTACACTGTATCAAATATTCAGAAACTTTGACGGAACTTTTTTTTAATGGTATTTTACGCTATATTTGCAATGTACAAAATACGTGCTTTGTCCAAAAAAGGTCTGCGACAGCTTGAAACGCCCTGTAACTACCAATATTTTTATTTTGATCATTGTGTATTTTGGCTACATATATCAGCCAAAAACTTTCAAAAATATTTAAAATGAACTTTTTGGTACGCATTTTAAGAATTTTGGGATCTTGAACTTCAACGCCCTGTATATCGAAAACTAGCCATAATATAGAATTGGGCCCATGAAGACACATTATGGCGGGATTATTTGATCAGAACATCAAGTACTATTATATATCAAAAATTCAAACAATTTGACGGTGCTCTCGTTTGCGTAAGAAAAGTGAGTGGTCCTTTATACATTTCACTAACAAGTACAGATGTCGTCATCAGTAGTAATGATAGAATGAGATGAAATTAAAGTGTTAAAATAGGTTGATAAAATATAGAAAAAAAAACAATCAAAAAGCCTATGATGTCAGTTAAACATATTTAAACACAACTATGGAGACCGGTGAACTCAAGAACTCACCGAACAGAGAAAACATACAAGAAGACTGAGGTAAAACCGGGTAACATTAACACATCTTCATAATTTATTTTTTATCTGGATTATTAATAGTTTTAGAAGTTTGAAAATTAGGATTGAATTGAGTTGAACTATTAGGAATAGCTCAGTAATAAAATAATTCTTGCTCTTTTTAAGATCTTAGAAATAAAAAATATAATAAAAAAATATGCATAAGTCAATGTTGGACTCCATGGCCGATAAGATTGGCACTCCCTCTCAACTGCTTTATAAGTCAATTAATGCCAATGAGATGATAAAATTGACATCAAATAAGTACCTAGTTGCAGGCAGCTTATATATATTTTTAAATTTCAACAAAATTCATACAAAAATAAACTGTAAAATTTTGAGAGATTCTTCATTCTCAAGAAAACAAACACTCATCTTTTCTTTTTTTCTTAGCAAAGTTACTGTCACTTCCCGAACTTCGCGACCTGCTCCTTCTTTTACTTTTCCAATGTAATGATACACCGCAGCTGAACGATGTTTATCAAGAGTAAATTTTACGAGAACCCAAGAATTGAACCCAATTGGTTCAGGCTCTACAGCTGTATTACGGCAGTCATTCTGGTCTTTAAATTCATCGGACGCGTCTAGATCGGAATCATCATCCAACTTTAGGCTAACTTCACTATCAGAACTGTTGTCAACATGTTTCCTTTGCTTCTTGTTTTTTTTTCGATTTTTTAGAACTCATGGCTTCATTTTCCGATCGCATTCGTTCCAAAACGTTTACACTGGTTAAACTTTCTGCAAACTTACGTCGAATTCTGTTTCGTTTTAGTGTGTCTGGCATTTTTCTTGTCTCTTTAATGCCACCTGTGTCCTGGACTAAGTGGAGCTGAGGTTGGATCGGAACTTGAAGAACTTACTTCCCCTGATTGAGATCCGCTGTTGTAGTTCCTTGGATTGGACGTATCCTTCGGAATAGTACCTCCTCCATGGACTGAAATTTCGGTAGTTGATGGCACACATTTTTTTAATACCTTTTCCTCGTTTAAAGGATATGTACTTGAACCTTCAAATCCCCCAGCTCTAGGGAAGCATCCTGTTTCTACTAGTTTTTTCAGCAATGAAGGAAAAGTAACTTTATCTACAATTTTTACATCCCGTATCACGGTAATGATCTTTTCAAACATTGTGCCACGCATTTTTCACACTCTTGAAGACCCTAACATCTAATGGTTGTAATGCATGGGTTGTATGCGCGGGGAAACAAATAAGCTCAATGTTGTTTGCACAATCCTTTTGATTAACGGAATTGTAAGGTGACGAAGAAGAAACCGGGGGTTGGGTGCCATGAGTTACAGGACATCAAAAGCGGACGTGTTAACAGATAGAAATGTGATTACCTTTGATAGAATCGATTCGTTAAAGTTTTAAAATGATCGGAAACTCCTAATTACTACACTTTCCTCTATTTTACGAGTCAGTCTAGCTATTATGAAGCACCTTACTCGGAGATGGAGACTCGCTGGGGTAGTCTTTATTCCAAAACCGGCCGAGCTGACTACGTCCAGACAAGAGCATATCGTCCCATCTGCCTTACGTCATTTGTACTTAAGACAATAGAAAAACAACTCAATAGACACATTATGGCGGGATTATTAGTAACTAATCTACTGCACCAGTACCAATTTGAATAAAAAGCAGGATTGTCAACAGAGATAGCACTTCATCATTTCATAAGAAGAGTTGAGAATACCTTACAACACCGAGATCCTTCTAGGGACATTCTTGGACATAGAGGTAGCCTATGATAACACGTCATTTAACTCGATGACCTTGGGCCTGAGAAGTCGAGGTCTAGAAGAGACCTATTGCAGGTGGATGGACTGAATGCTGTGTAGTCAAGTGGTGCATACAGCAATACCGAGAGAACTCAACAGCGAAGGATTTATATCTCTAGCTTATGCAGATGGTTTGGTCACCTTAGCAGAAGGAAAATTTGTAAAAACAGTCAGCGCAAGAAAACCGCCCTTAATGTAACGTGTAAGGGGCCACAAAAGGAAGGCCTAATAGTCAGTCTTCAAAAGAGCACAATAGTACCATCCACGCGCAAAAGGAAAATAGAGAACATCAGTCATCTTCTTGGCAGGAAACTTATCAACCGGTCGATGGAAGTAACATACTTGGGAGTCGTTATCGACTCCAAGCTACCTGGCGCCAACGCATTTATAAAGCCATCAGAAAAGCGGAAATCACACTTGCTATGATAAGACGCGCCTATGATAAAGCATGTAGATTGAAAGCAAGTATGGTATACTGGCTATACACTGCAGTAGTCAGATCAGTAATAACACACGCGGCACTTGGTGACCAAAAGTCAGCCAGGAAACGACAAAACTAAAAGTATGCAAGGTACAGACACTTGCCCGTTGAGGAATTATGGGGGCAATGAGATCAACGCCTACCGCCAAAATGGAATCTCTGCTGAGGCTTCCTCCACTTCAATTTATTCGGGGAGAAGCAAGGATAGGATTTCACAGGACTTAAAACTTGCTAAACAAGGCACGTAAAACGGAATACGAAAAGTTAGTTAAGAGCATTGGGGGTACCATACTTTGGAACGGATCACATGATACCAAAAAACTTGAAAACCGGACTCTTCAAGAGAACTATTAGCAACCGAGAAGAGGGGTGTAAGCAAAGAAAGGAAATTCCTGAGGGAAGCCTGGTTAAGTGCACTGACGGGTCAAAAACTGAGACAGGTGCTGAAGTGGGCGTCTCTGCGCAACTCTAACGAGAAAATCATAATCTCGCTTGGAAAGTACGCTACCGTAATTCAAACTGAAATATAAACGATAATAATTTAATATTAGTCAAGTTGCTTTGGTATGTGTGAATCCTTGCGATATTGCAGGCTCACATTCCATTAATATAAGTAATTTGACTGTAATCTCATTATTTTTAGAATTTACATCAGTTCTACATACATAAAGACAAAATTTGCATCGATTGGGGCTTGAACCTTGGTGGCGCAGTTGGTAGCGCGGTACTCTAGCAAAGTACAGGTCGTAGGTTCGAATCCTACTCGAGGTAAACTTTTTATTTATGTATTTAATAAAATTAATAATAATTGATAATAAGATGTTCGCGGGAAAATAAAATAAAGCACTATGCACATAGGCGCATCTTTATATATTACAGCTGGCAGCTTTAAAAGATCTATGGAGCCTTAAGGCGTTATAACAACGGGTCTGGGAATGCTACGAAGAACTCAAGTGCCTGACGGGACGTAACAGTGTGACCTTACTATGGGTTGCACGCCATTACAGAATCGAAGAAGCGGACGAACTCGCTAGACAGGGGGCACTAAAACCATAGAAATAACTCGAAATGCTGTCCGCAGATACATCAAAGAATGGATGTAGGAGTAACATAAGAATTTACTGGATTAATAGACCAGAGCAAGGTCTTCATAGATTGTGACGCTCGTCTACAAAACAAATTTCTGGTAGCCCTTCTTGAGCTTGAGACCTGCAGGTTCGTGGTTCCAACTGCTTCATTATTTTGTGGATATAGTAGTTGTTATGACACATTCAAATTATACAAGTTTAAGATAATAATAATATAAAATAAAAGAAATGCTAACTATTAATGACAATAAACTAAAACAAATATCCCAGGTAAATAATAATAAAAATATAAATAAAAATGTAACTCTGGTAACTCTTCGGGAACGAGACGGCGCTGTCTGGTTCAGGCGTCGCTGGATGCGCGCTCTCTATGTATAACTGTAAAATAGGTTTTTAAAACAAGTGCAATTTGATTACAAATGAAATTAACAATGTTAATTATACCAATAGTTGCTTCTTCGGTGTATTGTTTCTGTTGTTGTGCGCAAACGGATTAGTCGGTATATAGATCAGGTGAGTGAATTGTGTATTATATTAATAAATACAAATTAGAATTATAACAGTGACCATGTGGTGCAAAATTTGTAATTTGTACAAATGGGGATGGTACATACGGGTCGCTAGTTAAGGGTGTCTAGGTATGTTTATGGGAGCGATAGAGGATTATTATAGTAGAATTTGTACACTAGAATGGGTGCTTGGGGTCGAAACCTCAGGTCACCTTTTATTGGATGAGTTTGGGGTTGATTAATTCACCGAGAGGGAACTATTTGTTCGAGGCGAAACCTCCGGTGAAATAGTAACGTGTGCGTTGACAATTTAGAAGCCCAAATCGGTGCAAAGCAGCCAATAGTGATGGTCTAAATTGTAAACTATTTTAAACAACTTTTCTCTTTTGGGGATGAGGAGTATAATCAGAGAGTTATAAAGAACGCACTACGTGATAATGCGGGTAGTACCTCCGGCGAATCACGTACAACGTGCCCTAGGCCAATTTATAGCTCGAACTGGTGTGGAATTCAGGTGTATGGTGGAATGGATATCTTAGATCAGGACTCGTGATGTATTTGAGTGTGAGTGTAGAATGACTAAGTGAATGTGTATGTAAATGTTGGTGGCAGGTCTGGTATGTGCAGGTAAATAAGAAGAAGGTAAAATGGTCGAAAAACAAGTGTATAGGTAAGGATAAATGTACTAGTAAGTGGCGGGTCTGGTATTGTAATTGAAGGATGAGTATCGGTATATGCAAATCAATGTTTGGTCTGGACAAGGCAGTATGAATAAATATAAGTAATTGTAGATGGTAGGTGCTCTGATAACATTTTTAAATAATGTGAGAGCAGTTGTGGAAGTAACTAGGAAATAAGCATTCTTAGGAATTATTTCTAGGAAAGGAAAATTTTATGTAAGGATGTTTTAGGATCATTACAAGTCCTTGCTCAAAAAGAGCTTCAGAACTACTACGGTTAAGTGGACAGAATCTTAGAACGGGAGCGTTAACACGACACAAGGCTATTAAATACACCTTGAGAGAATAGGGAAACCAACGGGAGCCCTCATCTATAGATTTTGCAGTGAAGAACCTAAAACCGTTATGCATATTTTGTGCAACTGCGCGCTGTCTCCGAAAAGATGGATATCCACAAATAGAACCGGAAGGTTTCAAGCCTGAATGGTGGTCTAGCAAAACAGTGCCTAGTTTTGGATAAAAAGATTTAATTTTCTTATGTTTTTGGCTACATTAGATTAATTATTACTAGAACCCAATCACTTTACGCTACTTTTCGACCACAAGCGTTTCAAGCCGGTTTTGGTTCGTAGGCTCTATAATTTTATTTTAGGGATCCCGTGTCCTGTGGTCAGCACCTCGAAAATTGTTAGAAGTAATTGGAGGGGAAAACTTCCGACATGATACGATTTAATAAGGATAATAATTTTTTAAGTAGGATTTTGTGAACATCTTAAAAATGTTAACATTCCGTGGACTGCGGAATCTTGATTTTCGCATCGAGTGATAACATGCAATTAGAAAAAAACCTTTTAAATCGGTCAGAAAATTAAAGATGTCATAAGAAAACTCACCGAGATTTTAAGTCCTTTTGCTACAGATTTAAAATAATACTCTCGAAAATCGAAAACCTAGTTTCCTTACACTTCTTTCCTAAATGGTCGCAGGGGATATAATAAGAAAAAATAGGTAACTAAAATTCTTTCTTATTTTAACAGAGACTATCACATCCATCCAGGTTCTTGAAAAGATCAAGACCAGCATAACTAAAAAGTTTGTGTGAGTATATTGGGTCCTTATCGAATAAGCGTGACCCACCGGTGCGTCTCCCCCGGCTTTTGGCTCGCCTTTTGCTTAATTTGTCTTTGCATATTAGCTATTTTCTTGATCGTGTGATTACATATTTGAGGGTTTTGAGCTAGCGTTTGAATGTTATGTGTTTGAGAATTTTGTGTTTGTTGAATAACTATTCTGTTTGCAAGAAACTTTTTTTGACTAGAAAAATAATTTTTCCATTTACATTATATTGCAAGATATTCTATGTTGCAAGAAATACACCATGTATTTTTCGGGTGGTGTGTTTGCGGATTTTGTGTGTTAGCGTTTGTTGTCTAGTTTTCATGTTTCTTTATTTGTGTATTTGCGAATTTACGCATTTTATGTTTAGCTGTTTATTTGTTTGCGTGTTCGTGTAGTTTGTGTTAGCTAGTTTGCGAGTTAAGGTGTTTGAGATGTGTAAGGTAATTTCAGTGGTTTGAAGATTAGCTGTTTGCATGTTAGATATTGAGTAACTTGTTTCTTTGTTTGCAAGAGCGTGTTTGTCTGCCATTTACTTGTTTAAATATACGGGTTTATATATTTTGAGCTTAGGCGCTTACCTGATAGCTAGTTTGTTTTGGGTGTTTACTTGTTTGCATGTTTTTCGGTTGCTAGCTTTTCAGCATGTTTTAGATCCATTCGTATGTTTTCGTGCTTGTTTAAAATGTTTGGATCTTTGCGGAGGCTTATCTATTTGTTTTAGTGGTTGCCTATTTGCGTCTTTGTGTGTTCAAACGCGCAATAACTTTTTTATTTGTATTCCTATGTTTGCGGGCTTACATATTTTGCATTTGGGCAATTAGTTTAATTGACTGCTAATTTCTTAGCGGGTTTCTAGGTTTTGAGTTTATTTACTTGCATCTCTGTTTGCTACTAATCGTTTGCAGGTTTTAATATATTTGGTATGTTTTTTGCTTGTTTCGTGCATTTTTACACGTTTGAGGGCGGTTGTTGACTAGTCTTTATGTTATACTAGTTGAGTTTTGGTATGATTGGTCGTCGAATGACTTGTTTCTTTGTTCGTGTGTTGGTATGTTTGATGACTTACATGTTTTGTGTTTGGGCGTTTACTTGTGTGCTAGTTTCTTTTTTTGCATGTGTTTGTTCGCTACCACTTTTTTGCACGTTTTAGTTTGGTATGTTTTCTTGCTTGTTCCGTGCACGTTTGCTGCGTTTGGATGTTTGTAGTTCTATATTTGTGTATTTGTCATCAAGTAAGTTGTTTAATAGTTACTTAGTTTTAGGTTGTGTACTTGGGATTTTGTGTTTTGGTGTTTACTTGTTTACTAGTTCCTTTGCTTGCTTGTGCTCTTAGGCTACTGGATATATGGAAAACTCAAACAATGTTCATATTTTCGTGTCCGTTATAAAAAAAATTAATCATCGACTCCATGCGAACATAAACGTGAACTTTCCAATTTTTTAAGTAAAAATACTGCATCGTACTTGTGTTTTTTATGATGTACTCCCTAATAGAACATAAATTGTCCTTTTTTTCACACTATAAACAATACTTACATCGGTTTTTCGTCATTACGCTTCTAATTATGTGTGCTTTGCAACAGGTAAGAAACATTTGAATAAGGTTTTGCCGATGTGTACGTGTGTCCGTGCGTATGTGCGTCTGTTTGCGTGTGTTTAAATTTTTGGAGGTGAAAATTTTAAATCCAAAAAATAGAAATTTCAAGGTCAGCATATTAAAATTCTTAGAAATCTAAAAATTAAGGTTTTCAAGGTCAAAGATTATTGACCTGGTATAATATTACATTTCTTAGAAATGTATAAAAATAGAGTCAGTTCATGGAAACAAGAAGTTTTTGTGGAGGTTAGTGGTTTCAAGGATGCAGATTTATAATAAAAGGCTTTGTTGGGTGTGCATGATTAAGTAAACTTTTTATTAACAGAAATGACGAAAGTAGTTTTTTTTTTTTTTATGATTGTGGACCTGAACAGGCTAAATAAGGCCTATCGTGCTAAAGCACTCGGGAACACTTAGGAGGATGGATAGAGGGATAATGAATTGCCAATAGATGCCTATGAACAGCTACCTTAAATTTTCTCATATCATAAGTGAGAGGAAAACAGGAACTAGGGAGATCATTCCAGAGTTTAGAAGCCGTGTAGAAAAATGTGGATTGCGCCCGTTTGGTACGACAAGTGGAGATTTGTACTGCATACTGATGATGTGAATGAGCGAACCGAGTGTTTCTCGCAAAGATAGCCGGAGATGGTATCAAAGAATGTAATTCACCAGCACAATAGCCGTTGTAATAACGATAATACAAAGAAAGAACTGAAACCATCCTTCTATGCTCAAGGGACTGTATGTGAGAAGTTAAGGACGGGTCATTTATAAGCCTAATCGCTCTCTTTTGAATACGATCAACGATATCGAGAGCGTATTGGGGAGCACTAACCCAAAGGTGAGAATTATATTCCAGATGAGGCCGAATTTGGGCCTTATACAGCAGAAGTAGTTGTCGAGAGGTAAAGTACTGCTTAGATCTGTACAAAAGCCTATTTTACGAGCAGCTGTTTTGGTAGCTGACAGAAGATGGTCAACCCATGAGAGATTTGAAGATACAGTATACCCAACAGAGTAATAGAGTCTGAAAACTTAAGAACTGAGCCATTCATACTTACAACAAAAAATGAACGATCTTTTTTGGCGGACATAAAGCAACACTGAGTTTTGTTAGCATTAAATTTAACTAGATTATTGCTTCCCCATTCGAGAATACGTTGAATGTCTTTGTTGATTGAATTTGCAATTTCAGCTTTAATTTCTTGATTTGACATAGAAGGTGGATTATCACTATGAGTATACTGAGATGAACTACAGTGAAGAGTGCTATCGTCAGCAAAGCAATGGATGGGGCTAGTTGTTGAAGAAATAAGGTCGTTTATGTACAGCAGAAAAAGTGTAGGCGCTATAACGGATCCCTGTGGTACGCCCGCGTTAATGCTAACTTCTTTTGAAAAAAGCCATCAACTACGACACGTATTCGTCTTGTATTAAGGAAACTAGAAACCCAGTTGATGAGCGTATCATTTAACCAAACGAGGTGAGTTTGGCAAGTAAACACTTATGCCAAACTTGGTCAAATGCCTTTGAGATATCTAAAGCGACTACAACTGTTTCACCGGACTGCTCTACTGTATTGTTCCAAACTTGGGTCACATATGAAAGAAGATCGCCTGTTGAACGACTTTGCCTAAACGCATATTGGTGGTCACTAAGGAGTTTGTTAGTTTCAAGGAACGTGAGCAGTTGCTGATTGATGGCTTTTTCCATGATTTTAGACAAAATGGAAGTGATGGCAATTGGTCTGTAATTTGAGGATCGGTCTTATCACCTTTTTGGGAATAGGTTGAACATTTGCTAACTTCCATGATGAAGGAATTCCCAGAAGATATAGAGATCGTATAGAGCTTAGATAGGACTGGTACTAGTTCGGGGAACATTTCTTTAAGACAATAGCTGGGATACCGTCTGGGCCAGTCGCCTTTTGAGATCAAGCCTACTGATGATCGATTCCAAGAGCTTGTACCGAAAATGAATTGGTTTCATAACGTATGAAGAAGAGTTGACTAGGGGCACATCTTTTCCAGAATCATTGAGACACGAGTTTGATGCAAACAAATCCACAAAAACGTTGGCTTTGTCTACAGAATCAGCAACTACCGATCCGTCAATAGATGTCGGGGAAATGAAGATGTTCGAAAGTTTTTACTAATGGCTTTTGCTAAAGACCAAAATTTACGACTGCCTAAAGGAGATGTAGCTAGTTCATTGCATTTTCGTTGTTCGAACAACTTTTTAGTTTTAGTGATGAAACTTTTGCAGATATTTCTAGCACCAACGTATTCTACATGACTGTCAACCGATTTATTAGATTTCCATTTAATGTAACATTTATTTTTAAAGATATTGCATCAGAACAAGCCTTATTGAACCAGGGTTGGGAACGTGAATGACCTACACGGTACTGTTTTTCGGAATGTATAACTCCATTCCCATGAGGATGACTTCAGATACTGAAAGAGCGATGTCCGAAGAAGAGGACGACTTAAAACAATATTCACGTCATGAAAAGGTTGCAAAGAAATCCCGTAAATCACTCCATCGAGCTGACTTAAAACACCATAAGGTTCTATCGGTTTTGCGAACAACAGTGGAATTAGGTAAAGTAAAAATAATTTCTATTAGACAATGGTCGGAAAGACCTAAAGGCGAAAGAACGGAAGTTTTATAAACAAGAGAGATGTAAGAAAGAGATCTAGAAGATATGTAGTATGGTTAGAGTTATCAGGGATTCTTGCGGGTTCAGAAATCATTTGTGTGAGATCACATGACATAGCAAATGTTTCTGCACTATGACCAGCGGGATTTGTAGTAGTTGAAAATTGAAACCAATTAGAGTTATGAACATTGCAATCGCCTACAAATGAGATATCTCAAGATGGAAACTGAGACAGGAGATAGTCAACTTTCATACAAAGGTAATCGAAGAAGTCTTGAAAGTTGCTGTCATTAGGAGACCTATAAATGCAACAGTAGAATTTCACAAAATTAGGACCAGAATGTTTAAACCAAATCACGTCAAAATTTTTATTTTCTAAGGAAGAAACCCTCTTGCAAGCAATTCTGTCCTTGATGTACGCACATACGCCTCCTTTATATCGAAAGTTAGAGTGAAGATGATATTGAGGAAATTGCAAGTCGGGTGACTCGGAGCCTTCCGAGGAGACTTGTGTTTCAGATAGAAACAATATATCAGGTTGTAATTGTTCAAGATGTTGGTGAATAGCATTAAGATTAGACCTGATACCGCGGATGTTGCAGTAGTGAGTATGCATAATACGAAGAGAAAGTAAAGAAAAAGTATTAATAGACGAGAGAAAGAAGAGGCTCGTAGTCTGCATAGTACGAAGAGAAAGGAGAAAGTAAAGAAAAAGTATTAAGTATACACGAGAGAAAGAAGAAGCTAGATGAATTACTAAAGAAAATAAAAGAATTAAACCAGAAAAATGAAGCAGCTTCAAGTTAGCAATGCATCAAAATCAAAGACAGAATTATAAAGCATGCCTAATCTTCAAATCTTTAGTGTAGATAGATAATGTACATAAGAAATTGTGTTTAGAAGAAAATATGCAGAAACGGTGAAATGTAAATGAAGTGGCAATATAAACGATTAATTATAAATAAGATGCTAGATGAATTAATAAAGAAAATGAAAAAATTACAGTAGATAAGTCCTAAAACTGACGCTCTCCTGAAGTTTTGAATTTGTCCACACTTCCAATCGAAATTAAAATTTTTGAAAACGTGATATTTCGTTTTACAAGTGGCACTCCATCTCTTACATTTATTATTTTAAAAATAATATGAAAATTGATCGATTGATCTAACATGAATAAGTCAGTATTACTTCTTCAGGTCAAATCGTATATTAAAAGTATGAAACAATAATTTTAACGTTATAATTTTTACGTGTTCTCTATTGTTAAATTACATATTTTGATGTATTCATTCATTATTAGAAACTCGTGACAATGCGTACAACAATTTTTGGCCGTGGAAAGGTGAAAAATAAGTATTAGCGTGCTATTTAAGTAATCTGTATTAAATCATAGTAAATACATTACAAAATGGTCTTTTTTATCAACGAATTAACAGATGTGATTTGGAGATTGACAGAATATATGAAGACAAGTTTACCTGCATAAAGGGTATAGCAAGAAATATACTGACAAAAAGCACTTGCAAGGCGAACAGATCGTTTTAATCGTACGGGTACAGTGGTGTATGAATATTAAAGGGATAAAATAAAAGGGGATAGAGGAAAAACTACGTAAAATTTCCCGCCAAAAAGGTGTAAAGCCTTAAGGTGTACTCAAAGAATACTTTCTAAGCATAATTTTCATCTGTAACATATTCTTTTGCATTGGAAGCTATCAGATGATGACTTTTCTCTTGCTTTTCTGCTTTTTGCGAATGGACTCTAACAAATAATTGCATACATTTCTTTGTGTTTTTGCAAATGAAGCATAATTTGCAAAAATAGAACTGTGAATAGACGTTACGTTATCATTATTACTCCATCAGCAAACCCTATATTACAAAAACTCATAGTTAAACTATGTGGTATATGAATGTTTAAGGTGGCCCAGTTCGAAACTGTTTTGTTCAGCTACATTTTTTGAAGAACGAAGGAATGGTGAAACATAAGCAGACTTCTTAGAAAACCATTTGTTATTACTTTTACCAAATGTTCCTATAATATACGAACAAAGAATGTGTATCATCACACATTTTCCTGACAGATGGATGGAAGGAGGACCTGTCGCATGGCCGTCTCCATCACAAAAGTTAGCAACCACTGATTTCGTCTGGTGATTCTGCGTTTCGAGTTATCAATGGAATTTATAATTTTTTTCACAAAATTGTTACAAAAATGAAAATAGAGAACGTACCAAAATTGGTAACACTGCACAAAATATCAAATGATTTTTTCTGTAAAACCACGATGCGGTTAATGTGACATAAAAGTAGACAGAACATTTGATAAACCCAGAATATATATATATATATATATATATATATATATATATATATATATATATATATATACTTATATATGAAACACATGAAAAGATCCGCAGAAATAAAATGTTCAATAAAAATAGTATTGTATAAAAATGTGGTACGGTGGTATGAAAGATCTGCATATTTATGACTAATTTTAAAATGTGAACCTCAGGGTCTACACTTTTTACATTGTTTTTTGTGTATTTATATGTACTATTAATTTTATTTCAGCTTTTTTCTAAAATTTACCCCATTTCGAATCTTGGGGCGCCTTTTCTAAAGCTGTTTAACTCCAATAGCTAGCCCCGACTACAACGAATACTCTTTTCTCCTCATATCCAAATTTTTCCACTTAACTTTTGCTCGTTGAGCTGTTGTCTTAAAATAAAATCTCTTGTGTATAAATTGCTGACAATGTTTAAACTGTATTATAAAAGTCGTTATCCAACTTGGCAGACGTTCCAATTTGGCGCCCAACGTGAGTCCGAACGAACCTCCAAAATTTGTGTAACAGAAAATAATTGGGTGATCAATATGCCAATGCAAAACATTTGTCTGTGACTAAGCCATGGGTCTGCAACTGAACTTTTTGGGTCTTTTCTTTAACTCAGTATATGATTCAATTGCTTACTTTGACGATATAACCATAATTAATCACTACGTCAAATCCAGTTTAAGTTATGAATAACAGTAAACTCTTGTTAATGAAATGATCTAAACAAATTTGTATAATAAAACCTTCTGATATCACAGTTGCTTTTATCAAAACCAAAACAAAAAATTAAGGTAACTTGATAACGCCTGTAAATAAACAGTGTACAGTGAATTCGGGTGGTAATGGGCTCAACTCTCGTAATCGTTTCATTTGTATAAGTTCCAGAAAATACGTGGTAATCGTGACATAGTTACAGGAGAATAAACAAACCCTCCTCTCAAAACCACAATTTCGTTTCCTCCAATCCGATTCTGACCTTACCCACCTTTTTAACTAACACATTCCAGAATATGTTTTCCGTCTTTTTTTAGTATAGTTTTCAAGTTTAACGGATAATTGTATTATGAAGTGGACATATTAATATTTTCATGTTAATAAATATAATTAGTGTATAAAAGCACTTTTATATTTTCATTGACGAAATAATTGAAAAATGTCTGTACCTGTGATTTTAAATAAAGTGTTAATAAATAATGCATACCTCAGTGAGAACAACAATATGAGAACTTAATAAGTATTGTTTAGAATTTTAGATTAATACATTCAAATTGCTTTTCAACTGTAAAAAAAGGTTTAATGTTTTAATTAATGCTTAAAATACCTTATTACACCACTTTCGTACAAGGTTCACTAGTATTTAATTCGTGATTCCATTCATCAAGTTAAAAAAAGACTGAATACACTGAATATTTAAATATGGCAATGCGGTAAAACATAATAAGGCATTATCAATCATTTACTTAGTTTAATATAGCCACTGTGGGATAAACATAGAAGGTCAAACTAATGAAAAACTGTCGAAACCAGTTTTGATAATATGCGGAAAGAAATCAAAGTAATTTTACAAGCATGGCGCTACGTCGAACTCTCCTCCATTGCACTTTAGAGTCTTACATTGAAAACTTTAATGGTACACTTTTGAGAGAAGCATTTGAATGGAACATTCAAGTTATACTTAACTATACACTATTATCTACTAAAGTTTGCAGTGTTTTGAACATTGCCAACTTAAAACCGAGAATCGAAACACACATCTAAATCCCTTTCAATGCAACCCCTTTTTATAATGCTGGGTCTGAACGACAATGCCATAATGAGAGAGGCCTCTTCATCAATTAAAATTGGTCCTTGGTAAAGACATTTGTCAGACGTTTTATTACCTGTAAGTTGCCCACCACATTTACAGATGTGTTCATAATTTGCCGGCTCATATGTATTGCTTTTAATAACATAACACCTTCTACGTTAGCTAAACTGCACATATCGTGGAATTTCCAGACTTTAGTGTCGATTTTATTAATTATTGCACCCCCTTTTGCTATTGGCTCGTAGCTCACTCCAACGTACACGTTTGGTTTACTATCGGTTTCTTTTGTTGTTTTATATGACCGAACTTTAGGAACTAGTAGTTTCCATAGTGTTACTTCATCGATGGATTTCCAGAAAGATAGTGGTAGAAGATTGTATGATGGCATTGTTTTGGTTTGCTGCCAATGATATTTATCGAGGATTTCGGGGTTGGTTATTTCATGATGCACAAAATGCATTGGTTTGGCACACAGTTTTATACCATATCGCAGACTTTGTTATTCTAGGCGGAGATCTATGGGTAATAATAGGTTTACTACCTCGAGACTGTCTGTAGGAGAGGTTCTAAAAGCATCTGTTGCTATTAGCATGGCACTATTCCAAATTGATTTAATTTTTTTTAGATGTGATTTAGCGGCAGTTTTATACACTGGAGATCCGTATTCCAGTTTGGTTCGTATAAAAGCATTTATTATTTTTTCCATAGTTTCCTTGTCTGCTCCCCAGGTATAGTGACTTAGAATCCGGATTCTGTTCAGTGACAGTTTACATTTCGATACCAGATTTTCTATGTGTTTCTTCCATGTAAGTTTGGTATCCAGTAACATTTCTAGGAGTTTGTACTCTTCTACATACTCTATTGTTTTATTGTTTAAGTTCAGTCTGGGCTCCTCAAGAGCGTGCCTTAACCGACAAAAATGGATAGCCTTGGTTTTGGTGTGTGAAAACTGAAATCCACGCGCTTCCGCTTCCCTGACCAGGGTATTAATGTCATTCTGTATTGTTGTTGACATTTGTTTTATATCTTTACCCTGTGTAATTATGCATAGATCATCTACGTATAGTAGGAATGTGTTGTTTTACTGATACTGTCTGTTATATTGTTTATCGCCGCTGCAAACAGTAAGACACTTAATACTGACCTTTGTGGGATCCCGTTCTGTTGTTTCTTAGTGTGAGAGAAAATGTTACCAATTTTTACACGAATAAATCTTTCTAGTAAGAGATTTTGAACAAAGTGTAGGAGGTGGCCCTTTATGTTCCAATGTAGTAGCTTTTCGAAAACACCATGTCTTCATACAGTATCATACGCCTTACGTATGTCAAAAAAGTGTTGTGTGGTAGTAAAGGCTTTTTTCACTATTTGTTCTAGCTTCATGATCTGGTCTATTGTGTATCCTCTCCTAAACACTGCTTAGTAAGAACTAAACACGTTTTTTTCTCCAGAGTCGCGATAAGTCTAAAGTTGACCATTGATTCCAATACTTTTGATACGCAAGATGTGAATGAAATTGGTCTATAGTTCTCTGGGTTATTGTTATTTTTTCCTCCTTTAGGAATCGCTATAATAGTCGCGAGTTTCCATGACGATGGGAAGGTACCAGTAAGGTATATTTTATTGTATAATTCTAATAGTATTTGATTTGTTTCAAGAGGAAGGTGCCTTATCATGCTGATGGTAATTCTATCATGCCCCGGTGCCGAATCTCTTGCTTGTTGCAACACCCTTTCCAATTCGTTCATGATGAAAGATTGTAGTTGTCTTCATCGCCACCTCTAAGATCCAGTGTAATTGATTCTCGGTACGTTTTCTGTGCTTTAAATACTTCAGTGTATTGGTTTGAGTAGATTTAGATTTTCTTCGAAAAACAGAAAACTATAGCCTGTCCGGTAGAACTGAACGGGTATCGGATTAACAAGGAGGATTGTCAATATATGGTTCTATTGTGCTTGAAACCGCCTTAATGCTTTGCTGTCTCGTACTTATTGTACGTGACAAAGAAAGATGGATATATTATGAATAATGCCTCTATTTCTGCCGAACAAAAGCGTTTGCAACTTTCACACATAATGACAAGGCAATAAGAATCAGATGCAGGTAGAATAGAAATTCAATAGGTATAATAAAATGCCAGTGGTTCTCAACACTGCTTTAACATTATATAATTTGTGAAGAAATGCAACTTTTGTATAATAAAAATAATAATCGATTACTAATTACCTATAAGTAATTTCAATTGACACCTTTCACTTATGCTGTTCTTTGTTGAACAGAAAATGTAGATAATAGTGGACCACCATTTTCTTTTTCTTCTTTAAAATAATCGACTGTATTTAAAACTAATTCGCGAATTTCTTTACTCAACTTTTTCGGCATTATATTAATGGTTAGTTTATATAAACGCTTACTCAAAGAATAATGATAATATAGATATTGCAGTTGTTTTATTTATACCTATATGTACCTACTAAATGGTATAATAATCTATTATTAATTACTTATTGTTACAGTATTGCATATTTATTTGGATTCTTTTGTAATTGGAGTACACTAAAACGTCATTACCATACTTAGGTATACAATGAACTTTCTAAATGTAAATTGAAATACCTATACTTAATCGAATATTCATTATTATGAATGGCTTTTATAAATGTTTATTATAAAAACTTGCATTCTTCCATAAATTTTAAATGTAATGTTAAAGCAGTGTTGAGAACCACTGGCATTTTATTATACCTATTTGTTTTTTATTATACGCTTTTGTTCGGCAGAAATAGAGGCATTATTCATAATATATCCATCTTTCTTTGTCACGTACAATAAGTACGAGACAGCAAAGCATTAAGGCGGTTTCAAGCACAATAGAACCATATATTGACAATCCTCCTTGTTAATCCGATACCCGTTCAGTTCTACCGGACAGGCTTTATCAATCGTATCTCTAATATATTAAAATGCCTATCTAAACATCGTCGGGTAAGGACACCACGAAAAAGTACAGATTTGTAAAATGAATATTGTTCCCTAACTTAATTATTTTGTACTTTCTACACTATTTTCCGGTCAGTTGTTCTTGGACGCCGAAACTTATTCCACTTCAAGTGATCACAAGGTTACTCGTCAATGAAGATTTCCCAGTGATTGTCCAACTCTTCTAACGTTAGTTCAAAATTCTTCCGTTTTTACACAACTAGCATATTTATTACATTTAAATATTAAACAAATACAAATTTTTGTAATACAGGGTGACTCACGACTATTCCCTCGGTCTCTTGTGCCTAAACGGTACGAGATATCAGCATAATTTTTGATGACATATGTGAATTGATAAGGATTATTTTTTTTAATTATTTTCAATTATACAGAGTGGTTCAAAAAATTGTAATATATCAGTCAGGTTTTTTTTTAAACACAACCCCCTGTATTTTATGTCATTTTTGGATTGTACGTTAAAAATTAAGTCAACGTTATTCAAAGGTCCTTATACCTATCGCTCACCAATTTTGAGAAAATTGTGATTTTAAGATAAATATTTAACTTAAACAAGAACTAAAATACGGAAACCTCTTACTTTGAGTAACACAAATTTATATCGATTTATTCTGACCTTTAAGGCTTCCATTTGTACTGTGAAGGATTTCGATATTTAGTACAGGGTGTTTAGGAAAAGGGATTCCTATTTTGCATTTTTCAAATATCAAAAACCCACTTAAGTTAAACCCTGTATAGTTTTTATTTATGTAAAACAACTTTTCATTTTCTACCAAAAACTATGTTATTTCACATAAATCAAAATTATACAGAGCGGTCCATTTAAGTTAAGTGGGTTTTTGATGTTTGAAAAATATAAAATAAGAATCCTTTTCCTAAACACCCTGCACTAAATATCGAAATCCTACTCAGTACAAATGGAAGCCTTAAAGGTCAGAATAAATCAATATAAATTTGTATTACTCAATGTAAGAGGTTTCAGTGTTTTTAGTTCTTGTCGAAATTGAATATTTTTCATAAATACAATTTTCTCGAAATTGGTAAGCGATAGGTATAAGGAACATTGAATAAAGTAGACTTAATTCTTAACGTATAATGTAAAAATGACAAAATACAGAGCGGTGTATTGAAAAAACCTAACTTTGATATATTACAATTTTCTGAACCACCCTGTATAATTGAAAATAATTTAAAAAATTGTCCTTCTCAATTTTCATTTACATGTCGCTGCAGATATCTCGTACCGTTTAGGCACAAGAGACCGAGGGAACAGTCGTGAGTTACCCTGTACATACGAAACTATTTAACGCGATTATCAATAGATTTAATGCGCAATTGATTTTGTTTATTTATTTTACTTTAACTTAAACTAGCACGGTTTTAATTGGTGTACCCGAACAATAAGTTTAAAATTTTACATACAATAGTAATAAAAATTTTCAATGCACATCCAATTATTTGTTTATCAACCCATCAGGATATTAACATTATCCTTACGGCTTACAGAAATTCCCTTGCTGGCGTTACATGTTCTCATTTTTTTTATACTGCATTATCTAGTTAAAATTTTATTACGGGGTTCATTACGGAATACTAAATATTTTAAAATACTTAACTTTCAATTCTAAAAGATTTTATTACTACTGAGAACGAAACGTTGAGATGTGTATAAACAAAAGTACACCATTAAAAACCCAAAAAAGCCAAGTATTTTAAATATGTGTAATAATGGTGAAAGTTTCATTTTCATATTAAACATTTTGTATTTATAGCTATAAATAATTAAATTAGTTTTGGTTTTATTACAGCATATGAAACGTTGGTTAAGTTTTATTATACGGTTCGCTTAATCAATTTAAACTTGTGCGGTCAATGACTGAGGAGTTTTTATTGAATGCTACCGATCGATATTAATAAGCGGCAACCTCGGCAGATGAAAAAACCGAATCATTACATTGTATGACAACGGACCCGCATACTCCTGAAAATGTGGAAGTGGTTAACATGTAGTTCAGATGAGCCCAACTCCTTCTGTACGGAAAGACACAAGTTTTGGGAATGTCATAAACAAATGTGCGTCGGGTTATGATTCGAGACTTGAATCTACACCTTTTTT
This sequence comes from Vesta saturnalis, assembly GCA_036346205.1. Lineage (NCBI taxonomy): Eukaryota > Metazoa > Arthropoda > Insecta > Coleoptera > Lampyridae > Vesta > Vesta saturnalis. The sequence goes on along the minus strand of JARFJB010002144.1, from coordinate 194,566 downwards.
TTTGTTTTCGAGGAGATATAGCATCCAACTTGATTGGCGTTTGGTGTAGATAAAGTTAAAAACTGCTACAAAAAAAGTTTAATTCACACGGAATTCTGAACTAATTATGCATTGTATTGATGGGATAAGGACAATTTTCAAAATTTGCTTAGAAACGGGTAAACATTCCCTATAAGATTCCAAGTAATGAAATGGACAATGGAAATACAAAATGGTAGCATCATCATGTTGGTCCATTTTTCAACAAAAGCATAAACACCGTTTCAAAAATCTAATCCTTCGTAAGGAAGACTGTAAAATACGATGTTCGAAACATCTTAAATTTAATTTATTTTAATTTGGTTGGTTAAAGTTTTATTCGAAATAGCTAATTATACTTTAAAGTTCCAATCTACTAATTTTTAGTTGCTAAAATGAACTAAGGAGAGCTGTAAAATTTCATTAATTAAATTGGTGAACAAATAATGATTTTTTGGGGCCAAATAGTGACCAACATAATCAAAACATCAAGGCAATACGTCTGGTCGTATTTACAACAAAATGGGTGAATAAAAGACGTTTTTGAGCATATACTTGAGCCCCCATTGGACGCCCAATGTGCTTAACCGCAAAAGTTCGTTCATCTTCGAGACGATGCGTCTGGTCGTTTACCAAGTGAAATTGGTGAATAACTTTTGGTATTTTTGCCGAAAATGACCAGTGCTCTAAAACCAATAAATTTTATTCTGCCCAGGAAGACAATGCATTTGGTAATTTCCCAAAAAAATAGTTGCATCCATAGTTTTTGTCATCTTTGACCCCAAACCAACGTAGCTTGTGGTGTAAATAAAGTTTTTATGTGTCTACTCCTAAATGCTGACATTATTGCGCATTATTTGTAATATGTTTGGCCCGTTTTACAACAAAATTGATTAATAGTGTTTGGGTTTTTTGGCCTCAAATGATGACAAACGCCTCAAAACCATAAAATATCGTTCTTGCCCATCGAGGGAATGCGTTTTGCCGTTTCCCCAACTGAAGTATTTGAGTATGTTTAGTTCAAAATGACCAACAACTTTCTAAACCATAAAATTTCACTCTTGCCCATCAGAACAATGCGGTCGGTCGTTTTCCCAATGAAATGACCAACACTGTAAAAACAACATTTAGTTCTTGTCCATTCAGAAAATGCCTTTGTCCGTTTTACTAACGAAATTGTTGTGTAATAAAGTTTCTGGGGCAAAGAGTTTGGCTGATTCCCCAACGAAATTAGTATATAAATAAAGTTTTTGGATATATTTTGCCCTAAATGATAACCTACCACCTAAAAGTTTGTTTTGGCCCATGAATCGCCTCAAAACCACAAAATTTCGTTCTTGCCCATCGAAGCAATGCGTTTTGCCGTTTGTCCGAACGAAATTTTTTGAGCAGGCTTGATCTAAAATAACGACCAATTGTCTAAACCATAAAATTTGGCTCTTGTCTATCAAGACAATGCATTTGTTCGTTTTCCCAATAAAATTGGTGAATAAATGATTTTCGCATTAAATGATAACCAACACTATTTAGTTCTTGACCGCCCAGAAACTGCGTTTGTCCGTTTTACTAACGAATTTGTTGCGTAATAAAGTTTGGTGGCATCTTTGGTCCCAAATGAACAACCCCCTAAAACCAACCATAAACGTTCGTTCTTGCCCATTGTCCAATCTCACATTGAACAAAACCTGAATCTGAGAACTCCGCTGACCGGCAGGATGTGTAATCTTAAATTGAACAGGACCTGAATTTGTAAAATTGCAATCTCAGTTTGAAAAGGACCATATTTGCCATCATCATTAGTAATTAGATTAGATGGTAACTTTCTTAATTATAGTTTAGCATAAGGAAATTGTAACCTAAACACCTATGCGCCACATTAAACTGCAAGAGTTATCTATTTTTGTAAATGGGTAAGTAGGATGTAGTTACTGTGGCGTCCCCCAGGTACCCTATCTTGAAAAGTGTAATTTGAACTGATTTGCAATCATGCAAATTCAAGAACAAAACAATCGCTAAATGATTTATCTTGACTTTGCTGACAATAATGTTACTATTACTCAAATTAATTGCTTGCCTTACTTTGACTTTCCGGGCAATAATTAAAACTTTAGAATTTATCCACAAGTGTGATATTTAATTATTCGCAAACCTCAAATCTGATCAAACGAATAGGTTGTCTAGTGGTAGGTACGTTGTGCTATTTAAGTGAGATATACTGGACGAGATTAAGTGTTGCATCATGTAGGGCAGGTTAACAATGAAACTACTCAAATTTAAATTAACGAGCTTTGCGCAATGGTGGTTCAGCAATATACTAATATGGGAAAGAACCACCAATAAAACCCACTTTATGCCTAAACAAGTAATTGCACAAGTACATTAATAAATGAAATAACACAAAAAAACGATGAAGAGTTAAATATATAATGAAACACCATTACATCAGGTTAAAATGCGTACAAAATTATAACATTAAGATGAATAAAAAGCAGTTTAGTTACACATAAACACAATAAAAACCCATATGGTCACACCCACAATTGTGTCATAAATAATCAGAATAAACATCGTAATGCCAAACATGTTGCCCTTTAAAACCAATCATGCCGGTTTTTAAGTAAATAAGCACATAAAGCAATAAGGCACATTACGGTACATATAAAATACAACAACAGTTAAATTGCACAGGTGATAATATGGTAAAGGCAAGGACAAACGAAAATAGACAAGGAATTTACACGTACAACATTTTTTATGACCACTAAAGCACAAAATACATACGTAAAATTACAATAAATTAAATATAAAGAGAAATTAGTTCGCAAGCTAACGATTCTATTCTACTTAAACTAACAAAAAAAAAACTCATTAAAACAAAGCCTTACAAGGGTAAGTTATAAATAGATCATAACATCGTGACCGATGTACAAGTTTGAGTGCGTTAGAAAAAAACAATGCCCCTTTCTCAGGCTACATATTCAACTATGCAACAATAAAAATAATAAAAATAGAATTCTAGGTGTTTAGTGGTCATCTGGACCATGTAACCACTTGGCAATTGCCCATTACAATTAGTAACCAAGGATTATTCTGTACTCGTTCGCCAGGTCCACCTCTACACAATGCTAATTCACCCAAATACAAGAGGGAGAGAGCCACGTACTGTCCTTTATTTTAGCAGATTTCCGCTCACTGACCCCGCGTGCGAATGAGATACCTTTGCAAGGAAATGTTTGATTTTTAATATTTTACATAGGCTTGTAAAATGATTTGCTGCGAGCTTTCATTTATATAAAAATACCTACATACACTTGAATATACTCTCTTTAGTTAAACACTTTACCACCAACACGACGAGTTAAGCTACGCGGTTTAAAACTCGACACAGAGACGATTAATTACAGATAAATTTTTGAAAAATTTACATTAAAACATACACAAAAAGAAAAGAACGAATTAGCGTTTTAGTTTTGCTAAAAAGTATACGACAAAATATTTATAGACCGAACGGTTTACAGCGGGAGTATCTAATTAAAACAATAAAAGCAATCCGGCTCTATCAAAATTTCAACAGCAACTGCCTTCCCCTCTGGTTTCCAACTAACTATATCTACTCCCCCGAAAATCATACGCCGTTATTGCAACTAATAATTAAAAAAAACAAAGAAATTATTGCGTGGGAACATTTTTTGCATTCCTAACAGAACAAAATCTTAATTTACAAATATGCATTCGTCCGTAACAAACCCTACATTTCATATCAAATTTCCTAGTGCCAAACAAGCCAACTAAGCATGTCTGCTCCCGAAAATCAACCCCCTGATTTTCAAAAGTAATAAAAAAAAAACGAGAAACATTAGTTTACGTGGGAACAGTTTCATATTAATTATTGCACATCTTAATTTTAAAAATATGCATTCGTCCGTAACAAGCGCTACATTTAGGTCTCAAGCTTCAACGTACCAAACAAAGATCCCTTTGGATTTGCGCTATTTTCATCCGTAATTAATTATTAAATCAATGACATGTTTGCATCAAGAGCGCGCGTCTAGAAATTTTCAACAGTCCGTCACGCCAGTTTTGACAGAACAGAACTAATTATCTTTTCTATCGCGGTAACAATGGCAATTTGACAAACGCTTATTACAATTTTCGCGGTCCGCTACCAACTTTACTATAAACAATTGTGATATTAGATGTAATAAATAGTACCGAGTTAGATCCCACCAGTTCAATTAATGACCAGTCTACAAGTGAGGGTGTAACCCTTGCATCCCCAACACACATTAACTAACCCGGTTTAAACACCCGTCGAGACAATAAGTTTGGCCGATTCCCCAACGAAATTAGTGTATCAATAAAGGTTTTGGATATGTTTGGCCCTAAATACTGGCGTACCACGTAAGACCACAAAAGCTCATTCTTGCCCAAGACAATACGTTTTGCGTTTGGTCTCTTTTCCAATGAAATTAATGAGTACAGTTTTTTGGATCTTAGGTCCCAAATGATGAACGCTCCAAAACCATAAAATTTCGTTCCTTTCCATCGAGACAACGCGTTTTGCCATTTCCCCGACGAAAGTGTTTGATCAGATTTGGTCCAAAATGTTCACCAACTTTCTATACCCTCTTGCCTATCAAGACCATGTGTTTAATCATGTTCCCAATGAATATGGTGAATAAATGGTTTTCAGGCAACTTTGGCATCAAAGGACGACCAACACTGTATATACATTACACCTAGTTCTTGTCAATTTAGAAAATGCGTTTGTCTGTTTTACTAACGAAATTGTTGTATTGGCGTATTTAGCCCCAAATGATAAACAAGATATTTAAACCAACCATAAACGTTCGTTCTTGCCGATCGAGGTAATGCGTTTGGCCGTTTTTCCAACAACAACTAACAATCAATGCCGTAAAACCATAAAATTTCGTTCCTGCCCATTAATACAATGCATTTGAAGTTTTCCCAGCTAAATTAGTACGTAAATAAAGTTTTAAGCATCTTTGGCCCAGATGATGACCAATCAACCACAACATTCTTCCTTACCCATCAAGAAAAAGAGTTTTTTTAGCGTATTTCACCTCAAATGATCACCAACAAGGTAAATCCATAATATTGGTGTACAAATAAAGCATTTGGATATCTATGGCCTAAGGCCTAAAAGTATGACCAATCCTCTTGAACCATTAAATTTCGTTCTTGCCCATTAATACAATGCGTCTGGTGGTTTTCCCAACGAAATTGATGGATCCAGTTTTTGGGCATTTATGGTCGCAAAAACTCAAACAGAAACGACAACATAGTTTTCCCAAAAGGATATGTCTAAAACTTGGACGTAATACTCTTATAATGAAAGTTTTCTGGATTAATCTATAATTCCTAAGATACTACATCAAGACATCTTTTCTAGGGTCCAAATGTTACCCTATTACTTTTGAGATGGACTTCGGTTTGAAATTGCATTTACTAGTGATCAACTAGAATGTGTAAGCCACCAATATACAAAATTTGGAGAAAGTCGGTCATTGCATTTCAGAGATCTATTTGCTCATACATTTACGAGGACGGACGGGTGAATATAATATCTTTGAAGTTTTACTACTTAACCGCTTGATCTTAACAAATTACACCCGCAAGATATTATTATAAACAATAGTGGCCACCATAATCCGAAAAATGTTCACTCGTTACGTGTTACATTGTACCTTACGGGAGATAGGGTTGTTTCCATACTAAGGTGTAGATTTTTTACGTAACCTGTCATTGATCTAGTTAGGGGTGGAATGTTAAATATTCTGTGTGCACGTAGTTAGCCCAAAATTATGCCACCAATTGTGTTCATTCTGTCTCATATTTGTTACCTTGTATTTTCCGGTAGTCGTTTTCTTTACATCGGGGTCGATTTTTGAAATAGCGATGCAAGTCTTTAGTCCAAACCTGCGTAATCTGCGTATGTTTTAAACGTGTAAATAATCCAAAATTCTACATTCTCATTTGGCTCCATTTTTTCTCGTTATTTGCTACACTGTATTTTACCAAGGGTGTTTACTCACTTGAGGTTAATCCAAAAATAGTCGACAGTTATGCGATAGTATGCCTTCTTTTTTTTCGATTATTCATTACTTCAGGTTTCATGGGGGAAGTTAGCCTTTTTAGGGATAGAATGTCTAAAATTCCTCGTGTACATTATATTTTAAAATATCATTTCTAATTGTGGTGTGACAAATTGCGATGTTATAAAATGCTATCGTATTGGTAAACCTAACAATGCAAGAGTTCGCCCTATTCGTGTATGTTTTTCATCACCATTACATATTCGTAATGTTATTATAAAATATAAACCTCAAAACAATGTATACATGAACAGGGATTTAACCCCTAGACAACAAAATAAAGCTTATGAAACTAGAAAAGAATTTAAGTCACGCATGGGGAAACTGATATTAAACTAAAATATTCTAATGGAATGCCCAAAATTGTTTCAAAAAACATGTATAGGTCCAGCAGAACACTTCTTCTAATAAAGCTTTTTTAACTTTTAATTTATCAAAATGTAAGAGGCTTGAATACCAAATTTGGCACTTTTTATAACTATATATATATATATATATATATATATATATATATATATATATATTGTATGGCCGTGATATCAGAAACTTGGTAATTTAATAGTGCATCCTCCAGTGAATTTTTTCCGGATTCATGGACTGTTTTTCGCTGTAATGCTGTAAGAAAGAACTAACAAAAGGCGGAGGTGTCTTAATAGCTACAAAATGGGAATATGCAGTAAAAAATCTGGGGCTTGTGTCACCTATTCCTCAAGTGTAGGTGTTAAAATCTTAATAGGTAAAAGCAACATCTGTATTATGGTGATATTCCTCCAAACTTAAAATTATGTGAGTATGTTACAATATTTGAGTTTTTTGATAAGTGCTTAGATTTTTCAACCCCTGTACTTATTTTTGGAGAGTTAAACATATCAGAACTATCAACTTACTCAAGTGATGGAAAACCTACGACCTTATACAGCGAATTTAATAATTTTCTATCATTAAATAACATGTTACAAAATAACAAGGTGTTGAATTCACGAGTACTAGACGTTGTGTTGTCTACGGATGATGACGTGCAAGTTGAGCGTCATGACCTGCCATTAGTACCTGGTGATCTACATCATCCATCATTACGGACAACAATAACATTAAGATTTTCTGAAAAAACTGGGCTCACATTTTCCAAATTAAAAACGTAGATGAAGCTTGTATTTATTTTTATGATGTAATTTACAAATTTTTTTCCTATATACTTATTGCAACAAATACATTAACGAATAAACATATACGATACCCACCATGGTTTACAAAATCCATTACCAACAAAATTAAGATGAAACAAAAATACTGGAATTATTTCAGAAAAATAAAAATGTCTACGTACTCAGACCATGTAAAGTACCCTAGGAAATGCATAAGAAGTGAAAGTCGTCTAGAGTATTTGCAAATTAATCAGCAATTTTGAGAACACTATCAAGCATGATTCGAAGAAGTTTTGGTCATTTATTAACTTAAAAAAGAAAGCCCACTCTATACCATCCATAATGAGTTATAATGGCAATACGTTAAAACAATCAAGAGTAGATTATCTACTATTTTGCACATTATTTTGCAAGTGTGTATTGTTATAATAAGGAACGTATGTGTGATTTTGAGTGCCACAAGAGGTCAGAGCGTAAATTCTGTAATAGTAAATGTTGTGAGTCATAATCCACTATGAATGTGTTCCAAATTACAGAAGTGTTACATTCTTCTTCCATTAATCATGAGAATATTGTGGATGCTGTAAAAAAACTTAAAAGTAATTTTGTATCCGGTCCGGATCATGTCCCTGCGTTTTTTGTAAAAGAAAGCATTCAGTATTTATTAGAATCACTATGTTATATTTATAATTTAATTGTAAATACTTGTAATTATCCCGCTATCTGGAAACTGTCAAAAATAAGTCCAGTATTTAAATCTGGTGATAGTTCAAATATAGTAAATTATAGGCCCATTGCACTATTATCAAATTTTGCAAACATTTTTGAGTCAATAATTGCTAATGTGGTTTACTCACATGTTTCTAGTAGTATAAGCAACACGGTTTTATTAAAGGTAAATCAACTACCACAAACCTATATGAATTTACTGAATTTGTGTCTTCGTCACTTGCACAGACATTACAAGTAGATACTATTTATACCGATGTAATAAAAACATTTGACCGGGTAAATCATTGTATACTGTTACATGAATTAGATTGGTATGGCATTTGCAATAACGTGTTGTTATTATTCCAGTCGATGATTATGGACAGAAAGCAATTTTTGAATATGGAGGTTTTAAATCTCATGCATTCAGCGTTAATAGTGGGGTTGCCCAAGGTTCTAATCTTGGTCCCCTGCTTTTTAACATTTTTTTTAATGTTGTGGCTTTAGATGAAATTTGTTATCTTTATGCGGATGATCTGTAGATAGTTAAAGAGAGTTCTGTACATGATTGTTGTATGTTACAGGAATGTATTGATAAATTAATTTCTTGGTGTGCTATTAATACATTAGACATTAACATAAACAAATGTAAGGTGATGACTTTTGCAAGGAAGTGTACTGTGAGGTATCGTTTGACTACCATATGAAAAGGATACCTCTGGATCGCTGTTTCAAATTTAAAGATCTCGGTATAGTTTTTGATTCCAAGCTAACATTTGTTCCACATATTGTTAACAACGCTTTTAAGACTTCAGGTTTTGTAATGCAACATATACGTAAATTTAGTGACATATACTGCATTAGATTTTTATTTTATACCTTCGTTAGAATTAAGTTAGAATATTGTTACATAGTATGGCCAGTCAGCAAATACACGCCAGACGGTTGGAAAGCATACTAAGTAGATTTTGTAAATACATTCATCTTAGGTTATATGGTTTTTAACTATGTCAAAATTGTGACTCGGATGAACTTTTTCGAGCAGTAAGAGAAACGTCACTGCGAGCAGGTAGAAATTATTCCTGCTTGAGTTTCATACAAAAATTGATACTTAGTACTACTTGTTGTACTTCAGTACTAAATAGACTAGAATTTCTTTGACCACGCCTTAGTAGCCGTAATAGTACAGTATATACCTATACTATTCCAAACACCTTTCATTAATTTAACAATCCTTACATAACTTGTTTAAGGTTAGTGAATTATATTTCTAACCATGGTATTGATATATTTTTTGATAACTTACACATAAATGAATTTAAGTCAAAAGTGCTATCCTTATGTGAAAACTTTTAGCGTATAACATGCTCCCTTATAATATATTAAAATAAGAACTAAATGTATAATTATTCTGTTGTTAGGTTAAGTTCCATTATAGACGTGAACCTGCTGGAAATATATAAACATTATTATTATTCGAAAATTGCACGGCCATATTGTAGTGGGTGATTCCTCGTCATAAAACTTGAAGAAAAGTTTATGTAAACATACTTTTCGAGATATAGTGTGTAAATTTCCGAAAACAATTTATTTTTTATTTCTCACGATCCGTTAAAGATATTGAACTGAAATTTTAAACATAAACTCGAAAGGTGGCCATTTTTAACATTTGTTGTAGTGTACCATATGTTAGGGTATTTGCAAGTCCTACTGCTACCTAGTTTTAGTATTGTGCCGTTATATACATAATTAGAAATTATATTTAATCATGTTGTCATATAAAAACCCTATTAAATTTTACGCGTTGAGTAAATTGTTTTACAGTAAATTTGTTATTCGAAACTAAATAACGTGCTGGCGCCGGTGTCAGAAGGGTAATTTGGGTAGATTAAGATTGTCTTGTTTTACTCGAAAACGGTGCGTTAAATGGAAAACTACTTAGAACGCATTTTTGTTTGTTTTTGAAAGGTCTCCTAACCATCGGGTGCAAAAATTCATATACAGGGTGTTATAAAAAAGATGATAACAATGCTTTGACCCTACCTTGTAGGTACGCCAATGGAAATAAATGACAAATTTGAACTACGTTACATAGTGCACGACACTACTCCCAGTTTATGTTCAACATTTCAATTCAATATCTTTAAAGATTCCTAAGAAATGAAAAATAAATAAATTTCGGAAATTCACTTTAACACACTGTATCTCGAAAAGTGCGCATTTTCGGACAAATGTTTGCACGAACTTTTTTTCAAATTTCATGACGATGAATTGCCCACTGCAATATGCTTGTGTAATCTTCGAACACCTTGTATAGATTCTTTTTGGGGGATGATACAAAATGTTTTTAACTTGTCCAAATTTCAAATGTTAAATTCCTGTTTGGGAGGGAGAGCAGACTTACCTACTTAAGGCCGGACATACTTGTCATACACCTCTCCAATCCGACTTCGGTCTGATGTTTCCCCAAGAACCGGATCGGTGCTCGATCGGAAAGGGGTGAACACACGTCATACACGCTTCTGAATCGTTTCCGATTTTTAGCTTCGGCTCGATACATTTGTCCTTGGTCAGTCTTGATGTAAACAATATCGCGGAAGGATATGTGTGCAAAATATTTAAAAACTTTAGCAATTGCGATTTAACCATGGTAGCGCTTTGTTTAGAAGAAGATGAAGGAAATCGGAGACCTTTAATGGAAAATAGCGGAAAACGCAGATTTTGGGGACATGCTGCTTGAAAACGGAGATCTGCAGAAGGAGAGTTTTTCACACTTTTACTTTATCTGTTGGACGATGAGACAAAATTTTATCAATATTTTAGAATGTCGATGTCGGCGTCAAACCTATTGGAACTTAAACTCCAAGAAAAAATTGTCTAAGCAAGACACATATTTTAGAACTTCTAGACACCGCTTGACAGTTTTTTGAGGTAAGATTAATTTATTACTAACTAACGGTGAGAAGTTTGTTATTATTGCCTGAGGATTATTTAAAGTACAACGGCTATAATTATAACCTGCGGTTAATATAGTATTTTTTTCACTACTACCTTTTGTTTGTATACGGGTTGTCTACTATTACGACTACGGTCAATAATAATTTATTATTTTTATTATGCTCATTAATGGAACCGTATAATAAATAATTGTATATTTCTCAAGTTAGTAGTGAAAAAACTAATTTACTTACATAACTTCCTTTTGCTTTTATTTTTTTGATGATATTACAAGATTTTGAGGTACAGTATAAAGAAAGAAAAACGAAAAAAAATGTATTTCTTCCCATGAAAGTTATATGTATTTCAAACAACGATTATTACAATTGAAAAAATGAAAGGTTGATGTCTTCTTCTGTATTATTGGCGGTCGGTTTGTGTGATGGTGCAACATATACATCTGTATACGTTCCATCTTCTTCAAGTAGTGTGAAGTGTGCAGGCGTTGATGCAGAGGACGTTTCGGCTGATGAAGATGACGGATACATATAGGCCGTGGGAGTTTTCTGTTGACTATCCGCATGAAGCTGCTGAAATTTGTATTCTTGCACTACATTAAAAATCTTTCCTTTTGCAGAAAGTAGACAAACGGGATAGAGCGATTTAAGAGATGATACGATTCCGGTAAAAAGGCATCTACAGGATATTGTTCGAAACTTTGCCTTCGTGACTTTGACTTATTTGTCAATTCGGCTTCTTTTTCAGCCAAAATGTAAGCCATTAGCTGAGATGATGCAGACCCTTGAGATTTCACGTCAGTACTTAGGAGCTTCCGTTTACGCTGTACATATGAAGGCCTTTTTTCGACAGAAACTCGACTGACTGGAGTATTCGCAGGTGGTAATGGCGAGGGTTCATCAGGTTCCTCAGCACTGCTAACATTTGGTGGTTGCTGTTTTTCCTGAGTAGAGTTCTGCTGTTGTGATTCAACACCCGTTTCAGATGCTTCATCATCTTCTTCTTCATCTAGAGAATTACTTAACCCTTTCCGCTCGGCGAGATGAGGAATTAAGAATTCAAGGATAGCCTCATACTTATATTTATTGTCTGATGTGGCCGCCTGCCCAGAATTTGTTTTCCTCTTCTGTCGAGCCCGGCGCCCACTGTCTCGAATACCGTTCCATTTTTTTTGCATTCACCCTCTTGACCTACAACAAAAAAAAAACTAATCAACATTAATTATTGTTTGTTTCAGGTTTCTTGCTACAGGTGATTCTTTCAAGACGATATCGTTTAGCTACAGGTTGGGAAGAAGTAGAGTTTGTTCCATTGCTTATCATACGAACGGAGCAGTAATTGAAGTACTTTTAAACGAATGGATGCCAGTTCCGGATGAGGTCAAGTGGAATGAAATAGAAACTGGATTTTGGGAAAGATGGCAGTTTCCCAATTGCATTGGTGCAATGGATGGCAAGCACGTGACAATACAAGCCCCAAAAATGTCAGGAAGTCTATACTGGAATTACAAGAAAACGTACTCCATTATTCGTTTTTGTAGACGTGGGAAGCTACGGAAGAAACTCAGATGGTGGTATTTTGTCTCAAGTTTTAGAAAAAAACTATTCCGAACGGAACTCAATAGCCCAGACATAAACATTGAACTTCCCATGGTTATAGTGGCAGAGGACGCTTTTGCTCTCACAACCAACATCATGAGACCATTTCCTGGGAAGAATTTGACTGACAAGCAAAGAATTTTTAACTACCGATTGAGTAGGGCAAGAAGGATATCTGAAAATGTGTTTGGCATTTGCAACAATTTCGGATGTTCATGAGACCTCTTCAGGGAAATCTTGATAACGTAACGAGGATTGTACTAGCTGCATGCATTTTGCACAATTTCATTCGAAATAACGAAGGCTACAATGTGCCTGAAGTAACTGACAGTACTGATACTGCTACAAATCGAAAGGAGAGATCTCGTCTTCAGAATTTTCTTCGTCATCGCGGAGGGGAAAATCGCAAAGCATTTCATTTGAGGAACCAGTTTAAACAATTATTTAATTCCCCAGAGGGTAGTGTGGAGTGGCAAGAACTTCGGGCCCTCAGGATTTGATTTGTTTGACGTTTTTATTTTGCTATCGTATAATAAATAAAATTGTTCATCTTGTTTAATTTGTACATATTTCCCATTTTTATGGGTATCTGATTTTAAGAAACTGCACTAAAATAAATGAGCAATAGCTACGCAATTTTCACTTAACACAATATGAAGTATATAGCCTTTGCTGGAGTTTGACAAGAAAGGGAATAGAAATAAGTCCATATATGTTATTTTGGAATATGTAAGAGAAACAAAAAAAAAACAGTTTAATATAAAAGTAGCTAGATATTTATTGCAATTAGGTATTAATGCTCTTACCTTCGACATTTAATTCCTTTGCGACTTTTTTCCAGACCATTACTTTGTAGTCGGAGTTTCGGTAATTCTCTTTGGTCTGGTCATACGGTACAGGATACTTTCTTACCTTCTATAAGCTTTTCCGGCTTTATAGCTGACATTCTTACAATTTTAATGCAAAAATAATAATAACTAAAAGGTACTAAACTTAAACACAAAAGAAAATACCACGCGACACATGTGCCCCACACAGCCGGAAAACGAATGGACTGCGCGATCGGACCACTTTCGGATGCAGGAAGGGAGTCGTGTGAGAGTGGGGATGGACACATGTCAAAAAGGTGTGAACTACGGCGTCCGGAGTCCAGTACCATTTCCCTCTCAGATACTCATCCGACTGCATGATAGCCGAATCGGAAGGGTGCATGATAGGTGTGTCCCGGCCTTTACACGTTTGAAAGTAATAATATTGTTTAAATAAATTCTATCTTCAGAATGTACACAGACGGGACGCTTCGAGACTTGACGATTATCTACGCCGATCTACACTTAAAGCAAGACAAAAAAACAAAATACCATTTTGGATTTTTAAATTTAACAAAATAGACAATAGTTGACTTCACTTTAAAGATGTTTGAAAAAGCTATTTAGTTTGTATAAAAATTTTCTATTAATCAATTTGAGTGACGTTATATTTGTGCCAATAAATCAATATTCCTCGCTCTTTGATTGAAACCCATACTGGATGCGTTTTTATCAATAATACTTGCGCTCATTCAATTGACACATTCATTAGGCTCGGGGTCAAACTTTAAGCTCTAGTTTACAACTTAATAATAATGTATTCAAACATCACTCTACTCTGCTTTGCAATTTTAATTGGGCCCCTTTCAGCTGCCCAAGTTTATTTTGCCGTAAATTGAAAAAAATAATAAAGCAACACCACAAAACAAACTTATTTAAAGATCAACGATTTTAAACAATACTTTCAGCATTAATTTATCGCACACAGGAAATTTTATTTTCTAAACGATAGATCTAAAATAATACAATATATACAGGGCGTTTCTACATTCAACCGAGAACGTTTGGCATATGAAAACTGGTAAAATAAGAAAGTCCTCAAGCACTTAATTTTTTAAATACAGGATGTTAATGTATAAAAATAAAAACCATAGAATTCTATTTCATATCTCTAATTAGTTCTTTTAAAAGTGCTCAAATTTATTTTCGACAGTTTTTCCGTGGTACAGAGAAATGTCGTTCCTTTGTCCCCTCTATTTTTTACACCACCGGCAGAACTGTATCTTTTTTCTGTTTTTTACAATTTATTGTTTATTTCCGTGTAGAAAGCTCATAACCTTTAATCATGTTACATTTAACCGTATTTGAGATACTCATACCTTAAGTTAAACGTAAACTAATTATAATTAGAATTTTTTATTTAAAAAATATTATTAAAAATTTAAAAACACACTTTTTGCGAAAATGCGTAATATTTTTAAGATATTAGTATCATATAGTACGATTAAGATCAATTTAAGTTTCAAGTAAGGTCAGTCGGTTAAATTTAACATAGTCAAACGTTATGAGTTTTTATACCGAAATAAACAAGCAAATCCGTTCACCAAATTAGAGAAATGAAATGGACATCGTTTAAGAATGATTAAATATGAACGGTTTTTATTTTTAAACATTAACTTCTAAGGCTTTAGGTGTTAATTTAACTTTAGGATAATATTTCTATAATTAAAACACATCGTTTAGGCCGTTTTCGAATCTAGGGGATGAGGGTGTAGTGTAAGAGCGTGCATTAGAAAAAAATTCATAATTTCTAAACCCTTAGGTGTCGATTAATCTAGTTTTAGAACAATATTTCTATAATTAAGGAAAGTATATCGTTAAAAACATTTTCGAAGCCCATCTCTTATAAAGAGATGTATTCAACAAAAATTAATATCCCCTAAACTATTTTCATTTAATTAATAACTATTAAAATAGTAACAAACTGAAAATACTAAAGAAGTTAAGTAGCCTTGTGCTATTGAAAAATTCAACAAAAAACCACTGAATACGGAAGTACAGTTTATTTATCATTGAATTAATAATTTATTACAAATTTCAAAATGGTCATCATTCGCAGCAACACAAGCCCTGTAATAAAACCTGACATTACATAAGGTTTTTTTCTATGCAATCGAATGCAGCAACTGATTGCTGCAACTATTTTTTAAGTACGATTGCATCAGTTGACTGTACGTGTACATTTACACGATGTATTTTTGTTATGCGATTTTTTGCATACAATGGACAAACACCAACATTATTTATTCAGTAAAGCCAACCTAATGACGGTAACACAACTGTTATTAAAATCAGCTGTTTACTCGTGTTCTTGTTTGTGTTTACTTATTCTGAAAATGGATCAAACTGCAAAACTGTTTGTTTTGAGTTCAGCTGCAGGTGTATTATCATTAAGGAAGAAACGAATTCAACAAAAGAGAAGATGTTGGGTGAGGTCTTGGTTAGCCATAGTAATTTTGAAAAAGGCAACATGAACTTAATACACGAGTTTGAGGAACCAACAATCTATTTAAATTATGTGAGAAGGAACGAAACAATTTT
Source organism: Vesta saturnalis (assembly GCA_036346205.1). NCBI lineage: Eukaryota > Metazoa > Arthropoda > Insecta > Coleoptera > Lampyridae > Vesta > Vesta saturnalis. The sequence continues at coordinate 178,613 of JARFJB010002144.1, read as the reverse complement.
TGAAAAGCTTTTGAAGTTAATAGAAAAAGATATTGAAAAAAAAGATACCAATATGCGGCAATGTAATGAGATTACAATCAAATTACTTATATTAATGGAATGTGAGCCAGCAATATCGCAAGGATTCACACATACATTTAGAATGTACATCAGTTCTACGTACATAAAGACAAAATTTACAACGATTGGGACTTGAACCTTGATGGCGCAGTTGGTTAGTGCGGTACTCTAGCAAAGTACAGGTCGTAGGTTCAAATCCTACTCGAGGTAAACTTTTTATTTATGTATTTAATAAAATTAATAATAATTTTTAATTACATATTTACCTTTGAACTTATGCGTTCATAATAAAAACTTATAATAACCCTTTATATAATTTAACTCAAGTGAGAACTACACTAAAATTGAAAAAGTAACTCTTCTGCAGGCAAATATTGTTTATTGATTTAAAAATCGGTAAGTTTAACAGTTTCTAAGATATTTGCATTTCTAGGTCTTTATTACCAACTGCTTAGGCAGGTTACTATTTTTCTGTATCACTTGGGAAACATCAAAACGTGAAAATCAGAGTTTCGGGAAGAATACAGGTAACTTCAGAAAATGATAGATCGAATCATTTTAACACAGAAATTTCATATAAAAGTAAGTCCAACAGTGCTTCGTTTTCGAGATACAGGGTGTCAAAGTTAATAAACTAAGCAGTTGCAAATATCTTAGAAATTGTTAAAGTTATCGATTTAGACAAAGTGTACCTGTTTTATCTGAAAACCATCAAGGTTTCGTATTTTAACAAAAAATTCAATTTATTTCAGTGGCGTAGAAATTAGGGATTAAAAGGTTGTACTGCCCCTTGTGTTCTACGCCACTGTACATAATAAAAACGTATTAATATGCTAAAACCAATGTACTTTATATCCCTATTTATTATACCAAGAACAAGAAAAATACCTTATTTCGTATTGGAGATATTTCAAAAATCAACTTTTTTTTTGTAATTTTGACACCCTGTATCTCGGAAAGGAAGCATTATTGGACTTAGTTTATATGAAAGTTTTGTCTTAAAATGATTAGATCTATCATCTCTCAAGTTTTTGGTGCGGACTCATGGGACACCTTGTATAGTACTTAATATTTAATATTTGCTTTCATATTCTATATAGTAATACATACTTATTTAATACATGAAAATATCATTTATAAAAAGAATATATAAAAAAATTATCAAAATGTGCCAAAAGAATTAATTTTATTTTATTTTAAATTTATAATTTGAAAAGATTCTTCAGGTGCATACTTTGATTTAAAAAAAATAGTTTATAAATAGAATGCGTGTATTTTAATTATTGACTGCAATTCCTTTTCAATACACCTAGTCCCAGATCTCCCCAACACAACAGAAGCTATACTTAAAGTAAAATAATTTATTTTGCGAGTCAATATTGTTTATCGATTTACGAGCTTACAAAATACACGTGTTTGATTATTAAATTAAAACTCTTTGGTAAAAATAATCACCCCGCAGAGAGCTTTACTTAATATGAAAAAAAAATTAACTATTTTGCACCTATAACTAGTAACAAACACTAATAATATAAAATATTTAATTATAAAACAGTTAATACAAAATATTCAATTTCTTTCATTTTAAGTAAAGCTCTCGCGTGCTGGAGAGACGAAAGGTGGTTTTAGGGTAAAAGGGTTGCAACTCAATAATCAAACTAGACGTATCTCGAGAGCTCATAAATCGATAAACTATAATTACCTACAAAATGGTTAATTTTTTTCATTTTAAGCATAGTTCTCTCTTGTGCCGGGGAAACGAGTAGTAGTGGGGTTGCGGGTCAAAAATCAAAATACGTAATTTGAGAGCTCTTTAATCAATAAACGATATTTACCTGCAAAAGAGTGACTTTTTCAATTTTAGTGTAGTTCTCACTTGAGTTAAATTATTTAAGGGAATTAAAACGATGAGCTCAAAAATCGAAGTTTTATTATTTTAAAAGCTCATAAATAGCTCCTAATTCTGCCGTAAAGAACGATTTAATATTTTTATTTGTAAGGGATGGGGGGCTGAGTCGACGTTGACTCGCCCCCCCTCACTAAAATTTTTTATTTGCGGAATATAAAAGCTCATAAGTAGCTCGTAATTTTTATGTATTTGTTTTTTTATTTTCACAAGGTGGGGGGGGGGGGGGGCAGCTCGACAGACGTCTTTATTCGGAACGTTATCCAAATCGAAGGTTACCAAATAGAAAAACAGGTACGTTTAGCTTAATGTAGTAATTTAGAAACTGGTTTTTACAATGGATCATTACGTTTTAGGTTCACTTTTACTGAAGGAAGCATAAGAAACGTGCATATTCCAATAATTGAAGAAACCATACTAGATGCTGTTGATAATGAACCTACAAGCAGTGTGGGGAAACTTTCGGCACAATTTAATATTTCAAAATCAAGAGTACATAGAATTTTTCACGAGCAACTATAGCATCCCTTTCATTTTCAAAAAGTTGACTTTTCCTCCTAGGCTTAATTATTCGAACTTGTTTTTTGGGAAAAAACGGGAAAATGTACTATTTACAGATGAAGCAGGTTTTATCAGGGATGGTATAATTAATTTCCATAACCTATATCTGTAGGATGATGAAAATCCCCACGATGTGCACCCCTTTACTTCTATCGTGAAGTACGTGCCCGTCTAAACAACATTTTTCCAGGTAGGTGGATAGGAAAGGGTGGACCATTTCAATGGCCAGCTTATTCGCCAGATATCAACCCATTAGATTTTAATTTTTGGGGCTATCTTAAAAGTTGAATGAATTCATTGATAGGATACGTTTTCACTGCGAAAACATCCGAAATAATCCTGGAATATTATTCCAAGTACAAACATCTAATCTTAAAAGACTGAGGGGAACCCATATTGAATTTTATTATACCGGTTTGACTTTTTTAGTATCGTTAATTTTTACTTTCTTGGTAAACAAGAAAGTATTGCGGTCGAAAAAATTAGTTGCGTTATTTTGATGTTTTACGACCCCGAAAAACAAAATTTTACAAAAATTTTCAAAATTTCTGTGTGTGTCTGTGGTCACTCACCAGCCGAAACTATAATACGGACGATTTTGACGAAATTTGGAATGTAGATCCACGAGACAAAATAATCTTTTCAACGCAATATGTATACAGGGGGTGAAAATAAGGGTGTTATTTTGAGGACAAATTTTAACATAGAAGATTGAAATTCAGGTCATCAATAACTCGCATGAAATACAATTTTTTGAAATTTTTTAAAACTTTCAAAATTGAATATGGCCGCAGTTAGTCACATATACATTTTTTTTGTAGAAATATAAATTTCCGATACCGTTCAAGATATAAAAGAATTGGAAATAGATATGCGTAGTTAAATAAAGGCTCTTTAAAGAAATTTCTTTACGTAATAAATTATTGTACAAATTTGCCTACATTTAAGAGGCCAAACTTAAGCAATTATTCTAAATTGATTTATTTAAAATTCTGATGAAAACACTACTTCCGGTTTTTCGGGAAATTGAAAACATTCCTCGTATTGCTAGTATAACATACACATATTCTTATTTTATTTGAAAGGGAGCGAAATTTGCTTTAAAATGGTATGAAACAGTCCACAGTTATCTTGAAAGATCTGTTTTTAACTTTCAACCTACATATACATATGTAGGTATAGAAGGTTATGCAATCGATTTTTTTTCACAAGTTTTGTCAAGATCGACCGTGATGTCTGGATGTCTCGGAGAAGGGGGGTTTATTAGGGTCAGTTTTTTATTTTTATTAAATATTTCTAAAACAGCTGAATATTTCAAAGATATAAAAATGTCCCATATATTTTTTAGTATTTTGCAAGAAAGTCCTGTAATGAATGCACTAACATTTATCTAGTTTAGTTACTAGTAACTTTATCTGTTATAATGGAATGTTGTTATTCTCGTATTTTTATTTTTGTCAAATTAAGATGTATTCGTTTTCATTAAAGAGTGTTTTATATCACCATTGTAAATAATAAAACTAGTAAAGAAAGTTTTAAAGTTTATTTTTTAAATGTACATTTTAAAAAATGGTCAATGCGCCGATGGATGTGCAGTGCGATATAAAACTACCCGTATCTCTTAAACCGTTAATTTTATCGAGATGTCACAAGAAGGTGTTTTTTCTTTAGAAATATTTACGAAATTTAATTGTGGCATTTATAAGTGAAAAAAGTTTATGTTTAAAAAAAAATTGCCGCATCAACCATTGAACTTAGTCCGTACCTAAGTTCACAAGTGTAGTGCAGACTTGTTAATGACACCATCAAGTGTGCATTTACGGTGTTTATAAACGGTTTATTCTTTAATTTAATTTCCAATAAATCATTTAATAATTATAAATCAAAAACAATTTTCATTCCCAACTTTAGAGCCCTATAGTTCGTTAACGAAAGGTTTAAGGCAAAAAATTTATATGAAGTACCGTAATTATTTTTAGGTCCTCTATCATCTCCCAAGTTTTTGGTACGAACTCCTGGGACACCCTGTATGCAGTTGATTGAATTTAGTAATGAAACTGTATGCTATAAAGAATTAATTCCTTGCCCTCGTGCCTTGATAAATTTTTCTCATAATTATTCACACTACGAAAGAAGATATAAGAGAAATTTCACTTTTTATGAACAATTTGAAATTAACGATGTAGTAATATCATCATTTAATAATGTAAAAAAGCGGACCAGTAAAATTCTTGGTCAAAATGTAAAAAAAAGAAATACGCGCATAAATTTCAATGTTTATGGTAAAATGTCTAATAAAAATACGTATTTTACACATGGTATACTTATGGTGTTTATTTAAATTTCCTAAGTTCAATGAGTGAAATATTTATGACGTAACGTGGTAACCAACCAACCCATTTATAGAATCAATTTAAAAGTTAAAACATGTATATCTATATAGAAACATACAATTCCAATAGTAGATTATGAAACTAAAATAATTCTGTCGATATTGCAAATAAAGTAATTAATTAATATCTTTCAACATAATTATTTATCTACAAATCCTTCAATATCCATCACTAATGATTGAGCCGTTTTTTTTAACGCAATAATTATACTGGAATTTGGATAAAATGTAGAATTGTTTTATATGGACCTTCTCACATCAGATCGTATGAGATTGAAGCTCTACAATTTACAACTTTTTTCTAACGAACAAAATTTAAATAATCTACTAAACAGTCAACCAGGTTAATTAAATCTAAATAAGGTAGCAATCTTAATGGTACGTAAATAAAACTGCTATATAAGCAAAATAGTTCATGCACATGTAATTAAGCTTATTTATAAAATACGTACCAAATTCTTGATGACTCCATTTTGTTAAACACAGTGCGTCCCAGAAGTAATGTTCTAAATTCCTTTAAAGTTAAGCGCTTGGACCCGACGATTTTTATTTTTTAATACTTTTTGTTTCATGGTAAATGGCCCAAAAAAAGTTACGACCATCAACTTCGGTTTTTCAAATGAAAACACGTATTTCTTATATCATTTTCAAATTCTAAGTATGTTTCATGTAACATGCCCTAACCTAAACTCACCAGGTCTCGATTAAACATACTAAGAGTCCGAAAACGAAATAAAAAATATGTGTTTTCATTTGAAAAATGAAGTTGGTAGTAGTAATTTTCCGCCCTGCATGCATACATTTACCGTAAAAAACCACATTAAAAAATAAAAATTCGCGGATCAATGAGTTTTCCAAAAAAACACACTGCTTAATTTTAAACGAATTGAGACATTACTTCTGGGACGAACTGTATAAACATGTATAGATTATGTTCAATACTCTTAAAAATGATAATAGATCTTATATTACGTTCCGTCTTCTTCAAAACTACACAATTCACGCAATGTATGATTTTTAAGAAAATACATTATAATCTATAAATGAACTCACCGAAACATCAAACAACGATTTTTAAAGTATGTTTATCTCGTAAAGAATGGTATGTAGAATGGTATATATCGGTGAAATACGAATTTAATTTTATTCCTTTATATAAGAAGCATCAATTTCAGATATTTGTTAATTTGTATAAGCTACTACACAATAGGATCGATGACATAACAACCACTATCTTAATTCTCCCGTATACAAAATGTTAATAATATGTAATAAATATAGTCCTAAAGTCGATGTGTTTGTAGGTAGCGGACCGCGAAAATTTTATTATTGTAATAAACGTTTGTCAAATCGCCATTGTTACCACAATAGAAAAGATGATTAGTGGATTTTAATATCTTGATAATACGTGGTAATTTACTAATGTTTTCAAAATATTTTTATTTATATATGTTTATCTAAGAAATGTAGGATTGTTTGTAACTAATATGTATGTAAACACATGTTAGGAGGTGAGTGACAGGTGCACGCTTAAAATGCTTTACTGAAGGGGCGTAACAAATCATTGGAATTTTTCTTTGCGCGCTCTTGATGTAAAATGTCATCGGTCTAATGATTAATTGTGGCGAGACGGGCCACGATGAAAAGATATCTTTATTACTGGAGACCCGTAAATATAAGGTTGTTACAGACGAATGCATATTTTTAAAATTAAGATGTCGAGCAATAATTACTATGAAACTATTTCAACATAAGTTAGTGTTTCTTGTTTTTTTTATTACTTTTGAAAGACGGGGGTGGTTTTTCGGTAGTAGATATAGTTATGTATGGATCCGGGGGGAGGGGCAGTTACAGCGAGATTTTCAATCGAGCTAGATCGAGTTTTGGGTGAATTAAACCCAACAGTTTATTTTTTAAAATAATTCGTGCGTGTACATTTTTCTTTGGAATTCGCTAACACTAAATTGTCTTTTCTTTCGGGGTTAAACCGCGTCTATTAACGATTTGTGCCTGTAATCAATTAAGGGAATATTTATTCTAGTGTAAGTATGTATTTTTTATATAACTGAAAACTTGCAACAAATAATTTTACCAGTCTAGATAACATATTAAATACCAAACATTGTCTTGCTAAAGTATCTTATTCGTACGCGGACTCATTAAGCCAAAATCTGCTAAAATAAAAGGACAGTACAGGACTCTCTCCCTTTAGTATTTGTGCGAATTAGATTTGTTGATTGTTGTTTAAATTTATAATGGTGTAAAGGTGGCTGGTGAATGGGTATAGGATGCCGCGGGTTATTAATTGTAAAAGGCAATTGCCAGTTGGTACACACTCCCAAGCCAGACCATTATACCGCGAATTTTATTTTTATTGTTCCTATTTGTTGTATCGGTGAATGTTTAACCAGAGAGAGGCGCGGTATGTTTCTAATGCACTCAAACTTATATATCGGTCACGATGTTAGTGATCTATTTATAACGTACCCTTGTAAGGTTTTGTTTTAATGAGTTTTTATTTGAGTTTGTTGAAGTTGAATTATTTGCCTGCGGGCTGATTTCTCTTTTGTATGTGCTTTATTACAATGCGACTTATGTATTTTGTGCGTTAGTTGTCACTAAAAAATTGGGTAAATTTTAAATTCTTGTCTGTTTTCTTTTGGTCCTCCCATTTACCTTATTACCTGTGCAATTTTTGTTGTTATATTTTATATGTACCGTGATTTGCTTTATTATTTTATGTACTTATTTACTTAAAGACCGGCATGATTGGTTTTTAAAAAGGGCCACATGTTTGGTGTTACGATTTTTATTTTAATTATTTATGACCCAATTGTGAGTGTGACTATATGTGTGTTTTTTTATCATTGTGTTTCTGTGTAACTAAACTGCTTTTTATTCATTTTCTCTTAATGTCATAATTTTGTACGCACTTTAACCTGATTTAATGGTGTTTTGTTATATATTTAACCCTTTCATTGTTTTTTTTTGTGTTATTTGATTGCTTATATATGAATAAAGTGGGTTTTATTGGTGGTTATTTCCCACATTAGCAAATTAACGGGCTGGACCACCGGTGCGCCAAGTTCGTTGATTATTAATTTGAGTAGTTTCATTTTTTTTACCGGTCCGCATGATGCAACACGTACCTCATCCGGACTATCTCGTTTAGATAGCATAACGTACCTAACACTAGACGGCCACTTCGTTTGATCAGGTTTGAGGTTTGCGAATAATTAAATATCACACTTGTAAATAAATGCTAATGTTTTCATTATTGCTCGGAAAGCCAAAGTAAGGCAGGCAATTAATTTGAGTAATAGTGGCATTATTGTCAGTCAAGTCAAGATAAATCACTTAGCGATTGTTTGGTTCTTGAATTTGCATTATCGCAAATAAGTTCAAATTACTCTTTTCAAGATAGGGTACCTGAAGGACGTTACATGTTTAATGACAATTACATGAATTTTCGCACTCAAGTGCTCAAGGAACTAGGTGGGTGATATTTGATGATATGACTATATATTGTATTTATTTATTTATTTATGTTTGTGTTTTAATTTTTCAACTTTGACGAAACTGTTTACAACATCCTTAACAATTTTAACAGATATTATTACTGACGAAGATAACTGTAAGTGTTATCGAAACGTTTAGATTGTATAATTTAAAATACACCATTAAAAAACCCAAAAAAGATAAGTATTTTATTATTTATTTATCTATTTTTATTTTATTTTTTTTTTCTCAAGTTCTTACTTTATTAATACTTATATCTCATTATTTATTTATACATTTTATTTAAGGTAAGTACAACTTTTAACTTAACATTGACATAATTAATTTCTGGTACTTACATATATTCTCTTTATCTTGAAAGTAACAATTTAAATTGTCTTTTATTAAATACATAAATAAAAAGTTTACCTCGAGTAAGATTTGAACCTACGATCTGTACTTTGCTAGAGTACAGCACTAACCAACTGCGCCATCAACGTTCAAGCCCCAATCGATGTAAATTTTGTCTTTATGTATGTAGAACTGATGTAAATTCTAAATATAATGAGATTACAGTCAAATTACTTATTTTAATGGAATGTGCATCAAATCCTACTCGAGGTAAACTTTTTATTTATGGATTTAATAAAATTAATAATAATTTTTAATTACATATTTACCTTTGAACTTATTCGTTCATAACAACAACTTATAATAAATTAATATTAGTCAAGTTGCTTTGGTATGTGTGAATCCTTGCTATATTGCAGGCTCGCATTCCATTAACATAAGTAATTTGATTTTAATCTCATTATATTTAGAATTTATATCAGTTCTAGATACATAAAGACAAAATTTACATCGATTGGGGCTTGAACCTTGATTGCGCAGTTGGTTAGCGCGGTACTCTAGCAAAGTACAGGTCGTAGGTTCAAATCCTACTCGAGGTAAACTTTTTATTTAGGTATTTAATAAAATTAATAATAATTTTTAATTTTTAATTACATATTTACCTTTGAACTTATTCGTTCATAACAAAAACTTATAATAATTTAAACTGTCATTTTATTATATGAGGGCCATAGTTTTTGTATAATTTCTTATATTTCCTATAATAGGCTTTAGCTGTTGGAAATAAAACATTATGATTATTATAATAATAAAGTAATATATGACAAGTCCATTCTCTAACTAACACTAACTAATACTAACATATATTGTAAAAATCGTCAATTGTGTAACACGGATTCATTTGAAGCAACTTTTTTACTTCTACTTTAAATTTAGTATGGATATATTTTTTGATATGAGGTGGAAGTTTGTTATATAATTATATTCCGTTGTACCATGGCGATGTAGTATAGAACGAATGCTTATAAGTATTTAATTCGTACTTCGTGTGAAGTATGCGTGAATATCTTTACCAGTTAAAAAATTCTTATTATTATTGTGTATAACACAGTAATTTATAAATATATATGGCCCTCAGAGGTGTAATATTTTAAATTTCTTAAAAAATGGTCGGCACGAATCGAAGATGTTAACACTAAAAATAATACGAATTATTCGTTTTTGTAAACGGAAATCCCGTTGACTACCACACGAATTACCCCAAATTATCACGGTATAGCTAAGATATGAATGAACCGTGGCGTAGTCAAAATTTATTGATGCGTGAATACCGAAACAGTTTTTTAAGCGAGGCCAGTAAGAAATAGGATTTATTTAAAGTCGCACAGAGTTTATCCGTATGGTCTTTCCATGATAAATTTTTGTCAACTGTTAGTCCCAGAAAGTTTAAGGAATCGGCTATGCTAAAGTTTTTGCCATTCATCGAGATTTGCAGCGTATCAGGTTTAATGTATTTATTATGAACTTGAATAATTTCAGTTTTGTCAAAATTAATTGCTAAATTATTTTTACTGCACCAGTTTAAAAATTCGGTAATCGTAAGTTTAATTTTATTAATAGCAATGTCACGGGATTTATCTGAGGCGACCATACATGTATTATCTGCATACATGATTACCGAATTATTATTATTATTATTAAACAAAAACTAAATTAAACAAAAATTAATAATAAAAACAAACAAGCTCAGGCAACTCTAACAAAAGTTGCTTTTACTTGTAATTTACTAAAATCATGAAAATTGCAAAGAAAAAACTTAAAAATTGAACTAGAAGTCCATAAATATTAACTAGGAGTCTCGTAAACATTGTTATATGTGCCGAAATTTTAATTTAAATTTAATTTATTTGTCTAGTCTATTTTGTTATATATACAGGGTGATTCGACGAAACCGCCATAGAACAGAGACGTATAGGGGAACCCAAAATATGATGATTTACAGGTAAAAAGTAATCGATTACAGTACTCGATTACATTTGCTGTAATCAGTAATCGCGGGCGGTTACTTTTTTAAAGAGTAATCAGTAATCGGTAATCGATTACAATTTACGTATAATTTGTAATTGTCTTCGAATTTGTAATCATGATTACCGCACACCTAAAAAAGCACGATTACTTTGTGTAATCGCAATTACTTTGTATAAGCGCGATTACTTTGAGTAATCACGATTACGATATGTAAACGTGATTACTTTGCGAACATGTGATAAGAAATGTTTTTATTCACTCCGGCAGAATGGGGGTAGGGCGAGATTATGATACAGACGATTGTGTTTGTGTCTTTGGTATGTTTACTATAATATAAATGTATAAATGATCAGATGTACAAATGGATGAACAAATTACAGAACCAGATATGACAGGTGGGGGTGGGGGTTCTTTTAGTTGCGCGAGTAGGGTCAGTGTTAGACAGAGAAAGTATTCGGAAAAAATAAATGCAAACAACGTTAAACACTGCTTGCAGAGCACGAATTTCGTGAGCATCACGTGGGCGTTATTTTTGAGTAGCCATGACTCGTTATGTGATCTGTCTGTAATATGTTAAAGAGACTAAATTGTTATATTAAGAAAGTTTATCCCAAAGTTTACGGGTATGACATTAGGCTTAGCACACAAGTAACCTGGTGTGACTTAGAATTAGATGAAAACGTAACATTCTCCAAGTACCCAATAAAGTAATCGTTTTGTAATCGGTATTGCGATGACTTTGCGATTACAAAAGTAATCTGTACTCGATTACAGTTTGAAGAGTAATCAGTAATCGGTAATCGATTACTTTTTACGTGTAATCGTCCTAGGTCTGGATTTAACCCAACTTACCTCTATACTAAGTTGCACCCCTGGGAAGTTAATAGGCCCTGAAAATGGGGTTTCAACTTTCAATCAATACCTCATTTATACTTGAACTTAAAAAAACCAAATCTAGTACACGTTGTGAGTGTATCAAAAGCATTAATTAACAGAACGTAGAGCCCAATTGTAGCACTTGAAAACCATTACTTTATTTTATGAGGAACTTAATTCTAAAACGGTTCTTACTCTTGCTATTTTTTTTAAACTGTCATTTTCAGCAAAAACTGGAATAACTAAAAATACGCATTGTAGCTGCGTTATTTACAATCATCGAAAATTCAAAAGTTGGCTATGAAATTAAATGTCAAATTTGACAATCATGAAACTAAGTCATTTAATTTTAGTAATTGTTTGCTGCGTGTTTTGAAAATGGCCGGGAAGTTTTCATTTAGTGAACAAGCTGACATTCTGTTAGTGTTAGGTTTTTGGAAGGAAACTACAAAATAAATCTTGAAGAATATTGGAGAAGATTTCCGAATCGTGTGAACCCCCATAGAGAAACATTTTCCAACGTTGAAAGACATGCAAGTTTTCCAGTAACACTCGAGAACGTGCTATTGCAAACACGGAACAGAACGAAGAACTTATTTTGAATGCAACTGAAGATGACCCACAACTAGAATTCTCTCTCAACAAACTGATACATCACAAGCTTCTGTGGACCGAGTCAACAAACATAATCTACTACACCCATATCTGTCAGTTTATTTCGCAACAAGACATTAATTTTCAAAAGAAACTTCTCTTTACTGATGAAGCTTGTTTCACCCGCGGAATTTCCAACGCGAGTTTAAAATAAAATGCCAAGACATTTCATAGACTGCGAACGACTGTTTGAGAATGGCAACAAATTTCATGAACTGCCAACAAATATGCGATTGCCTAAGATAGCCACCGGCTATTACTGACTGGCACTGAATTCTTGAAACTGCCATTGACCCCCTGGAATCCCCGACGGATTTCCGAGTATATTTTCGAATATCTGACAACTATTATTCTGTGTCTAATGGAAAAAAATGGTCGTAAGATTAAAACCATATGTTAATAAAGGCATATTCATATACAGTTATACACTATACCGAGTGTCCAAAGAGTCACGCGACAGAAGATTGTGACTTCGCTGTTGATTTTTCATTAAAATCATTTATACAAAAGTTATATGGTTCCAATACGTGCACCTACAGGGTGATTCGTGAAAGTAGGGGGTACCAACTTTTTTATTTGAAATGGAACACCCTGTATATCATTGCATTTTTGGATAGCCTAATTAATAAGATTTTCAACGGTGTAAACATTTGTACATATAAAATGCAACGTTGCCAAGTTATTTAACAAAAATATATTTTTTTCCTAAATGTAAGGTTAGCAATAAAAATTAATTCTTGGTATATTATCTAAGTTGAGACAAATTAGTTCAGGGATATAATTAAGGTAGATATAGGCTTTGAAAAGATGTAAACGTTTTATTAATATATTGAATAGGGTAGAGAAGGCTCCGTGTGAAACTTTAGCATGTTCAACGTACATCAATTCTCTTATTTCAAGTGGAACACCCTGTATATTTTGATATGGGCGAATAGTACTATTAAAGACCTAACTTTTATCTAAATACATTGATACCTCTAAAATGTATAGTTTTTAAAATATTTCCATTTCTTTCATTTTTCTATAATTATTTTTAACGTAACGATTTAATAGAGTGCCATGATTTAAACACAATAAAACAAAATTTTAATATGTCAATTAGGTGTATTTTAACTTGATTTCTTTCAAAACTACTTTTTCACTACATTTGTATTTAGAAGGAAACTTGAATTAAGAGACGTTAACTCTAAATTTTAAAATGAAATATACGAAGAACGAATTAATTCAAATAATTTAAATAATAGGAGAAGCCCAAGGTAATTGTTTACTTGCTTCTAGAATTTATAAACAAAAATTTCCCGATTACCCGTTGTCCAGATGAACGAGTTCTTGAAAATAGAAGTAGATTTGAGGAAACAGGATTGATTGCACATAAAAAGAACAATTGTCCAAAACCTGTAAACAACGTGGTGGTTCAAACTATACAAGAAAACCCTCAAATAAGAATTAGAAAAATTGCAGTGGAACATGATTTACAGAAATCAACAATACACAATATAATTAATGAATATAAATACCATTCCAACTCCACCAGGCATTGGATGAACATGATTTTTGCAACAACCACATAATTTTTTTAATACAGTTATGATGACAGACGAATCTACTTTTCCTAACAATTATTTTGTAAATAGACATAATTATCATTATTACGCCATGGAAAATCCTCATATAATTAGATACAGAAACAATCAGCATCGATGGAGTGTCAATGATTGGGCTGGTATTATTGGGAACAGATTATTAGGACCCGATTTTTTGGAAAACAATTTAAATGCAGTAAATTATTTAAATTTATTGCGAACCAACGTGCTACTTTGTATTGAAGAGAACATCCCATTCGCTAATGAGGAAATATGGTTCCAACAAGATGGCGCTCCTGCACATTCGGCTCGTTATGTGACGGGAGTTTTTAAATCAGCAATTTCCTGATCATTGGATAGGTCGTTATGGGCCTATCAGGTGATCAGCTAGATCACCTGATCAGAGTTTCATGGACTATTTTTTATGGGGCTCCATTAAAAATGAGTTTTATAGAACATCGCCGACTACTACAGAAAATATGTAGGAAAGAATTCAACAAGCGTTTCGTAATGTAACCCAAATAATGTTGCATAATTTACAATGTTCCTACAGACAACGATTGAATCAGTGCATTGAGAAAAGAGGTTTGTTTGAATCTTATTTATACTTTTTTTAAGTGCACATTTGCATATGTTTGACTTACCTACTTCTTGTTCTTGTTAACTGTTTGTGTATTATTTCGATATTGCATTGTTTAGTTTATTGTTAAAAATATTTAATAAAATTAATTATTACGATTACTAATCTGGTATTGTGACTTGAAATCAAGGCAATCTATTAAATCGTTACGTTAGAAAATAATTATAGAAAAATAAAAAAATGGAAATATTTTAAAAAACTAACAATGTTAGCGGTATCAATGTAGTTAGGACTTTGAGTACTATTCAACCATATCAAAATATACAGGGTGTTCCATTTGAAATAAGAGAATTGATGTACGGTGAACATGCTAAAGTTTCATACAGAGCCTTCTCTCCCCTACGCAATATATCAATAAAACGTTTACATCTTTTCAAAGCCTATACCTAGTTTAATTATATCCCTGAACTAATTTGTCTCAACTTAGATAATAAACGAAGAATTAATTTTTATTGCTAACCTTACATTCAGGAAAAAATACATTTTTCTTAAATAAATTGGCAACGTTTATATGTACATGGTTGAAAAGCTTATTCATTAGGCTATCCAAAAATGTAATAATATACAGGGTGTTCCATTTAAAATGAAAAAGTTGATACCCCCCTACTTTTACGAATCACCCTGTAGGTGCTAAAATATTTTTAAGTTGTGCACGTATTGGAACCATATAACTTTTTTATAAATAATTTTAATGAAAAATCAACAGCGAAGCCACAATCTTCCGTCACGTAACGCTTTGGACACCCGGTATAATAATATCATACATGATCTAAGGGCAAAACTGTAACCGTGGTTAAAATGGAATTACGGAAAACGCCTTAAGAAAAGGCCATAACTGTTGTAGATTAAATGAATAGGACACATTAGAAAAATAAGACACTTAATTAAGTAATTCTTTTATATTAAAATTTTTAAGCATGTGGGAACGCTTTTTTTTACAATCAAATGCGGATACATCATATATAAATTATAATTGCGACAAATCTTACGTAAACTTTTACCTTTGATATCGATTCATTAACAAAGGACTAGTATATTACGGAGAGTTGTGCGGAGAGAATGGATACACAGCAAAGACCGGTCATCTCGATCGTTTAAATACATGCAACAATGTCACAACTCTTTATCTGTTAAGGACAAACAAACAAAGTACTCACCGCGGGGGCAAGCGCCCCGGGTTAGTCTGGTACATCTTCGTCGTCTGCAGCAATACTTGTGTTATCAGGACATATGCCTTTGTCTCGTTGGAGCACGCTCTAAATATCTGTTAATTAATTAATACGCCATTATGTAGTTTAGGACACAAGCCTGCCCCAGCTGTCCGCTACGGGACTGCCAAGCCAATGGACCAGTAATTAGTCCATACCTCTTATTGCCTTACCTAAACATACAGGTCAAGATCACCCCTTAACTGGTTCGCGGGCAATAAGGCCTTGATCTCCTCGTACTAGGTCGACACCTGGGGCTATCCAGAATACAGCGCCCTTCAACGGCGAGCGGTCACTAGCCGCCACCGTGTCATAATCCTAATTAACTATTAAGGATTAACTGATACAATAAGGGCTCAGGAACATATCCAGATATCTGCCAGGGGTTTTACAAAATTACAACAAATACGACAATAAATAAGTAGTTGGTAAACAATATAAAACATATTCACTTCAGTAAATATTCTCAACCTTTTTAAAATAAACACATTCTTTCATGCTCTAATATTTAGTTTCTATATTTATTTTTCCATAACGCTTTAGTTGGAAAGGGTAATTTCCTAAAGGGGAATAGGGCCATAAAAAATGTACTTGTTGTCAACATTCTGGATCTCTTATTTAACAGGCCAAACATAGTCGTATTGTTTCTTTAAAAATTTAATTCTGCTTGTGGTTACTGATACGATTTCCACCACTCTTCCTATATACCAGGATTTACCATAAAAGACGCTATAATATTGTTCTACTTCAATTTTTATTTCTTTTTCTGTATCGTCTGGCGAATTTTTTGGTGAATCATCTAAATCTGACATTTCATCCTCAAAATCGCTAAGCAGTTCTATCGTTTTTATTTAATTTTCTTCTCAGTCACTACTACTATCTTCACTTTGTCTTCTTATTTTGTTTCTTTTTGGAACATTTTTTACTGGATTAGAGGCTTTAGGGACACTTCTTGACGTCATCGATTTGCACCGTAGAAGTCAATCATTGGAAAGCCTCCCACTTTGCTTATCAAAAAAGTACTCTTTCTAACAAATTTTTCTTTGCTTTTAATGCAAATGTTTAAGAGTGTATGATCTTTTGTATTACTTACAGACTTAACTGTTCCGCTAAAATCTCGAATGTGTTAAGCTTTCAATAATCTTTATGATTTCGGAGTCTTCTTCAACGTCATTAGCATCTTCAAAATTTTGGCTGCCGTGGAAGATTTTCCTGCGAAGATTCGAGATTATGAATAGATTCATTAACCTCAGAAGTGGTTGGTAGAGACACAGTTGAAAGTGATGTACTTTATAATTAGCGTATTAAATGAATATTAACCTCTCTGATATGATCTAATGCATCACTTTTTGCTTTCTCCAAAACATGTCTTATTTCCTCAGCTGAAGGAATTTTGATAATACATAGAGTAACCCAAACCAATAGTAGAGCTTTTTAGTATTTTTTCAGTTAAACACGATCAAATTTTTATGTGTGACCCATTTCAATTGGAACCACCCCTGCAAATTCTATAATCATACACCCATTTCTACAAATTGTAAGAGTGATGTGGAGAATGCCTACTAATTCACAAAGTTTCGCGACTGAAAGTCCATTTTCAGGACACACTATGATTTTTTATCAACGCTGAAACGCAAAATCGTACTAGGGATTTTTTTATTAAAAAACCGAGTAAGCCGCTGGATTTGTAAGGATGCAAAAGAACTCTAGCCAACATTTCGTAAAAAAATTATTGTTATTAAAAAAGTTATAGCCCCTCCAAAATAGAACCACCCCTATTCCTCCCCCTCTAGACAAAATTTCAAAAAACGGAGAATCGTGTTTGCTTATTTCATTAGTAGACTCTACGTGTAAGTTTCCAGACCTCTGTTGTTTTTCGTTTTTTGGGATATTCGAAACCCCTCCAAAATAGAATCAAACAACACCCTGTATACATTCTTAAAAATCTTAAAATATGTAAAAATATAAAATAAAAAAATACATACTTTAGCGTTTTTTTAAAAAATAAACTTTTTTAAATAAAAAATATTGCAATTTTCAAGGTGCGGTTTGACTCCCTTAAAATTTGGGTTTTGAAAAATCCATTCTTATCGAATCTCTACACCCTACAATCAACACGTATGCAAAAATTCAACTTTTACGTCAATTAAGGATTTTATACATACAGGGTGTCCTACAATTCCGGTCTCGGACGCGAAGTTATGGTAGAAGATAGAATTTTCAAAATTTGGTGAAAGTTGTACTGTGAATGAACATATATTTTCCAATTATTTTCTTTTCTACAGGGTGATTTAGAAAGGTGTGGCGATAGAAATTTATATTGTTTTAAATGAAACATCCTCTATTTATTGTATTCTTGGATTCTCCTTGAAGAACTGATTTCTTCGTTCTATCACACTTGAATAGTTGCGGAGTTATCTTTAGGGTGTTAAAAATCGATTTTTTTTTATTTTAGGAATTTTTTTTGTGAAAAGTATTCACTATTGATCAAAACGGCTTACATGTCCCCATCCTAATTTTTTATTTACTATATAGTAATATTTAATTAAAACAAATAGAGGGTGATAAAGAAATGTGAATTCTTCATCACCATGTATTTCTTTTAATTAAATATCATTAGAAAGTAAATAAATACTTAGGAAGCCAATAAACTTCCAGCGACTGCCGACAGAATACCAATCAAAATGTACATGTAATGCCACTAGTGACACACCCCTCGGATCGGAGTATCTCCATAACACTCTCCGGATCTACTTGACGAGGTGACAATACAACTCAGACACGAACATTGGTTTATGCATAATGGAGCACCGCCTAATTATTGTTAGAGACTTTTTAAACCATCAATATTCAAGTAAATGAATTTGAAGAAGAAATAATTGCCCACACGATCACCAGACTTCTTCTTTGGGAAACGTTAATTATTATTATGAAACTGTTCCAACATAATAATTTTTTGTTTTTTTATTACCTTTGAAAAATGGGGGTCGATTGCGGGAGTAAATGTATTTAGTTTGAAATCGGGGGAAAAGTCAGTGACAGTTAGAGTGTCGACCGAGCCAAATAGATTTGGTTAATTAAATACCTTCATTGTTAACAGTTTGTCTTTAAAATATTTTTTGCGTGTACATTTTCTTTTGAATTGGCCAACGGTAATTTGTCTTTTCTTTCGGGTGTTAGTTTTAATGTATTTTTCAAATATTAATGTATAAAT
This sequence comes from Vesta saturnalis, assembly GCA_036346205.1. Lineage (NCBI taxonomy): Eukaryota > Metazoa > Arthropoda > Insecta > Coleoptera > Lampyridae > Vesta > Vesta saturnalis. Next base: position 159,642 of record JARFJB010002144.1, on the reverse strand, counting down.
AACAGTCACCTTTTTTGAAGTTAAACCGCGTATGTTAACGATTTGTGTCTGTGATCAATTACAGGAATATATTATTCAAGTGTAAGTAGGTATTTTTATATAAATTAAGACTGGCAGAAAATAATTCTACGAGACTATACAACGTATTAAAAATCGAGCATTGCCTTGCAAAGGTATCTCATTCGCACGCGGGCTCACTAAGCTGAAATCTGCTAAAATAAAAGACAGTACAGGGCTCCCTCACGCTTGTATTTGTGTGAATTAGCATTGTGGTTTGCTGTTTATAATTTATATTTGTGTAGAGGTGAGCGTGGGCGAACTGGTACAGGATACTACTCGGTTATTAGTTATAATGTGCAATTGCCGAGTGTGTACATACTCCCGGGTCCAGATGACCACTGAACACCTCGAATTTTATTTTTATTGTTTTATTGTTGTATAGATGAATGTGTAACCTGAGAAAGGGGCCCTGTATTTTTCTAACGCACTCAACCTTATATATCGGTCACGATGTTAGGATCTATTTATAACTTACCCTTTTAAGGTTTTGTTTTAATGAGTGTTTTTTAGTGTCAGTTTGTTTCAGTAGAATTGTTTGCCTGCGGAACTAATCTCTCGCTCTCTCTCTCTCTCTCTCTCTCTCTCTCTATATATATATATATATATATATATATATATATATATATATATATATATATATATATTCATTGTAAGTTTCCGCATGTATTTTGTACTTTAGCAATCACTAAACAATGGTTTACGTGTCTATTTTCTTTTGACCTTGCCTTTAGAAAGAAACTTATCCTTAAAATAAAAGCTCGAGTGTTTTGTGGCAAGATAGACAGAATATATGAATGAATTTTTTATGTTTAAATATCAACAAAACTTTATAATTATTATAACTGACGGAACAAACATTAAAGTGACGTACCGACGGACGGCTACTAGATGTAGTCTGATTATGAGGAACAGGCGTTTTTATCGGTGATAAAAAAGGATGCACCTTTTTTTCACTGTCAAACTGAAAAAAACGTCATCATTAAATGGCACATTTTATATTGGAGTTAATTTATCGTGAATAAAAGTAGCCTTTCTCCTAATATCAACAATATATTAGTACAATTACAATAAATTACAGATATAAAAAAATCAGTTCGTAGACAAACAATTGTAAATAAGCTGGCTGAAACAATTCACCTGAAAATCATTTAAACAAAATCTTGCAAGGGTAACGTGAAAATGAAACAGTTACGATGAAACCTACCCGCAAGCATCTAGGGCATCTATTTTTCATGGCTATACATCCATTCCTGTTCTGGTATCCGATCAGAGCAGGTCGTTAAGTTAGAATTCATTACTCTGGAATTAACAAGTAATAATATTAAATTCGATTCTATCGGCCGGTATCAACATAACGATGCCGCGCCATAGACCGGGTCGAGAGGTCTACGACGACGCCGGGTGCCTCTGGGTCAACATCGAGGATTTTCACGGGGACGCTAGCGACACCAGCAAGATATGGTACGGTTGCAAGCCGGGCAACCTACCATCAACAAGTACCGCCAGCCCGATACCGTCGCTTCTGTCCCTTCCGTGGAAGGGCGCCAGAAGCGACGCGCCATCCGCCGCCACCGCTCAAAAGAGGAGAAGGCCGAAGAAGACACCACCGCCCGCAGAAGACGTCGCCCCGCCAGCCGAGGCAACAACAAGAGCAGCACCGCGCCGCCGCCGTAGCCGCCGAAGAGAGAAGTGAAGACCCCCGTCCTGGATCCACCAGCCCCGATGACTTCGTGGCGCAGAAGAAGAGGCCGAAGAAGGAGACCGCAGTACACGGACACCACCACAGCGATGGAGCAGACCGCCGCAGCAGAGACCAGGGAGAAAGTACCCCCGGTAATCCTTCGTCAGAGGGAGAACTGGGTTGCTTTCTCCCGCGAACTCGACCGGAAGAAGATCGCCTTCACCAGGGCCAAGGTGAGCTTCGAGGGAATCCGGATACAGCCTGCCTCCAGGACCGAGACAGACTGATGAGGTATCTCGATAAGTGTGGTACGCAGTACCACACCTATCAGGCAAGGAGCGAGCGTCTTGCCAAGGTAGTAATACGTGGCGTGCCCGTAGAGCTATCCGAAGCGGATGTAAGCTCCGATTTGACGCCGCAACGAATTAATACAGTTTCTTGTTTTAGGATGAAGCAGCGAGGCCGAGCGATCCCCCTGGTTTTGGTACACCTACCGAGCGAGGAGGACAAGAAGAGGATTCGGGAGGTGAAGCACGTCGCCCGCCTCCGAGTCACCGTCGAGGACCTGAGGCGGAAATCCGACATCGGGCAGTGTCACCGGTGTCAAGGTTTCCGCCACGCACAGCGTTGCTGCAGGGCGGAAGCACGCTGTGTGAAGTGCGCCAGTGATCACCACAGCAGTCAATGCACTTTACCCCGTACCGACCGGGCTAAGTGCGTTAACTGCGGTGGGGACCAGCCCGCAAGCTACCGTGGATGCCCGAAGTTCCCTCGACCTCCGCAACGGAAGAAGATGGAAGCACCGCAGCGACCGCCGAAGAGGACACCGCCGGCGCCCTCCTCGACTCGGACCGGAGTCAGCTACGCCCGTGCGACGGCAGGCAAGGCTGAGAAGGCGGAAGTACCGAGAGTGGCTCCTGCCGCTACCGTTACTCCGCCCGATCAATCTGCCTTGGGGTTCGACTCCCTATTGACCTTCCTAGGAGGGCTCAATATGAAGAAGGCCCTACCTGTCATCTGTAAGGTGGCAGAGGCACTCGCTAAGGTGGAATCTGCGACTGATTTGTGGGGGTTTGTCCTCTCACACACTCAGGAGGTGGCTACCCTTTTAGGGTAAACACACGACGGTCCGGATCGAAGTCTGGCGCCCGAGATAAGTACTTAGTATCGATTTCTTTTTAATTACTTAATTTATGTTCTGTAAATATCGATAGTGTTACATTTTACTAACACATATTTCCTTTTATTTCAGATAAGCAACCTAGCGACAACAGGACAGCTCACACAACGAACACACCAATCCAAAAGCATCACCACACAACACCCGCTATTTTTTTTTTTTTTGAATAACCAACAACAACCCACTCAACACCGCCATCAGGCGTTCCAAACACACGAAAACCAACAATCCACGCACTTCCACGCGCTGAAGAGGACGAAGACTCCTGAGCAGCGCACCACCAACACATACACGTTTTATATTTAGTATTTTATATTGTATATAGTATTAAGTGTAAAATGTAATATCCATGAATAGTTAATATCTAAAATCTTTAATAAAAACGTTATAAAAAAAAAAGGCTATACATCGACTTACATTTAAAACCAATAAGAACGGGTTCGGTTTAACAGCAAAATCCGTGGGTAACCAGTTTCTAAATTGCGAAATCAGTCATAAAGATAAGATCGGGGCTTTCTTAATGGCATCTGCACACGTTTCCGTACCATCTGGTATAGTTAATAACAACAATTGAACTGAGGTCTCTCATGCCACGTTTGTTCGCGCATTAAGTCTGCGCGAGCCAAAATAATAGCAAAACAACAAACAATGCCAAATCATACCATCAACGAAGGGAAAGCGCCGTACAGTTCTTTAAACAGGTTTAAACTTAATAAGCGTGCTTGCCAGACAGTGTACTGGAAATTAAATTACTACCGCATTGATAGTCTGTTATCAAGAGAATTCCGTGCGATTTTAATATCTCGTGATAATTAAATATTAACTTCTTGCAAGGAAACGACCGATTTTCTACAGGTTACAACAGCTTGTTGAATTGCTTGTAGTGAGCTTTAATCTACAGCTTGACAAGGATACCTCAGCGGGTGAGACTTTCATCCTCCTGCATACACAAAGAAGAAAGAACGCATTCGTACGGAAAAAAGCAGATACTACGCGCGCACGATTCAGGGTGCATACAGTATTACGTAGACTTAATTCTTCTTTTACAAACTTTTAAAATTTCATTCACATTAATAATAAACTATAATAAAATTAAATTTTTCCTAATTAATTAATAAAATAAAGATATTACTATTAAACCACTAAAATAATTTAATTAATTCAAATTAACTGTATTAAAAAGTAACCTTTGTAATGTAAATAAAAAATTTTCTCAAGCTGTAATTTGATAATTCTAGATGCACTTTCCAGTACATCTACTATGTTACGACTTATCTCAATTTAAATTAGAGTGATGGGAAATATGTACATATTTTAGAGCATTTATCATACAAAATACATTTTTCATATTACTATCAAGTAAAAATTTTAATATTTTCCATGAATAAAATTACTTACAAGATGTATGAGATGATACTAAATTATTTAACATTTATTTATAATTGTATAATACCTTTACAAGGGTCAATATATATATTTTTATTAGTTTCGAGTCCAGAGTTAAATGTAAAAATGAAAGATAAGAGTGTATTGATTCATTTACAGATCTAGAATGATAGATAATTCAGTTGCCAAAATTTACATTGCAAATTAGCTATAATTTAGATATCCAGGTACAAATTAATCAATGTTCCGAGAGCTTAAAGTACATAAATAGATATGTATTATTTAAATGATTTGAATATTTATCTTCAGTATTGAAGTTGAACACTGAACGTCTTTTATTGAAGAGACTACTCTCCTTCCAATCTCTCTGTCAACCACTGCGCAACAATACGCGGGATTTATTTTTATTACATCACCCGCAGACGTATTCTTGTCTAGCTTCACATTTAAATACCTATTTAAGATTGAATATTATCCTTTAGTTATTTAGCGCATTAAGGTAAGCGGTTTAAAATCAAAACGGTGGCGGTTATTTGTAGATGAGTTGTTACACGCCCACTTTGCACATTAAAATCAAAGCGGGGCGATTATTTATCGTAATAAGTTTGTTTACTTGACCACTTCACTAATAAACCTAAACCGCGGTGAGTATTTATCGATACAACCTTCTTTTCACGACCGCGTTACTGTTGTGAAAAACAAATTAAAATCAACAAAAAATAAATAAAAGGACACATTCGCATCGGAACCGATAAAATACGTATACTCATGTCCACAACGGTTTAAAATTATAATTTGTAACAAAACAATTACGATACGACTGAATGTAACCTCTTAACTCCAACTAACCGTTTTCTCCGAAATTCACCCTCGTTTCAAAAAATTCTTAAATAAAAAAAAAACAAGAAATATTACGTGGGAATATTTCGCCACATCATATTTTCCATTAAAAGAAGTATACATGTCTCGAATTTTAAAGTAACGAACAGAGATTTGGTCTTTGGTCGTATACGCCAGTATACGACTAATTACGAATCAGTGACATTTTACTCATTTGCGCTTTAAGCGATTTGTCACGGTCTATTCGAATACCGCAGTTCCGAGCCGCGTAGGCTGACTCTGTTTTCTTTAACAATAGCGATTTCCTGTTGCTATTACAATAAAATTTTCTACCGCTACCTGCAGTATATATATATATATATATATATATATATATATATATATATATATATATATATGTAGGTAGCGGACCGCGAAAATTTTATTATTGTAATAAACGTTTGTCAAATCGCCATTGTTACCGCGATAGAAAAGATAATTAGTGGATTTTTAATATCTTGATAATAGGTCGTAATTTTCTAATGTTTTCCAAATATTTTATTTATATATTTTGTGTAAGGAATGTGGGATTGTTTGTAACTAATATTTGGCGGAGAGTTGAAAAACATGTGTTTTGAGGTTTGACTAGCTTAAAAAACTGTTCTACTGAAGGGGCCTAACGAATCATTGGAATTTATTGATGTTAAAATGTCATTCATCTAGTAATTAATTACGGCTGAACATAGCGCAAATTCAAAGGGATCTTTGTTTGGTATGTTGAAACCCGAGAGGTAAATGTAGGGTTTGCTACGGACGAATGCAATAATAAATATGAAACTGTTCCAACGTAAATTAATGTTTTTTGCTCTTTTTATTACTTTTGAAAGACGGGGGTTGATTGCGGGAGTAAATATAGTTAGTTTTGAAATCGGGGGAGAGGCAGTTACAGTTAGAGAGTCAATCGAGCCAGATCGATTTTGAATTAATTAAACACCTTCATTGTAAACAGTTTGTCTTTAAAATATTTCGTGCGTGTAAATTTTCTTTTGATTTCGCTAACACTAAATTGTGTTTTCTTTCGGGGTTAAACCGCGTATGTTAACGATTTGTGCCTGTGATCAATTAAGGGAATATTTATTCTAGTGTAAGTATTAAAAGGATCAAACGTTGCCTTGCAAAGGTATCTTATTTGTACGCGGACTCATTAAGTGGAAATATGCTAAAATAAACGGCAGTAAAGGGCCCTCTCACTCTGGTATCTGTGCGAATTAGCATTGTTGGTTGTTGTTTATATTAATACTTGGGTAGGGGTGGGCTGATGAAAGGGTATATGATACCGCTTTAGTTACTAATTGTAAAAGGCAATTACCAAGCGTGTACACACTCCCGAGATCAGATAACCATTCAACACCTCAAATTTTATTTTTATTGTTTTTATTTGTTGTATAAGTGAATGTGTAACCAGAGAGAGGAGCACGGTATTTTTTTAACGCACTCATACTTATATACTGGGTGTCCGCGGAGTGCGACAGCGGAGGATATCTCCTTACACAATAGGGATAGAAACAAAGTTTAAATACAAAAGTTTTTCAGTAATCAAATCCGCATTTAAAGAAAATATTTTCGTTTATACAGGGTGTCTCATATGAACTGGAGAGCATGCTACTCAATTTTTTAAATAGGACACCCTGTATTTTATTACATTTTCTGATTTTTCTATAAATTCTGAATCGGTTTTATTAAGGTCTATTATCATCTAAAATGAATAGTTTTTGAGATATTTAATGTTTTTTTTAAATCACGATTTTCACGTGCCAACACTAATTTGTCTTTCCTTTCGGGGTTAGTTGTAATGTGTTTTTCAAATATTAATCTATAAATAACAGTCACCCTTTTTGAAGTTTAAACGCGTATGTTAACGATTTGTGTTTGTGATCAATTAAGGGAATACATACGCAAGTGTAAGTAGGTATTTTTATATAAATTAAGGCTGGCTGCAAATGATTCTACAAACCTATATAACCTATTAAAAATCAAGCATTACCTTCGCACGCAGCCTCATCAAGCTAAAATCTGCTAAAATAAAAGACAGTACAGGGCTCCCTCACTCTTGTATTTGTGTAAATTAGCATTGTTGTTTGTGGTTTATATTTATATTTGTGTAGAGGTGAGGCGTGGGTGAACGGGTACATGATACCGCTTGGTTATTAATTGTAAAAAGCAATTGCCTAGTGGGTACACACTCCCGAGACCAGATAACCATTAAACACCTCGAATTTATTTTTATTGTTTTTATGTGTTCTATAGATGAATGTGTTGCTTGAGAAAGGGGCGCTGTATTTTTCTAACGTACTCAAATTTAATATATATATATATATATATATATATATATATATATATATATATATATATATATATATATATATATCGGTCACGATGTTGTGATCTATTTATAACTTACCCTTGTAAGGCTTTGTTTGAATGAGGATTTTTTGTCAGTTGTTAGTTAGAATTGCCTATAGAATAGGCTATAAAACTCACTGATGTAACCGCCCACTTTAATGACTTTAACCCACAAAAAGTAATTTTAAATTACTGTCGGACACTTTTTTAAATTTTTTCGGTTTTCGAATTTCTTGGTAGTGTTTCTTCTTAATATAAAAATGCTTCCGGTATTTCAAAATATGTTAAAAATTAGGGTTAATGAAATATTTGAAATTAGTAAAAAAAAAATACCAGCCAATAATTCGATACGGTAAAGTTTACGGTCATATTATGTATAATAGTCCACTTTACTTTATTTATACATCGCATTAAAAATGTCCATATCTTTATATTCTTTAACCTTAGTTCGTGTAATTCCATATTGAATAGCACTAATGTTTTAAATACCATATAATTCCATAATTACTTATACAATTATTTATATCTACTCATTTCAATACAGAGAAAATATATAAGTAAAATAACAAACAAGTAGTTATCGTAACAAATCATTAAGGCAAAACAGCAAACTTAATATAAATTATAAAGTGTTAAAAGCGAGTCCATAACATCAACGTGTTCGTTCATTAAAAGCACTTTCTGTCTATGTTTATAAATTTAGAATGCTAAGTGTTTGTCCAATCTAAACAGAATTACAGAATGTGCAGTTCAATTTATAGACACCCAATCTCAAAATGTCGTTCGTTGAATCTTTGGCATTAAATAAACATTTAAGAACATTGATATTAGCTTTGAAAGTTACTTTGTACTTCTTGTTCTTTTGTAATATGTGTGCTACTTTTTTTGATATTTTTCCAAAACATGAAATTGATATGTATTTATTTTCAGTCGGTGCTTGATCGATAATTTGTACTCTTAACTAAAGAGTCAACTTATTATATTTCAAGTTGGTTTTATTTAAAAAAAAACAGATTTCTCTTATTTTTAAATTTTGTCAATCGGTACAGCAAAAAAGTGACAGTTTTCTTTAACCAAAATCATCTAAATAATTTAGTCATATTTTTATCCCCACCGTAGGGGTTGATACTAACTACTATAGTTCTCAATCATATACAGGGTACAAACACTTGAACCATCACGTAGGGAATTAAACCTAGGGCCTGTTGAACGATAACTTTACCAATCGATCTGTGTCACCATTAAATGATAACCTTGAATTGGCGTAATTTATTAGTAACGCATAGGTACGTTAATAAACTATTTCGTACTTAAAGAGGAAAAATGGCTTGTAATAATAAATAAGAGTATAATAGCAGTTTTTTTAACAAGTTCGCTATTTTACATATTTTTGGCTGCGAAAAAAAGAAAAATGTGACAGCGCACGAGTTACTAATCACTTTTTGTAATCGTGACATAAAATTAAAAACATATAATACAGTATAAATACTGACTAACGTCAAGTTAAATATGTGTCTAGAAAAGTTTATGTGTTTAGTTATATAATGTTTTTCTGTTTATGTAAGGATTTAAGTAAACGATTACGAAAGGTAAGATAATAACACATTTAATAAACATGACAGAGGAAATTGTCTGGTTTTAAAGTAGTCACTGTCTGCAAATAATTACTCCTAATTAAACCTTTCAGGTTAATACTAATATAATTCGTACAAATATACAGTACGTTCGTAAAGTAGCAGATAAATTCAATTAAAATTCGAATGGGAGTTTAGAAAGAAAACGCTCAGACCAGTCGATTTTTATTTTCAATTTAGAATTTTTTTACGTAAAAGTGAAATATACAGGGTGTGTCATCGACATTTTTTTTAAATGTCAACCCCCATTTTTTATTGCAGAATTAAGAAGGGTACAGCTTTTTACGTACGACAAGGTACATACGGATGATGTCAATACAGTGTGTCTCAAACTTTCGTTCCCCTATTTGATGGAATAAGAGAACAAAATTTTGGGTAGTAGAAAGAACTGAGGCGCATATTTTCAAACTATTTTTGGTTATACAGGGCGTTTCATTTAGACAGAGAAAACCAAACAGATTTGTTAAATGGAACACCCTGTATTTTATTTCAAATTTGGATTCAGCTCACTTCGGCCATTCTTTCAATATAAGGTTTGATTATGTCATACAGAGTAGTTTAGAAGATGTGGTCATTTTGAAGAAAAAATCGTACCTAAATGGATACCATGAATCATTTCTAATAAGAAATATTCAAATGATTTTTTTAAAATATATTTTCAGACAATTTTTTGTGGTTAAGCCTAATTTAATTGTAAAATGATTCCACTAATTTAAATTAAATGTTCGAATTGAGCACCGTTATCAATCTAACCATACCCAAGGCGGCTAACAAATAATTTTTGAACGTTGTCGATAACATCTGCGGTAATGTTTAATTTGTTAGCGAATTCGTGGCGACAGCATCGTTATCGTAAGTTTATATAGCAACTACTTTACCGTTATTTTGTGAAATATCAGGAAATTACGAGAACGCGAAAGAATTGAAATTCTGTGCATGCTTAGTTTCGAGATAGGTCCACACTCAGCCAGACGAGGTCGCGTTCTTTAATGCAACTCGCCCCCATCGACGGTCCATTAGCCAAAACATGGTAAGCAGAGTTGAGGAGAAATTTCGGGAATATGGATATGTTCGGGACATGAGAAAATCTGGTCGAAAGTCGATAAGTGAAGATCAGTTGAACATTGCGTTAGCATTGCAAGATAATTCTAATACCACCATTACGGACACGGCTAATAATATTCGTGTGTTACGATCTACTGTGCATAAAGTGTTGAAAACAGAGAAGTTCCATCCCTGCAAGATATGGTTACTTCACGAGCTGTCAGAAGATGATCTTGATCGGTGAAATGAATTTTGTGAACAAATGCAACAATTATGTTAAGGTAATTTTGTAAAAAGAAGAAGAAATTTTTTCCGACGATGCAACATTTGCTTTAAACGGCCATGTGAACAGACAAAATTGTCGGTATTGGAGAACCGAAAATCTTCATTGGTTCATGAAATATCACACCCTAAACCCTAAAAATTGAACGTTTGGTCCGGAATAGTTGACGGACCTTACATCGTCGAGGATACTTTCACTGGTGCGAGATGTTTAGACTTTCTTCAAAATGACCTCATCTCCGCTCTAATAACGTATCCGTATTTAGAAGAGCCCGATATGCACCACCGTGACCTCTTTTTTCAACAAGATGGAGCGCCGCCACACTACGCTTTATCTAATTGTGCTTATATAGATGAAGTTTTTCCAAATCGTTGGATAAGTAGAAAAGAGACAATTGAGTGGCCAACCGGATCGCCAGATTTAAATCCTCCAGATTACTTCTTGGGGGATACTTAAAGGGTAAAGTATACGCGACGCAACCGGCTAACTTAAAAGATTTAAAAGCGCGAATTCGCTAAGAAATTAGACAGACTACCAGAGATGTCATCGGCAAAGTTCAAAACTCATTTATTCATTAATCGCGTTGGCTATTTTCAGATTGTTAAAGGTGCTCAAATTGAACATTTCATTTAAATTAGTGGAATCATTTTACAACTGCATTGTCTGTGTTTCAAAATAACATTTGAATATTTCTTATTAGAAATGATACATGGTATCCATTTAGGTACAATTTTTTCTTCGAAATGACCACATCTTCTAAACTACCCTGTACAACATAATCAAATGGACGAAGTTAGCTGAATCCAAATTTGAAATAACACACAGGGTGTCTGATTTAAAAAATTCAATGGTTAGTTCACCTTGTATAAACGAAAAATTTTGTTCTCCTACTCCATCAAATAAGGGAGGTAAGTTTGGGACACCGTATATTAACATCATCCATATGTACCTTGTCGTATGTAAAAAGATGTACCGTTTCTAATTGTGCAATAAAAAATGGGAGTTGACATTGAAAAAAAATTCTAAATTTAAAATAAAAATCAACGGGTCCGAGCGCTTTCTTCCTAAACTCCCATTCGAATTTTAATTAAATTTATCCGCTACTTTACGAGTGCACTGTATATTGAATACATCTCAACTACTATTTACAATCGCGTTTTTAAACATATAATACAGGATTCAAAAAAATAAGCTACGCCAGTGGAAGAGATATAATGATAATGCAATAAGGACCCCAGAACCGTTTAGTGCTATAAGAACGTAGCGTCAATTAAGACGAGTCTAATTGTGTAATAGGTCTAAATATTATTCCATATTGAAAGAAGAAACAATCGACAGTAAGATCACAGGGAAGAATGAATCGTTAAAGGAGTTTTCAGATGAGGTAATTCCATGAGAAAATAAATAATCTAGAATTCAAAACATTTACTTAATTCTTTGATTTACTCATATTAACGTTTCAGATTTTGTGAAATTAGCGATATAAAATTCTTAATTTCGCCGCTTACATAAAAATCCTGTGGCAGAGAAAATGTGTGAAAAGAGCTTTGATATTGGATGTAAAAAAACATATGAGATTTTGCAGATTCTGTCAATCAGAACAATCTGCACTAGCTGAACATGCCTTATTATATATATTTTATTAAGATAAACTAATTACTTTGTGTGAAAATATTTTGACGTACTGGGTGTATTTAGTGTTATATTGTGCGTCAGCACATTTCTGATGTATGAACCCGTGTTTGTACGGGAGGGTGTATTGGTGTAATTGTTACGACACTGGAATTTTCATTAAGGCGAAGAATGTAATTTCGTGGTAAAACTCCTATAGAGCAGATAATGTATACTACTGTCTAGTGACTTTATTTTCAGCAATGCAGGTTTGAAACTGTTATGAACGGGTAGCGTAAGCGAATTATTGGTATTTTAGTATTGCAATATGTATATATCTAAATACTTAAATATAAATGAGTTGGGGATTTCATAATAGAAAATAGCGTTGACATTTATTGAATTTCACGTGAAATTATCATACAGAGAAAGTTAGCTTGACTTGATTATTCGATAGAGTTGGTTTAAACGTCCAATTTAAAAGTTCCATAAAGTTGTGGATTTTGCACGAAAAATTTTAAGATGGGGGAATTCTGAGAGTATCGGTTACTTTGAATCAATTCCAAATTTTGTGCCGGCAAAATGGCACATGACGTATGAATTGTTCCAAAGTATTTAATTTGCATTAATGCCGTTTTTGTGCATAAGACCTATACAAGAAGAGCTTGAAGTGACTGGAGTGGTTGTTAGCGAAAAGTTTATTATTGTAATAAACGTATGTCAAATCGCCATTGTTACCGCGATAGAAAAGATAATTGGTGGATTTTTAATATCTTGATAATACGTCGTAATTTGCGAATGTTTTCAAAATATTTTATTTATATATTTTATGTACGAAGTGTGTGAAAATACTGATATTTGGCTAAGGTTGGGAAACATGTGTTTTGAGGCCGGAGTAGCAGGTGCACGCCTGCTACTGCTTTACTGAAGGGGAGTAACGAATCATTGGAATTTGTTATGCGCTGATTCTTAAGGTAAAAATGTCACTAGCTGAATAAGTAATTGTGACGGTACAGACCGCGATCAAAAGATATCTTTGTTTGGTACTTGAGCACTCGAGGTAGAAACGTAGGGTTGTTACGGACGAATGCATATTTTTAAAATTAAGATGTCTTGCAATAATTAATATGAAACTGTTCCAACGTACATTAATGATTCTTGTTTTAAATTACTTTTGAAAAATGGGGGTTGATAGCGGGTGTAAAGATGGTTAGATTTGAAGTCGGGGGAAAGTGAGTTACAGTTAGAGGGTCAATCGAGCCAGATCGATTTTGGAGTTAATTATATCCTTCATTGTAAACAGTTTGTCTTTAACATATTTCATGCGTGTACATTTTCTTTTGAATTAGCGAACACTAATATGTGTTTTTCAAATATTAATCTATAAATAACAGTCACCCTTTTTGAAGTTAAAACGTGTATGTTAACGATTTGTATCTGTGATCAATTAAGGGCATATATACGCAAGTGTAAGTAGGTATTTTTATATAAATTAAGACTGGCTGCCAATGATTCTACAAGCCTATATAACCTATTAAACATCGAGCATTGCCTTGAAAAGGTATCTCATTAAGCTGAAATCTGCTAAAATAAAAGACAGTACAGGGCTTCCTCACTCTGGTATTGGAATGAATTAGCATTGTTGTTTGTTGATTATATTTATATTTGTGTAGAGGTGGGTTGATGAACGGTACACGATACCGCTTTGATTACTAATTGTAAAAGGCAATTACCAAGTGTGTACACACTCTCGAGATCAGAAACCATTAAACACCCCGAATTTTATTTTTATTGTTTTTATTGTTGTATAGATGAATGTGTAACCTGAGAAAGGGTATTTTTCTAACGCCCTCAAATTTATATATCGGTCACGATGTGATCTATTTATAACTTACCCTTGTAAGGCTTTGTTTTAATGAGTTTTTTGTGTCAGGTGTTAGGTAGAATTATTTGCCTACGAATTGAGTTCTCTTTGTATGTGATTTATTGTAATTTGACTTATGTATTTTGTGCTTTGGTGGTCACTAAACAATTGCGTACATGTAAATTCCTTGTCTGTTTTCTTTTGTCCTTGCCTTTACCTTATTATCACCTGCGCAATTTTACTGTTGTATTATATATGTACCGTAATTTGCTTCATTATTTTATGATTATTTACTTAAAGGCCGGCATGATTGGTTTTAAAGGACCAGATATTTGGTATTACGATTTTTTATTTGGCCTTCGCCCCTGTCGCGCCCTCCGGTTGGAAATGATATGGGTGCAGAAATCTAGCTCTTGGGACTTGGCCCCTATCGTGGCCCCCTTGGTGCAATTGTATGCGGGTTCTAACCTAATCTTATAAGGCAGGTGTAGGCCTTCGCCCCCCGTTATAAAAATGTGTATTCTAGTAAGGTAGCCGTAAGACAAGTATAAGAACTTGTGTTAGGGTCTGCACCCCTTGTCTTGGCCCCCTTTGCGTTAAAATTGATTTTTAGCACCATCTATTTGTGTATTTTTAAACTAGCGACTGTTTTAGAAGTTGATCAAGCACCTCTCTCTTTATCTCTCTCTCTCTCTCTCTCTCGTTTATTCGTTTCTCTCTCTCTCTCTCCCTTTCGGCTTTTTCTCACACACACAAACAAATTAATTAATTAATTAATTAAGCAGATAAATCTCAAACAAATCATGCTCGAACAAATCAGTCAGATCAATCTCAATCAATCAATCAACCAAAATCAATAAATCATGTCTTAGAGTTTGCGGAAACCAGCTTACAGTTCAAAAACTGATTTGGTTTAATTAATTACAGTTTTCTTGCTCAAAATCAGCCATAGTTCAAAATAACAAATTGTTATAACGGAAATAAAAGACAAAAGGTTTTAACGGTTTATTATTATATGCTAGTCAATAATTAGAAGTTTAAAACCAACAAATACGTACCGCATAATGCTATTAATTAATTTTTTTAAAATAGCGTAACACTCTCACCTTTATCTAATTAACTAAATAAATGGGTAGAGATCCGGTAGAATAAGAGCTGATGCAGAGTTGGTTGGTTTCATGACAGCCTTCCCCTATAATAACACATTAAAATCTTTATTGGCATTTTTGTGAACAATATCGCGCGCGGATATTGACCATACCATTTTCATTCATCAGCTCAACACTAGGATCAGTGAAGATATCGTCTTTTATACCCACAAATCGGAATCGATCACAATTATGGTTGACCCAAATATAAAGGGGATCTATAGCGCTTGTAGCAAAAGTCTATAACTAGAACCTACGTTATTTTTATAATCCTGCAGTAAATCTTTGGTTTTTGCTTTGAAATTTCGTGTTTTCCAATAAAAAATGCGAATGGGGTACGTCATGGGTCTCAGTTCACGTCTGGTACCATGCTTACACAAAATGTCCCAAGCATCGGCACCGTACAACTAAAAATGTTTAAATTAGCTGCATTTTACATAAAAGTAAATATTTTTTATTCTTGGAACATATTTTCAATTTTTATAGTCGTATTATGTAGCAACGGTCATAAAAGTTTATTGTCGATAATGAGAAGGGTAGTAACACTTAAAGCAGTTTAAAGCATTTGCCTCAGAAATGCTGTAATTGCGTCGCGTCAATATGCAATGCAATATTCACAAAGACAACATTTTTCTCGAGAAGTGTCTTCAAGATTGGCTAGGCGATTACGGGACGCAGGCAACGTTTATCCTATGCAAGCACCTCGAAGAATTCGAAGAACACGTATTGAAGAAAATATTATTATTATTGTTTTGGCCTACGTGCAATATGATCCCACCTTAAACACTAGAAAAATTTCGAACGACCGGGGGTCCCAAAAACAGCACGAGATTCTTCAAGAAAATAAAATGCATCCCTACCACATTGTTTTACATCAGGCATTACAAGATACAGATTATGATAGAAGACTGAACTACTGTTACTGGCTGTTAAATATGATTCGTGAAAATCCAAATTTTCTGTCACTAATATTATGGACGGATGAAGCAACTTTTAATACCGCAGGAGGTGTAAATTTGCATAACATGCATTACTGGTCTCAGGAAAACCCACATTGGATGCGGCAAGTAGAACATCAAAATCGCTGGAGTTTAAACCTATGGTGCGGAATCGTAGAAGGAAAACTTATAGGCTCAAACCCTTAATTGAGAAAGGTTTTTGGAATTAATGAATACTTTCCTTCCATCACTGTTAGAAGATGTCTCCTTGGAAACAAGAAGAAATATGTGGTTTCAGCTTGATGGTTGTCCGGCACATCATACCCAAATCGTACGTCAGCATTTAGAGGAACAACATCCGAATCGTGTTATTGGGAGAGAAAGTTTGTTTCCTCCTGGCCGCCGCGTTCGCCGGATTTAACTTGTTTAGATTTTTATCTATGGGGTAGACTAAAAGACCTGGTTTTTCAAAAGAAACCAACAACTAGAGAAGCTATGATAGAACGAATTCGAAATGCTATTAAAAGCTTGTCCAGGGCTGGAATTGAAAGCAGCTGTTTTCTCTACCGAAAATAGATTAAATAAATGCATTGATAATGACGGAAAACATTTTGAACACTTGTTCTGTTGTTAAGTTGGCCCGTTGGCCTTTAAACACGCTTCAAAACTAATTTTGAACCAGTCCTAATCCCGAATAAAGTGTGAAGGAAGGCTCGACGTGTTAACGATTTTGTGCTAAATGGGAAGAAAGTTTAATCAATATTTAAATTACGTCAGTTACCATGGCTACGGCATTTGTTTTTCTCGATAAGGTAACTTAATCTGATTAAAGCACTCCAATTTTTTACATTTTCTCATATAAATCAAGATCGGTTGGAGATATCGGGATGCGGTTTTCACTAAAATTTAGCTATTTTTATATTGGTTTAATCTTTCAAGAAAGTTGTACCTTTCCATTTAACTTTTTTCCGAAAATCACAAAAATGTGTAAACGCTGCAAATAACGCCCTCTAAACAGTTTTCTTTAAAAGAGCAAAAAATACTCTTTCAAATAAGACCAAAAATATTCAAATCGGTTGAACGATTCAAGCGATATTAACCCTTAAACTACTACGTGGGGTCCTTTTGAGACCCCAGGTCTTCATTTATCAATTTTCCGAACGATAATATTTTTTTTATCCATGAATTTCCAAGTAGCTGAGTTTTTTGTTTTTCCACACAATATTTAGTTACTTGGACTAATTTTTAGCAAATAGTTTTTTATAAAAACTACATTTTTATGGATGGGGCTCTGGAGGACCCCATGTAGTAGTTTATGTAAATTTTTTATTTCATACTTTTTTTTTGTTTCAGGAGCTAATCAAGATCAGGAAGTGGTAATATTGTAAAAATAAGTGTAAAACACTTTAGGAACTAAAAGTGTTGTGAACTTTATGAACTAAAAGTGCAAAAACTTTTAAAATGTCCAAGTGGCGTCGTCCGTACCTAACTCAAGCGGAGCTTGAAGAGGCCGCATACCTTAGTTCGACTGACTATGAAAGTGATGATCAGAATGAAATCGATGAGGAAGATCGTGATCCCAATTTTGTGCTTGGAAAGGAAAGTTCATCGGAAGATGAAGACAATATTGAAGAAGTTGTGGAAGAAAAAGAAGACGAAGCACCGGTTGAGAAGGATGAGTCAGAAAACTATGATTCTTCAGATGTGCAAGGGTATTACAAGTAGAAGGCGAGAGGTTAACAACTGAAACATATACTGTGAAATCTGGACGTATATGGACCTCTGACGCGCCGGTTCCATCGCGACGCCCTTCGAGAAATATTGTTACCACCGACCTGGCCCAACGGCATACACCAAAGAAATGAGAGAGAGATCTACGAATATACGAACCAAGAAGCAACTCGTATTTACAGAACCTACAATGAAAAAATCCTGAGAGGCAGAAGATATGGAAAGACGTTGATGTTGTAGACCTCGATGCGTTCATTGGAATTTTGATTACAGCAGGAGCTCTACGTTGTCGAAAAGAGAATGTAGCAGAAATGTGGAGTACCGATGAGTCCATCCGCCGCAATATATTCACAGCATCAATGTCTCGTGACAGATTTGTTCAGATCACTAAATTTATTCGATTTGATGATAAGATGACAAGACAGGTGAGGCGAGAAACAGATAAGTTAGCAGCATTTAGGGACACATGGGAAGTTTTTGTTTCGAATTGTAAAAAGGCATTTGTTCCCCATGAATACGTTACGGTGGATGAACAATTGGTAGCTTTCAGAGGAAAGTGTAACTTCAAGCAGTATATGAGTTCAAAGCCTGCAAAATATGGGCTTAAAATTTGGGCACTTGCCGACGTGAAAACAACATATCTGAGTAATTTACAAATTTACACGGGCAAGCAGCCAGGAGGACAACCTGAGAAAAATCAAGGTTTCAGAGTAGTAACAGATTTAGTGTCTTTTTTATATGGTACTGGTCGAGGTGTTACTACAGATAATTTCTTTACGTCCTTACCTCTGGCCGAATTTCTTCTCACCAAAAATCTAACCTTACTGGGAACTGTGCGCAAGAACAAACCAGACACTCCACAGGAATTGAACATATCTAGAGGCCGAGCTGTTTACTCATCCAAATTTGTTTTTTCTGAAAACGTCACAATGGTATCTTACATACCAAAAAAACAAAATGGTCCATATGCTATCTACGCAACATCAAGATAAGTCTGTTTCTGATGAAGAACATAGAAAACCGGAAATTATCTTATCATATAATGCTACTAAAGGGGCAGTTGATAATGCCGATAAGATGATAAGAGAATACACGTGTGCTAGACGCACATCCCGCTGGCCTTATCGACTCTTCATGAATCTCCTTGATATTGCATGCCTAAACAGTTTCGTGATATATGTGGCAAAGAATCCAAACTTCTCAGCAAGAAAAACATTTCTTCAAACCCTAGGCAAGGAGTTAGCTAAACCGAACATGGAACGGAGGCTGGGTGATGCAAAGAAAAATCCTGGCGTTTATAGAGCAATAGTTGCATGCGGAATAAAAGCTCCATTGCAAAACAATGATGCCATTCCAATAAATCCGAAGAAACGAGGAAGGCCACCTCTGCCCTCGTTCTCTTGATAAAAAAGTGAACTTAAAATGCGATGACTGCAAAGAATTTATCTGCAATAATCACAGTGTTACTAGTGTAAAGTGCAATTCCAACTGTGTGGCGTGGTTGTTAAAAAAACTTTTAATTTTCTGTTTTTTCTTTCTATTTTTTAATAAAGTACCTTGTTTCAGTCAACAAGTTTTTATTTGGGTTACCTAAAAGTATACATTTTCATAAAAAAATATTTAGTACATAATATACAGAAATAATAACACATTTCTATGAAAAAACAGATGGGGTCCTGCGAGGACCCCACGCAGTACTTAACGTAACAAAATCTGTAGTAGTATTTTAAGGGTTAAAATGCAAATATTGACAAATCCTTTGGCTCCCCCCTCCCTTAATATGATACGTACGAAAAAATGTCGTAAAGCAAAATGGTGCGGTATTACCGAAGCTGCCAAATGATGTTTTGAAAGTTATAGCTCATCGTCTAACTTTCCAAGATAGCGTGAATTTTGTTTCTTCATAGTAGTTACGCCCCCTACCGGTCAAATTACGAACTTCAAAATAATTTCCAACTATTTCTCTTGTCCATTTTACTTATAAGG
Organism: Vesta saturnalis; assembly: GCA_036346205.1. NCBI lineage: Eukaryota > Metazoa > Arthropoda > Insecta > Coleoptera > Lampyridae > Vesta > Vesta saturnalis. Next base: position 139,874 of record JARFJB010002144.1, on the reverse strand, counting down.
ATTTTTTTCCAAACCTCTGTCGAGCTACAGCCGCTCCGTACCCTTATCCGGACACACAGTATATTACGAAGTTTGTATGCATTGCGCATTAAAATAAACATAATGATTAATGAACATTTGAGTAAGAACACAATTGAATTTTACTTGTACTTAGAATATTCACTTTCGACGGAAGATTGGCGCATTGTTGAATGCAACTTATTAAAGTAAGGCAAAACGACTAAAACGGTAATTATTATACCTTCAAGTCATATTTTGCTTTATATTAATGAAGATACATTTCACTTAAGTAATAATTTTCGTTATACACAAGAATAAAAATATCCCACATGTCAATGTCATGTCTTAAATTTAAATTACAAAACGCACATTCGTCATTTTTTGCTTTTTTTTAGGTTCTTGTTTAATATTGGCCCACTGTTTAGATAATTATATCCAAACATCTGTATATTGTGGGTCCATGCCCGCAGTATTGGTTATCAGAAATAGACTATACAGGTTATATTTAAAAGTGCTTGACCTGTATATGCAATAAAAATTATATAAAAAATAAAAACTTCCAACTTTAAAAAAGTTAAAGGTTTAACCTCAATATATCTTAAAACAATAGACAAACAATTGCACGCATTCAACTGTGTGAACAAAGCATAACAAGTATTTCAATAAATCCGATTTACAAAAAAAAATGGTTTATCTAACAAATAAACAATGAGTGAGTGGAGACATTATCTAACTATTGAAAGGAAGAAGCTTCCACCAATTCCTATATTATCGTATTTTTGGCAAAAATAATATATTTGTGTGCATTATAGATTAGATAAGAATAATACAAATGTGTAGTAAATGCACATTTTGAATTGAAACAAATTTGAATAAAATAAAACGTGACTAAACGTAACATTAAGATTTAAGTTTAATGCGATATTTTAAATTTTATAGAAAGTCGAAGCAACTAGCAATTTCCTTTTACGTTGAAGTTACCTCTAATATAAAAGACGACGAACGGTGAGCTATTTTTATGCATTCACTTGTTGAATTTCAAAGAACTTTTTTAAGATTAAATGAAAATCATCGTGGGATTGTCATTTTGTACGTAAAAAAACACAATTTGATTATAAATTTAATTTAATAAAATAAAGAAAGAAGTACTCACTCACTTATGCTGGATTAAACACTAAAATTAAACGATGTATTATAGTACAACGGGAGTTTATTACTCTAACTAACGCACAAACACACAACAACGTACTAAACACAACTGAACTGATGTCGATTATGAGTATAATAGTCAACCACCCACTTCGCACATAAAACAGGTTGTTATATGAGCGCCATCTTCGAATTCTAACAAAGATTTAAATTAAGCGGCATTTTACTTATTTCAAATGTACTCTATTATTTACTCTGTTACGATTAACCAAATCTTCTGTTGAAATTAGGTTGAAGTATTATACAATCCGATACGCATTGATAGAGACATATTTATTTCTCTGCTTTCGCTTTTTTCCAATGGCATTACTAAGTTTATGCTAAATTTTATAATCCGTAAAGAATAATAAATAAAACTGTTATATTGTTTCTGCAAAATAAAACTCACTTTAAATCATTATTAATTACTCACGTTAACGTATGTTTTTTTGACTACTTATGCACATAATAATTTAATTTTTAGCAAATAAAATAGTGTGTTATTTGATAGTACCTGCAGTGTCATATACACATACAGCGTGTTTCAGAGAGACCTAATCATCAAAAGTATCTGGAAAACCATAGACTATAAAAATCCGAAAAATTGCATAAACCTATTTGCACGATTGAGCTTTTTCGTTTATTTAATAACTTTACTTACCGTTCTGGAACACTAAAATACTTACCGTTATACTTATTCTTATCAACTAGTAAACAAAACTTACTGTCGTGGAAACAGACGAGGTAAACAACTAGATACAGCATAGTTGCGCAAAATAGTATAGTGAGTACAAGAATTTATCACAAGTGAAATTATTTGATTTTTACTAAATAAATGAAAAGTCAAAAGTGACGTTTTAAATAGAAATGTCCAAATTTTTTGTTCTTATTGTTGTGAAATATGGTACTATACAGTGTGTCCAAAATTAGTCTGTGCAGTATTGCTATCTTGGAAACTACAACGTGATCAATCTCAAGTGTACTGTGGTGGTATGTGAAAAATTCCTAGTTGTTAATATTGTTGTGTTTTGCAGTTGGCTGCTTTGGATTTTTAGTGTGGTTTTACTCGTATTAGTTTATGTCAGTTTTTGTCATATTATACCTTCGTTTTTCACTTTTGTATTTTCTTGAGTTATTTACAAACTGTCTATATCAAGACAAATTATATATTCTGAATTTCAAATTGTGATATCGAATTTAATCGTCATGCCGTATTCAATCGAACACGACACATTCATTGTTGTGGCTCATTTTCGTAGCGGCTTCCAAGATGGTAATGGGCAATGGCATTATTCATTGCAATCACGCATCGATCAATTTACTGTTGAGTACTCAAATGAAAATATTAGTTACGAAACATTTAGTCAACATCGTAATCGATTGATAGCTCGATTCATGGAAACTGGTAGTGTTTTAAAACGCAAACGTGAAGCTTCGGCTACTGTCTTAACAGAGGACACCTTAGCAGATATCCAAGTAAGGATGAATGCAAGCCCCAATAAATCTTTGCGAAAACTATCTGCACAAACACGTATGAAAAATTTTACCATACAAACATAATTTTACATAAATAATTTTTAGATGTATCCTATGGAAGTGTCCACACTGCAGTAAAGAAGAATTTACATTTGTACCCGTACAAGGTGTCGGTATTACAACAGTTGCGAGATAGAGATTTTCAGCTTAGAGTAAACTACTGTCTATGGTTCAACAATACGATGAACAATGATTTACTGGATGTATCTTTTTTCTGATGAAGCTTGGTTTCATCTGTCCGGTTACATAAATAGCCAAAATTATCGTACGTGGTCTGCAGAAAATCCACATGTATTTCGAGAAACTACCTTACACCCTATCAAGGTCGGTGCCTGGATAGCAATGTCGCGACCAGTATTTTTCGATGGCACAATTACTGCGGCAAGATACAGGAAAATACTTTTAGAACCATTTATTAATAATTTGGATGATCGTGAATTACGAAACGGGTATTTCCGGCATGACTCCGCTACCCCACATACTGCACAGGCTACAATTAATTATTTACGAGACTTCTTTGAAGATAGAATCATTAGTGTAAATCGTTGGCCACCGAATTCACCAGACTTGACACCGTTAGACTTTTTTTCTTTTTGGTTATTTAAAAAACAAAGTGTTCAGCAGAAGATTGCATACTCTTCAAGAATTGCGAGATGCCATAATTCATGAAGTTCATAATATTGGTGCCGAAATGTTACAAAATGTATTTGCGAATATGCAACGTAGGGTGAACTTATGTTTACAATTTAATGGCGGTCATTTTGAACATATGCTGTAAAGCAAAGTGTGATAACTAATGTGTACATAAGGAGTTAAAAAAATTGTAAAAGACATTGTCATTCCATAAACATGTACTATAAATTTTATTTAATTATAATGAAATTATAACATTTAAATACTTAAGATTCATTATTTTGTAATGATTTAATCCAATCATTAAATAATATTTTATTTATTTTGTTGTATTTTATAGGGATGCAGTCTAATCAAATACAAAATAGTCATTATTTAAATTAAGATAATATTTTATAATATGTATAAGTTAATGATATTCATACAGATTTGAAACTGATCGTTGTATTTTACTCGAACCATGCTCTAGAGTAGCTAGAGCAATACAGCTTCTTACCAACCTATCAGTGGTACCAACTTAAATATTTTGATCACGTGGTATACACTTGAGATTGATCACTCTATATAAGAGATCGAAAGACGGTTAAATGGAGAAAGTTTTACAGAATTTTGAGCTCACTAAAATGCCATTCTAAAATCAAGGCTATCTCAAATATTTTTCAAAATGTTCGAAAAAAATTTTATTTTTAGCTATATCTCTTTTATTTGAACAGATATAAAAAAATAAATTACACTTTGCGATTGCCACTTTTTATCCTCTATTGATTGGTAACAGAGAAAAATTGATCCGACGTTTCGTCGATTAGAGACCATCATCAACTTTATTTTTTCATATGGGGCGGAAATTAGTTAATGGTAAAAAATGATTCCTATTTTTATTCTAAATCCAACGCTGTATAACACTTAATGATAATTCGACGTTTCTGACCTTCATTCTTGACATTTTCAAATATTTTTTTTATGAAACATTTTTGAAAAAAAAACTACCAAAGCAATTTATTCTACAAATGTACATTTATTTCAACTCATAATTGATAATAGGACGTTTCGGCTCATCAAAAGCATCATCAAGTAATCTCTTATGAACAGTAGCTACCTATTCGTAGATAACTATTTATTACGATATCGAAAAAGCCTTTCCAAACCTTGTCTTAAACAATGACAGATAAAAACTCTTTTATTAAGTTTAAATTTAAGTAAACACCTATCAATACATTTACTTCAAGTGAAAATACTCAGAAAAGTGTGAAAAATCCTATTAAAACACTTAAAAAACGCTGCAAATTGTATTCATACTTCCACATCAAAAATTTTAATTATGCTGTCAAAATGACATTTACACTATTTGTTGTGCAGAAAAATACGCTTACATTTTGTTTTAATTAAGTAAAATGATCAGTCATATTCAGCTGAAATAAAAAAAAAGTGGAAATGAAAATTTTTCAATCGTAAATTCGGTTATACTTGTCATCTGTCTACTTGACAATACCCATCAAAAATATTTCGATCAATGTCATTTAATTTATACCAACTTAAATGCCATAAATATGGAATGGAAAAATTTAATACAACAGTATTGCCAAAACCTGGTTGCGTCTATGCCTAGACCATTAACATTCCTGATAGAGAAGAATGGAGCTATGATTAAGTGAAGTTGTTAAATTTGTTACTAAATTCTAAAATCTAATTTGTTCAAATTTATTTTTAAACTTAAAATCGTGTTCACACTAAGTTCAAGATATTAGCAAAAAAACCATGAATTTTAAAAATGTTTTTTTTTGTAGATAACTCGAAAGCTATTAAGTAAAAAAAAATACAAGAATTCTTTTTCATCAGAAATTTGATTTTATATCTAATGCCAATTGTGTGGACTGGTTTCAAAATCGAGGTTTTTGGAAATATTTCGAAAATGATAAAATTATCGAAAAAATTGCAAAAACACTTTTTGTGAGAATTTTTATTTCCTATCTAATGGTCTTTTCACATTTTGAATATATTAAGTAGTTCTGGAGATATTTAGGAAAAACCTGTTTTTTAAAGTGACGGCTTTTTGCTAATATCTTGTAAACCGTTTGTTGTACAGAAAAATTATAGGGATAAAAATACAAACAATTATATTACTAATTACACATTAAAAGTAAAAAAATATAAAAAAATTGAAATTTGCAAAAGGACTACTTATCTCCCATTTTACCCCTTTCCTCATACCCTATTGTCCCCAAAAACAATCAGTCGCTTTGGGTAGTTGTCGTCTATATGTTTCCCAAATTTCAAGTTGATATGTTACGTCCTTCGAAAGTCATGGAGTACACACACAGACACTGACACACAGACAAGATTTTTTTATCAAATTTTGTTTTTAGACGTTTTTGCACATTTTAAAGCTATTGAGCAAATAAAAATTTTTGAAAATTGTTTTAGCGATACAGTACCTCCCAGCCGTTGGATGTGGAAGTAATTAACTACAGTTAAATAATGAATTCGATTATTGTAAATTTTGGATAGTAGGCTTTGCTGAGTTTAAAACAATTATTGTATAACAGTTATGTTATCTGCCAAAAGACTACAATACTTTCTCACATTTTAATGAACATTGTTTGAAAATGGCGTTAAATTATTCTAACGAAGAAAATTTTGATATATTAGTGTGCTATATCAAAAATGAAAGAAATGCTACCAGAGCAAGTGATGACTATTTTCAAATGTACCCCGAAAGAGGACAACCTGGCAGAAATCATTTTAATAATGTAGTAAGAAATTTAATAAAATTTGGAAGTTTTGAAAAACCACGTTCAAAAAAGTATGCGATCGGTAATGAGAAACGTAACAGAAACATTTTGGAATATTTTGACGAAAATCCGAAATCTTCAGTACAAAATTGCGGCACGAAGTTTCATATTCCAAAATCCACTGTACAGAATGTTTTGAAAGTTGTTCAATATTATCCTTACAAGCCAACAATTGTACAACTCCTGCAAGAAGGTGACTTGGACAGGAATCGAATTTTGTAATTGGTACCATCGTAAATGTCAAGAAAATCCTGATTTTTCTGATAAAGTTGTATGGACAGATGAGACAGGTTTTACCAACTGTGGAGTCTTCAATTAAGAAACCCATCATTACTGAGCCCGTGAAAATCCACATATTCGCGATCCACGGCGACTTGAAGCACGATTTGGTTTTAATTTGTGGTGCGGAATGATCGTTAAGTAATATCTTTGTTTGAGTTAATTGAGTAACATTTAATAAATTAACTACGACTCATTTTTTCAATATTCCCAATTTATTTCAGGAAATCGTCTGATTGGTCCATGTATTTATGACCACACGTTACCAAGGCAACGATACCTTTTAATGTTACAAAACCAAGTCATTCCATCCATTCGTGAAACTGTTCCCCCTGATGAATTTAATAATTTGTGGTTCCAACAAGATGGTTGCCCCGCACATAATTCAGGGGAAGTCCGACCATTTTTACGAGAGATTTTTGGTGAAAGAATAATTTCCAACGGTGGTCTTATGCGTTGGCCTGCTAGGTCTCCGGACCTTACCCCATTAGACTTTTATTTATGAGGATAAGTCAAAAATGAGGGGTATGAATTTGATCCCCCAGAAAATAGGCAAGTTCTGGAACATCGAATTATTATTATTGAAAATATTAAACGTAATACAATACGTCGAGTAACCAGAACTGTCGCAAAAAAATGTGAAAAGTGCATTGAAAAAAATGGTCGACATTTTGAATAATAGTATGTAGAACTAATGTCTGTTTTATAATTATCCTGTAAAATATATTTAATATTAATATAAAACACTATAAAAATTATTTGATATTGTAGCGTTCTAAAATGTATGATTCATTGCTAAAAATGTTTTTTAATTACTTTTTAGTCATAATTTTATGGTTTAAATGAGTAACATTTAACATAATACCCTAATAACTACTGTGTTTTTTGAATATTCGCCATTATTTTCTCTCCTTTGCTTGAGCAATTTATTTATGAATACCAAGTAAACATTTGAGTATTTTTAAGACAAGTTTTGGAAAGGCTATTTCGATATCGTAATAAATAGTTATCTACTAATAGGTAGCTACTGTTCATAACAGCTACTTAATGATGCTTTTGATGAGTCGAAACGTCCTCTTATGAATTATGAGTTGAAATAAATGTACATTTGCAGAATAAATTACTTTGGTAGTTTTTTTGACCAAAATGTTTCATAAAAAGAAGAAATATTTGAAAATGCCAAGAATGGAGGTCGAAACGTCGAATTATCATTAAGTGTTATACATCGTTGGATTTAGAATAAAAAAAAGTAATCATTTTATACCATTAGCTAATTTCCGCCCCATATGAAAAAATAAAGTTGATGCTGGTCTCTAATCGACGAAACGTCGGATTAATTATTTTTCTGTCACCAATCAGTAGAAAATAAAAAGTGTAATTTATTTTTTTATATCTGTTCAAATAAAAGATACATAGCTAAAAATAAAAATTGCCGATTTTCAGTTTTTTTTCGAATATTTTGTAAAATATTTGAGATAGCCTTGATTTCAGAATGGCATTTTAGTCGGCTCAAATTTCTCTAAAACTTTCTCCATTTAATCGTCTTTTGATCTCTTATAGTTTCCAAGATAGCAATACTACACATCCCAGTTTTTGACACACTGTATAGGTACTATATTTCACAACAATAAGAACAAAACAAAAACGTCACTTTTGACTTTTCGTTTATTTAGTAGAAATCAAATAATTTCACTTGTGGTAAATTCTTGATACTCAATATACTATTTTGCGCAACTATGCTATAGCTAGTCGTTTACCTCGTCTGTTTCCACGACAGTAATTTTTGTTTACTAGTTGATAAGAATAAGTACGACGGTAAGTATTTTAGCGTTCTAGAACGGTAAGTAAATTTATTCAATTTTAAATAATAACAATTTTTATAATTTAGCTATTAACATAAATATTGAAAGGACAATTATTGCAATTTCCAATTGTCACCCGAAGCTTATTTTGGAAAACAGATGCCGATGAAAAAATTTCAGTACCGTCTACTGGAACTTCGTGCGACTCTTGTAGATTAGTTTCCTTGTCGCTACAACTAACCGTTTCCAATAACCGGACTAGTACATTTCCCATTTTGATAATTTAAAAAGAAATTAAATGATTTTGCATTTTTTGTGTGGAGATTTTTATATTTGTAAGCACGGTGCATAATATAATAGGTGAACACACACACTGCCAAGAGAGGTTCCAATTTACTCACACCCGGAGCGCGAGAGAGAGAGCATCGCGGACGGCAAACCGCTCGGCTTATTTATACGAATTTAGGGGCGGGATTCTTAAAAAAAAAGTTAAACACCAAGAAAAAATGCATAATATTGTTTCATGTTTTAACGTTATTGTTTATTTATTTTTGTTATTGTTATTGGTTAAACCAGAAAATAAACCATAGGATACAGTGGGTATTTTTAACAAAACCCCCAAGACAAATTTCTATTTAAACGCCAAAGTGACAAATTAACTATGAAATAAATGTTTTACTTTTAACAAAATTGTTGTTAATATTGAATGTTAAAATTGAGTACTATGGTAGTATCAAAACTATTATCAATTTGAAATATTGGGAGAATTTGTAAGCGGATTCTTTTCTTTTGTCTGCATAATTTGTTCTGTTTTCCTTCTTCTTGTTTGTAATATTGTTTAATTCTAATAGAAATGTAAAGAAAATTGTTTTTGAAAGCATTTCAAACCTATGAAAAGTGCATTCAAAGGAGCGTAATCTCAAAAGAATTTTCTGATGAAAACAATTCATCTAAAGTATTTTCGAAGACATTCACTGAATGAATGTTTTAACACATTTTCAACTTTCTTTAAAGTATTAAGCAGGTATGCATCCAGCTGATTCAACCAACCTCTAGATTTTAAAACAGTAAATTCAGAAGAATAACTAAAACTAGGGTCTCATTTATAAAGTTGTTCTTTGCAAACAACACATTTGAAAGGTTAAAATTTTATTTTGCTATAAATCCACAAAGATAATAAATAATCTTATTAACAATTGTATATGTAATATTTTCAAATATTTTTCCTCTTGATCTAAAACATTTTTTGAAAGTACCCCAGTTTCAGTTATTTTGAGTTTATTTTCCCAATATAGAATTGTTGGCATTCTTTTGTTGTTTAAAATTACTTTAAAATCATCCAAAGATCGCCTTCTGCTTTTGACGGATGTAAAATGTGCAGTTTCGAAAGTAGGATGTTTTAAAAGTTTATACATAAACATACAGTAAAGTTGTAAGAATGTAACAAATGTCGGATGTGTATCTGCACAACCGGCTTGACGTACCGTGCCAAAAATTCTCTGCAACAAAAGTTTTATCAATGGCAGTGATGATCTAAATATATTTAAACACACACATACAAAGCTTCTAAATAAAACGAAAACACATATTTCTTGACATAACATTTTTAGAACAATTCATTCAAAAGCGACTTTCAAAATCTGTATAGCTATATACAAATAAAAGCCTACTAAATTATACCGTCATCAAAAATTATTTTGGTCAAGTCATGGATTTTACAATAATTGCCGTAGCTTGCAAAGTGCATTTATGTCAATTATTTTTGATCGTCAGAATTTATCAAGCAAGTTCAACTGAAGCTTTCCTGCTACTGTATTCCTAAATAGTTTTGGAATTACAATTTTACAGGATGCATAAATTTTATTATGCACCGTGCAATTTTATAAAACGTCGTTTTCCATTCTATGGCTGCCTTTGACCAAGATAATTTTTGATATCACGGTACAAAAACTTGTATTTATTACGACATAAATTTTAAAAACAATTTCAGCAGGAAGCGACATTCAAATGTAATGTACTTGTATGTATTGTAGCGTCCCTAGGTATCCTATCTTGAAAAGCGTAAATTGAACTTATTTGCAATAATGCAAATTCAAAAACAAAGCAATCGCTAAGTGATTTACTTGACTGACAATAATGTCACTATTACTAGAATTAATTGCCTGCCTTACTTGGACTTTCCGGGCAATAATTAAAACATTAAATTTATTTAAAAGTCTGATATTTAATTACTCCAAACCTCAAATCTGATCAAACGAGGTGGCCGTCTAGTGTTAGGTACGTTGCACTATCTAAATGAGATAGGCTGGATGAGGTACGTGTTGCATTATGAGGAGCAGGTTAAAAAATGAAACTACTCAAATTAAAATCAACGAACTTTAGCAGCGGTGGTTCAGCCCGTTAATCTACCATTATGAGAGAGAACCAACAATAAAACCCACTTTATTCATAAATAAGAAATTGCACAAGTACATTAATAAATCAAATAACACAAAAAAAAACAATGAAGGGTTAAATATATAACAAAACACCATTAAATCAGCTTAAAGTGCGTACGAAATTATAACATTAATAGAAAATGAATAAAAAGCAGTTTAGTTACACAGAAACACAATAATTAAAAAACCGTAACACCAAACATGTGGCCCTTTTAGAAACCAATCATGCCGATCTTTAAGTAAATACGCACATAAAATAATATAGCAAACTATGGTACATATAAAATACAACAATAGTAAAATTGCACAGGTAATAAGGTAAAGGCGAGGACAAATAAAACAGACAAGGAATTTACAAGTACCCAATTGTTTAGTGACAACTAAAGCACAAAATACATAAGTCACATTGTAATAAAGCACATACAAAGAGAAATCAGCTCGCAGGCAAATAATTCTACTTCAACAAACTGACAAAAACTCATTAAAACAAAGTGTTACAAGGGTAAGTTATAAATAAATCACTAACATCGTGACCGATATACAGGGTGTCCGCGGAGTACAACGGAGGATATCTCCTTACACAATAGGGATAGAAAAAATGTTTAAATACAAAAGTTTTCAGTAATCAAATCCACATTTAAATAAAATATTATCGTTTATACAGGTGTCTCATATGAACTGGAAGCATTCAACTTCATTTTTTAAATAGGACGCCCTGTACTTTATTACATTTTCTGATTTTCTATAAATTCTGAATCGGTTTTGTTAAGGTCTATTATCATCTAAAATTAATAGTTTTGAGATATGTAATGTTTTTAAAAAATCGCGATTTTCACGTGTCGTTGACAAAGGGTATACTTTTTTATTTGATATACTTAATGTTGATTAAGTAATAAGCTAACTTTTATAAAACGTGTCCTATGCCTATCTTTCATAGTTATTAAGTTATTTTAGTTTTAAATTCTATTTTACTTTCTCATATACGTAGGTATTGTAATCATGAAAAAACGACCTCAAGATTTTGATGATTCTGGACGTTTTCGAGTTCCCCGAGTCCGAAAAAGCATATTTGGAAAAATGTCTGTGTGTGTGTGTGTGTGTGTTTTGTGCGTGTGCATGTACGTGTGCGTGTGTGTCTGTATGTAAACAGGGTAGCGTTCGTACGCTTTAAGCTAGATAATTATTTCAAAATCGTAGATCTCTGTCAAATTATGGGATAGATCCGGGGATTGGAAGTGGCACTTTACCTTAACAAATTTGTGTCACCTTCACATAAACTACTCCAAAATATCGACGTATCTGTTTCAAATTTGGCGACACATCTAAATATAACGTTTCATCAAAATCTGTGTACCGGAAGTGGCACTTTACCTTAATAGTGTTGTGTCACACTTCAAATAAACTACTCTAAAATATGAACGTATCTATTTCGAATTTGGTACGAGTAAGTTATATTAGGTGACACCCTTAAATATGATGTTTGAACAAAATTAGTGTACCGGAAGTGGTACTTTACCTTAACCGATTTGTATCACGCAAACAGATCTTGTGAAATATTCTATTGGTTTAACAATCGCTTATGCGATTGTGCACAGACGTCTTGATTTTCATGTTCCCTTATTTAAAAGCGTTTTAACAGACACCTATTTTTATTTCATTCTACTATAATTGCGTTAGTGTACAAGAAAGTCTAGTAACCACAGTTCCGATTTTTAAGATACACACCTCAATTTCAAAATTTTATATTGGCCATGGTTGTCATGGAAACATTAATAAACAAATGTTTGTTTGACACTGACAGTTTAAAATTCAATTTAAACAATATTTAAATACTAAAATGAATTTTTCAAAGAAGAATTAATACAAATGATTTATTGCATTGGCGCATCCGACGGAAATTGTTTAGTAGCGAATAGAATTTACGCTCAAAAATTTCCAAATACAGAAAGACATCCAAATCGCTTGGCATTTGAAAGACTCAAGGAGAGGTTAGAAAGGAATAGAAAAATCAATTATGAATCAAATGGCGAACGATCAACCATCGCATCAAACCGGAAACTCAGTTACATATCATGCAAGCCGTCGTGGAAAATCCACAAGCGTCTTGCAGGCAAATCACACTGAACAACAATATCGGAAAATCAACGATAAATAAAATAATTCGCAAGCAAAAGTTTCATCCATACCACATCCAAGTAGTACAAGAATTAACGATCAGGATTTCATAAATAGGAGAATTTTCTGGCTTTGGGCATTAAATGAAATAGAGGAAAAACAGGACTTCTTTGATTACGTATCGTTTACTGACGAAGCTACCTTCCACAAAATGGATTTGCAAATCGTCATAATTTCCATTATTATAGTGATACAAATCCAAGATATGTGATACCATTAGACCATCAACATAGATGAACACTTAACGTATGGGCCGGTATTATTGGAACAAAAATGTTTGGGCCCTATTTTTTATCAAACTGTTAATGGTGAAACCTTTTAAATTTTTGAAAACGATTTACAAGATTACCTTGATAATTTACCGCAAACTTTTAGGTCAACTGTGAGTTGAATTGGTGAGCGCCTGCCCATTTTAGTGGTATTGTGCGTAATCATCTAAATTTGCAATTTCCAAATAAATGGATTGACAGAGAGGCCAATTTCTTGACCGTCTGGATCCCCGGATCTTGCAAAACTTGATTTTTTTGTGGGGATTGTAAAAATCAAGTTTGCCAGATATCTCCACAACAAAGGAAAACATGAAAGAACGAATAAGAAATGTTTTCAAAGCATAAATAAGAAGTGCTTCAAAAAGTAAGCAATTCTTTTGTTGAAATAATTTGTTTGTGTGAGGAACATCAGGGCAGACACATAGAACAATATGTTTAGTTATTTTATGATCTTTGGTTATATTGTTTTAAAATATCTAACTTAAATTGTTTTTTTCATCTTTTTTTACTTGTTATTAGTATTTTAGACCAATAAAATTGGTGTGTATTTTAAAAATAGATTCTAAAACTAAAATAACTCAATAATTGTGAAAGATAGGTATAGGACATGTTTTATAAAAAGTTAACTCATTATTTAATCAACATTTTTCCGTAAAAAACATGTCATTCCATTTAAAAAATTGAGATTTTGTGTTTTGAAAATTATGATCTTGGAATAGTTTTGGCAACACCTTGTATAATATTTTCAAATTTTATAGGAACGACAGTAAGTGTGTCTATACACTAGTAACCTGCAAAATATTTTCCTTTAAGGATATCAAATAAAAAAAGTATTCCCTTTGTCAATGACACGTGAAAATCGTGATTTTAAAAAGGAACATTAAATATCTCAAAAACTATTAATTTTAGATGATAATAGACCTTAATAAAACCGGTTCCGAATTTACAGAAAAATCAGAAAATGTAATAAAATATAGGGTGTCCTATTTAAAAAAATGGAGTAGCATGCTCTCCAGTTCATATGAGATCCTGTATAAACGAAAATATTTTCTTTAAATGCGGATTTGATTACTGAAATACTTTTGTATTTAAACTTTTCTTCTATCCCTATTGTGTAAGGAGATATCCTCCGCTGTCGCACTCCGCGGACACCCAGTATATAAGTATGAGTGCGTTAAAAAAATACCGTGCTCCTCTCTCTGGTTATACATTCACCTATACAACAAATAAAAACAATAAAAATAAAATTCGAGGTGTTGAATGGTTATCTGAGCTCGGGAGTGTGTACAAGCTTGGTAATTGCCTTTTACAATTAGTAACTAAAACGGTATCATATACTCGTTCGTCAGCCCACCTCTACCCAAATATAAATATAAACAAGAACCAACAATGCTAATTCGCACAATTACCAGAATGAGAGGGCCCTTTACTGCCGTTTATTTTAGCATATTTCCGCTTAATGAGTCCACGTACACGGCAATGTTTGATCATTTTAATACGTTACATAAGCTGGTAAAATGATCGGCTGCGAGCTTGCATTTATATAAAAATACATACTTACACTAGAATAAATATTTCCTTAATTGATCACAGACACAAATCATTAACACACGCGGTTAAACCCCGAAAGAAAAGACAACTTAGTGTTGGCGAAATCAAAAGAAAAATGTACATTAATTATTGCACGACATCTCAATTTTAAAAACATGCATTCGTCTGTAACAACCCTACATGTCTCTAGAAGTTTCAAGTAACAAACAAAGATATCTTTTGATAGCGGTCTGTACCGATAACATTACTTATTAAGCTAGTGACGTTTTTCCATTCAGAATCGGCGCATAAGAAATTACAATGAATCGTCACGCCCCTTCAGTAAAGCATTTTTAAGCGTGCACCTGCCACTCACCCCCAAATATGTGTTTTATAACCCCAGACAAGTATCAGTTACAACATTCTTTACATAAAAACATATATAAATTAAATCTTTTGAAAACATTAGCATATTACGACGTATTATCAAAATATTAAAAATCCACTAATTATCTTTTCTATCGTGGTAACAATGGCGATTTGACAAAAGTTTATTACAATAATAAAATTTTCGCAGTCTGCTACCTACAGTATGTATAATATATCTCTCATTTTCTTGTCACAAAGTGTCATACGTTATTAAGTTTGTCAATTGTGCCGATGTGTAGTAGTGTAGACGTAGTCTACTCATAAGTATATGCACAAATTCTGTGCAAAAAAATTACACCGGTATTTTGCCTAATTTGAACACAAGGGTTGGGCATGTGGAAGATACGAGTGCGATTATCATATAAAAAGCACAAATTATGTTATAATGTTTGCGAAGTGTCGGAATATCTAAGAAGATAAGCGCGCCAACTCTCGAGTTACTGTATCGTATAGGCCGCGACGTTGCATCTCTCTCATCGAGACGATGTAAGCATTTGTGAACCGAATGCATGCATGCGACAGGCTGGTCGAGCGTTCACCTATTGTATTATGCACCGTGATTTGTAATATATGTCCAAATAGTTAACGTTATTATGTGCAATGTTAATAATTACAAATGATCGCTGAATATTTGTCTTCGTTGGGATATTTTTACAATGATTAATTCATCACGTTCCTCAAAGTCTTCTATTTTTATGTTATATAATTCTTCTCGTCTACATTCACCAGCTATTCCCAATATCATTCCTACCTGGAAAAAATATAATAATTTACTAATGTATCTTTACTTTAATATGTAATCTACTACCTTGTGTGTAAGAAATTGTCCAATGTTATTTCCACAAAAAAATTATAATGACATGACATGACAAATTGTTATAGCAAAGAAATGCAAATTTTTACATTAAGACAACTTGATATAACGAGACTAATATACATAACTATGTGCATATCGTTATTTATTAAGTACATACTTAAATCTTTTTAATAACTTTAGTCGCACAAAAAACGTCATAAGCATCTCGAACATTAAGGACTACCAGTCTCAGACAATCATTGGAGTCGTCGCTTCGCTTCTCCTTCAAACAATTGTCTTCGATCGGTAAAATGCCCGTACTCTACTACATACTTAATATACTATTACCAACCTGATCTACCTTTAGAAAATATTTCCAACTGTGTGGCACTTCTGGTTATACCGGAAGTAGCTTTTAACTTCGTTATTTTAAATGGAACCCTCCATTATTTTGCCATTTTCGGATTCCTCGTTTAATTTTAAGGCCACTTTATGTAAAGCATCTTCTATTTAAAATTTACCTTTTCGGAGTTATTTCTGAAAATTAGGAAATTTTGCCAGCTACAGACACGGAAATCGGTGATGCGCCGTCACCGCTACGAATTTCGGAATAGGACTTTCAGGGTTCAAAGAGGACCTAATAAACTAGGTTGTGATTTCTTTGAATTCTAAAAAAGTCTTTCACAACTCCCAAAATATACCTCTCCATAAGTGGCTTACTTCAAATGAAATGTCCCCATTTTCTCAATGGCGTCGTCTTCAGAATCCAAACATCTACAACTTTTGTAAACATTAGCCTATCATTTAACGCAGCCGTATCTAAGTTAAAAAAATTGCTCGCTTTTGGGTCAAGCCTAAATATTTCTCGCTTGTCGTACCGCTGACGTAACGTTTGTCTGCACACTGACGTTTTCTTTTCAAAATATTTGATAGGTGCAAATCTTTACTTATTTGAGTCTAACTTGATCACTTGATGTATCAGTAGTTTAAGAAGAAGAAGAAGAATTTCAAAACTTTTTATACTAGAAAGAAAGGACGCTAACCATAAGGTAACTAATTGTTATATATTTACGTACTTAGCATTGTTTACACTGAACACAAACAGTAATAATGGTACAAGTATAAGATTATAGTAGGTACAACGAGTGAGTAACATAGGACTATTAAAGAACGTAACATATATTCAACAAACTAATTCTGTATTATAAGTGGTTTCCTATTAGTGAAGTTTATCGGCCTATTTCCACAGTTTATGCTTTTTGAGCGCGACGTCCTGAGAAGGACTGTTTTCGTACTTGAGTCGATCTCATATGTTATATATAATTTTTTCCCAAGCACTTGACTACTCTCAGATTCGAACTTGGTACCTTTCACTTACTAGTCTGACACCTTTACCGCTGAGCCACTGAGTAATCCTTTTGAACGCGACGTTTCAGAAGCGGACTCTGCTTCCCTCATCAGACTTAGTCCTGAGAAGGACTATTTTCGCACTTGAGTCGAATTCATATGTTATATATAATTTTTTCCCAAGCACTTGACTACTCTCAAATTCGAACTTGGTACCTTTCACTTACTAGTCTGACACTTTTACCGCTGAGCCACTGAGTAATCAACAAACTACATTCAATAATACAATACTATAAAAATAACAGCAATAATTCAGCAAACTTCGGAATAATATTTTTAAGATTAATGTTCTCTGCTAATTCATGTTCTATAGCTAATGTAACCGAACCGTTTACCCGATTCTGGGTGGTTGTGGAATGTAAGAAATTTAGAAGTAGAAGTAAGAAAAGTAGTGATAAGTTTTAATACCTAAATTGAATTTTGTTTTGCATTTACAAACCCTAAAATTGAAAATGATGCTGCAAGTATTCATCAAATCAAATCTAGATTCTAAAGAATCAATAGCTTGATCTATTGTAAAAAAATAAAACTCTATTTTAAATTTTAATTTCGGATCAGCGACAGGATCATGGCATGCTTCGTTAATAAGGGTTAACAGTTTTCCGTCGAATTCTGCGACTCGATTGTGTTAACTCGAAATCTACTGGAATGTCAACAACGACGGCGAGTTCCTTTGCATCACAGAGCATTTTATTAAAAGCCTCGTTCAAACGAAGATGCTTGAAAATAATTGTACACTTTTTTATTACCTCGATAGCAGATGATAAATCATAGGCTTTGGTCTGTAGTAGCTTGCTGATCGGATTAATACAATTTAAGATTGTATAACAAATTACAATGGAGCATAACAGTTTAAATTGTTTAATACAGGGCAACAGGCCAGAAACCTCACCTCTTATAGAAGTGTCAATTTCAGTATCGCCATAAATACTTAATAAAGCATCGTAAATACTTCCCAATTGATACTTTAAGGGTTTAGAGCTTCTCTCGACTTTCCCGAGTATCACTCAATGGTTTTAGAGACACCCTTAACGTATTTTAATAATGTGGCCCATCTAAAGATTGACGAAGCAAAAACAAATAAATTGTTTGAAGCATCTTGAAACAATTTTCGGCTTCTAAGGACGCCATTGCCATTTTACAACGACGACAAAATTTAATGAGCGGCTACTACTGAGCAATTAAAGTGCTCGTGGATTTATCGCCCTTATTCTAGGTTGTACCTCTGATTTATCTCCTCTTATATTGGCCCCGTTGTCGTAAGCCTGGGCTCTCATATCCTGCAAATTTAACCCCGATTTTACAAGTTTTTCAATTATTACATTTGAAATTTTTTGTCCTTTCGACAATTTTTGTTAGGATAAGTATGAATTTTCTTTTTAATACGTTCATAACAAAAATAGGTAACCTTGAAAAAACAAAAACAATAATCTATGTCAGATGGACATTTAAAATTTCTTGTCAGTTAGACGTTAATAGATGATAACTTAAACAAAATTCGAAGCTGCCCGCTTCTAACACAATTTAAGCATTTTCAGCCCTATTTAATTAATTTTTAAATTTAGTTTGCTTTATATTAAGAAACATTTTAAAGAAAAGTTATGTCAAATAAAATCTTCTTTAAAAAATATGTCTAAAAATTTTCTTATAAAATTAATCGCTGTACAGGCTGTCCCAAATTCGAGGGCAAGCATGGGGATCTCGCTTATTATAAGAGATAGGATACAGGTTTAAATTCGGCACTTTTGCAAAATTCGATGCCGAGTAATAATCTGAAAAGAAATTTGAGCTAACTCGAATGGATTTGGTTTTATGCTCAAACAACTAAAAAATTTGATTTTTGTTTTTCGCGTTTAGCTACCTTATTATTAGGAATTTTCAAAATTCGATTAAATATTATTAAGGCTACTTTTTACGCACACTACTAATAGTGTATTAAAAATATGCGACGTTTTGTTTATTCTGAACCATCATCAGGTTTATTTTTTCTTATCGGGGTTAAGACATATTTTTATGGCGTTGGATGGAGAATGTTATGCTGATTTTAGCAATATGTAACACTTCATGGTTTGATCGACTGCAAACTAAAATACTCTTAAATTAAAAACTAAATATTACATTATCACGATACCCATGAATCAAACAAAACTCAGGAGTTGGCTTTTGTCATGTCATTTTCTAATTGTAAAAAGGGTAATAACTGCAAGATCCTTCGTGTTAGTACTTTAAAATTTGCAAGTTTCTTTAGAATGTTTTCAAATTCAGAAAAACGAGACATGATAAGGATATTTTATAGCTGCAATAGAAATAGTGTCAGAGCAGAACAAAGATATTTAGAGGAATATCCGGAGAGGCAGCAACCAAACCAGAGATATTTTTTAAAATTAGACCAAAATTTGCGAGAATTTGGATGTTTTCAGAAACCTCGAAATGCATGTGTAGCAGACTAGACAGAGATGCCGAAGAAGAAATATTACATCAGGTATATTTTTAGTATTATACAATTATAAAATTAATTAACAACCAACTTTATCGATTTCACGACAGAGAGTTACTGACCGTTTATGTTACCATCGTTATGAGTGTACAAGAAAGATCCTTTGCAAGCATCTTTTATCCTATTAAATAGTTACAAAGCTTTGAGTCAAAATCGATCAGTCTTGCGAGCTGTTTATATAGAAATACATACTTACTAGAATACAATTTTAAGTTGATCACGTAGTACAAACTCTTAGCCATGGGGTACGGTAAGAAGACACTTGGTTGGCAATTTCAACCAACTTAATGTACCAAAATTACTGGAAAGATCGAAACTACTTGCGAATTTCACTAATGGAATGGTTTAATCGTAATAGATCTGAGACACTCAACTGGTCTGTTGATACATCCACGAATTAACAGGCTATATTATGCGAGGATCAATGTCTTCACAGGTAAACAACTTTAATGTGTGGTTGGAATCTGAGGATAGGCTTTGCACAATTCAATTTTACGGAGGTATCCTAACGTCTACAACGCTACCTGCGCATTTCTAACAACACGAAATATCAGACCTTTTGATCGGTCTACCGACTAATACGAAAGATGTGACTTTCCATTCTGGTGCTGAAATCGATCGTAGCTCCTCCTACATTAGCGTGCCTGCGATCAATAAGTGAATATCTTAACCCCGAGTTCGTTACAATTTTCCATGATAAATGGATGGGAAATATTGGACCACATTAGGATAGCACGTAAGTCCAGATATTAACCCTTATAGATTACTATCCTGTCAATGGGGTTATTTAAAAACTATGTATTACAATAATAAGATTTTCGCCACGCACACATATTAGAAGATACTCCATTTTGTAATAGGGTTGTTATATGAGACTTCGTCAAATGTCCAGTTAGTGTAACCATCTCTATAAGAAGCGTATACACAAATTCTGTAGAAGAAGAATTACGTTACTGTAATTCAAAGGGTTGAGGCAAGACTTGTTCGAACATTTATTATAAATAATTATTTATAATTGTTTGTCAAGTGTCAGTTATTTTGTTGTTAAGCGCTACTCGATAAATTTGCGTTGTCGCTATTATGACCGTGTTACATAGACATACTTGTTTGAGTTGTTTGTTAATGCTATTTTTTAAATTGTCTAAATGTTGTTTATTATTTATTGGATGTTCTAACGATGTTTGTAATAAATTCAAATAAGTAGAACTTTACTGTAATTATTCCTCTGGATCACAATGAAGGCGGAATCTTGTTCTTCGTGGGATATTTTCTACATTATTTTAGTTCGTCAAGTTCGATCAAATCTTCTATATTTAGTGTTATATATTCTGTCTAACAATCAGCACTAACAATATCTCCATCCAACGACATAAAAATAATATCTTAACCTCCATATGAAAAATAAAACCTGATGATGGTTCAAGAATTACAATCGTCACATAATATTTTTAATACTGCAGTATTTAGTATTGTGCGTAAAGAAAGGTTCAATAATGTTTAATAGAAACTTTTGAAAGATTCCTAATAATAAGGTGGCCAAACGCGATATTAACGAAAATCGAAATTTTTAGTAAATTTAGAGCATAAAACCAAATCCATTCGAAATTAGACTCAAATTTCTTTCAGAATTATTACTCGGCATCGAATTCCTAGCAAACATGTGTCTCGAATCGTAAACCTATATCCGTACTTTCTCTTATATACTACAACGATCTACCATTGCAATTTTCACTCGACATTTGGTACAGCCAACGTTTATAACTTCTATCTTAGTGAATCTTATTTCGCCGTTAAATTCGTGTCGTCTCAATAAATTGATAGCACAATTAATTGACATGTTTCATTGCCTATAATGTTACCTATTAGTTATATCTGATTAGAAATTTTACAGCTGTTTCACGGAAATCGGTTGATAACCAAACTGCTCCTAATTCGAAAGACTCGTCCTCGCGGCTCTAGAATGATGGAATAGATATTCGGATTGCTTAATTTCGTCAATAATGGGATTTAATGCAAAAATGCCTATAACAGGTTACGTTTTGGAGATATCCAATTTTCTCAAGGATAGTCTTGGAATCTATTACACTTTTGCCTATCTTTAACGCACCGTTCTAGAAAAATTGATATTGGATCACAATTTATGATGCTGCAGTATTCATGAATAATGATTCTGTAACAAATTTCCATTATAATATAAATCATTTAAAGTTTATCACTGGTAGCCATGAATGGCTAAACAATTTTGAATAAGCATTATATAGTTGTTGACGACAATACTAGAGCACTCGATACCAGATAATTTGTCTACTGCAGCAATGTAAGACTAAGTCGACTCATTGTCAATAGCTTTTATAAAGATTCGTTAACGAAGATGCTGACCAAATTGTTCCTTATTATCATACAGGTATATTTGGCATTGAATATGTATATTTTGATGACCATGTATCTTTTAAGAGTGTATACAATGAATGGTGCTTTCAACGTGTAAATCCTTCAGTGGAAAGAGAACTAAAAGGTTTAGGTTGACAAAAGGTGGCTAAGATCCTGGATAGGAATCTAAGTTAACCACAGGCAGGTTATATATTTTCTTTAGATGTTCTCGGAGTAGATCTTGCTAGATTTGTGTAATTATCGGTTACGGTTACCTGATGGACAGTATCCTTGTAATTTTAGTTTGAGTTTACTTCAGATTGGCACAAAACAAATCAATGTTTGAAGCTCTTGAAAATTTTGCTTCCTAGGTAGTTCAGTTAACCGACGACAAAATTAATGCCTGTTACTACTGGCAATTAAGTGCTCTGATTTATCTAGCCTTTATCTTCTAGGTTGAGCACTCAGATTAGCTTTTTGGCGTCAATCCTGACGCTCTAAAATACTACAAATTAAGATTATTAACAAAGTGTTTTAATGCTCAATCACCGATAAATATTGTCTTTCACAATTTGTTAGATAAATTATGATTTACTGTTTATCGTTCATTTCAAATGGACCCTAAATACAAAAGATAATGTATGCAATGGTATTCAGTTATAGATTGATTGAACAGTGACCGTAAGATGATAACTCTGATACTAAATTACACTGCTATACTACGCTTTGTGGAAGATTTTCAGCCCTATTGTAGATAATTTTTCATTTGAGTTGCGATTATTTAGCTTTTAAAGCTTAAAAGTGGATGAGGTAAATTGTCTTTGAATATATTTGAATAAAAATTTTCTTAGTAATAATCGGTACAGTGTCATTACGGGCGCATGGGATGCTACCTTCACTTTAGTAGGATACGAAATTCTGTCACTTTGCGAAATCATACTGAGTAATTCAGATCAAAATTCAACTCAATATTTGGTATTCAATACACTAATTTGATTGCTTTCCTTTCTAAATTGGAAATTTTGATGAAAGTTCGTTAAAATAATAAGTCATTTTAAAAATAGTAAAAATAGCCTTCATCCAGAAAATTCTAAGAACCATCAAGAAGCTTATATATTTGCCATTAATTGTAAGATATTTTTAGGCTCGATAGAACCCTTAGCTGCCATTAGCGATGTTGTAAATTAGGTTTGATCGATGCACAAAGTCCTTAAACATTTTAATTATGAGTACATAATTAAATTCCTCGGATGAGCTTTTGTTTCTTAATTATGTACGTCATAATCCAATTTCAAGATCCTTGTGTTGTTTTAAATTATGCAGTTCTAGCAATTTTTCAAATCCCTCTGAAACAACATTATTAGTTTTTAATGCATAGAAATAGTGTCAATTAAAAAATATGTAGAGGATAGTCGCGGGACAGATCAAAGTCCAGATTACTTTTTAATTATGACGTCATAAATCGAAATCCTGGGCCATTGTTTTGGCAGAAATTTCGAATATGTATTCGTAAGAGACTAACATAATCCAAGAAGATATTAGGCCGGCTATTTGAGTACTTGCTCTTATAGAATCTTCGCCACTACTGTTATCAGGCAACTTATTTTGATTTTAATTATGAGTCATAATTAAACTGTATCACAGTCCTTATGTTTTAATTATAATCAAAGTCCTCCGACATTTTGAAATTATGAGCTAACTAATTGAAAAGTAGCCCAAATCAATTAATGCATCGATCAACAATCAATCACATATCATAAACAAATTTTAATTTCGTTCGCAATTTTCACGTATAATATTAGAAATAAATTACTTAAATACGGTTTTCCCAATCATTACTACAATCAAAGTAATTTTTCATGAGTGCATTTCAGTTATGTAATTTAATCTAATAACAACTATGTCTATTAAATACAATTATATCGTGCTGCGGGAAATGCACCTCTAATGTGCGTGAGAACTAAGGTTGACCTTCACTTCCAATTATTGAGTAATAACTTAACGTAGCCTTTAACTATACAAATTCAGACCTCTTATGTTCGCTAAAGAAAAGGACCTCTAATTACCATAATTACGTAAGGTTACTCATAAGTAGCTACGATAATACACTTAATATCTTAACGCAATTTCTTTGAGTAAACTGCTGATGGAATTTGAAATGGTATCATTAGGTGTCCTTATAAGGATTCTAGATACCACACCATGATTCAGATTACATCTCTCTATTAAAACCATCCTGTTAGTAAGATCACGAAAATAAGAAGATTACTTCAGATTGGTTGATAATGAAATCGCAATTCAGCTGAACATCAGAAACACGTTAAAATGTATAAATGAATATCGCTTACTCTATCTGAAGAGACTTTTCAAGGCTTTATTAAGAGCAATGCTTATTGTTGCCCTTGTATCCTTTGTTGTACATCAAACATTATCGATTGTCAGCAAACCTGTTACTCATTTTTAGTTGTTTGTTAAGTTTTTTTAATTCAAAATAGTATTTCTACTATTCTGATGTTCTAACGGTTATAAGCACATGTATAGGTAGATGCTGTAATTATTCCTGTGACAGCTATAGGCAACTTCGTTCTGTCACTTTAGTTTTAAATTTAAAATTGTGTGCGGTCCTATGCTAATCGCATACTTCTCCATCCACGACTTCATTTCTCTACTCTCTCATACTAAAACTACTCTCATATGTTCAATATATATATATATATATATATATATATATATTATATATATATATATATATATGTATATATATATCCTTGTCTCTAACTCAATCAAACCACTCCAATCAATAAGTCATAGTCAAAATCAGTCGCAATTTTGTTTTTAATTATGACGTCATAATCAAATTCCGCAGAGATTTTGTTTTTAATTATGAGGCATAATCAAAGTCCTCTGCCATTTTGTCTTTAATTATGGAGTGATAATCAATTTCAGCGGCCATTTTGTTTTCAATTATGAGTCATAATTAAATTGTGGAGGTAGTCACGTGGGAAGGGGTGGGGGCATGTCAAATTCCAAATATTTTAATTATGAGTCATAATCAAATTAGGCGGTCATTTTGTTTTTAATTATGAGTCATAATGCAAAACCCGCCGCCATTTTGTTTTTAATTATAGCCATAATTAAATTGCTCGGGGTAGTCGTGTAACACGAAACTACGCAAACATGCAAACACGCAAACACGAAAACACGTAAATACACAAACACGCAACCGCGAAAACACAAACACGCAAACACGAAAACACGCAAACACGCACGCGCGCACGCCCACTCACGCGCACACACCCACGCACGCACACACATACGCACACGTGCGCGCACACATACACGTAAAATTATTTAGGTTAGGTCAATATATGTACAATATTAGGTTAGATTAATAAACGCGCGATTTAACCGCGTATGTTAACGATTAGTGTCTGTGATCAAGTAAGGGAATATTTATTCTAGTGTAAGTATGCATTTTTATATTCTTTTTTTTTATGATTGTGGACCTGAACAGGCTAAGTTGGAGGATGGATAGAGGTATAATGAATTGCCAATAGATGCCTATGAACAGCTACCTTAAATTTTCTCATATCATAAGTGAGGGAAAAGCAGAAACTAGGGAGATCATTACAGAGTTTAGAAGCCGTGTAGAAAAATGTGGATTGCGCCCGTTTGGTACGACAAGTGGAGATTTGTACTGCATACTGATGATGTGAATGAGCGAAGCGAGTATTTCTCGCAAAGATAGCCCGAGATGGTATCAAAGAATATAATTCAGCAGCACAATAGCCGTTGTAATAACGATAATACAAAGAAAGAACTGAAACCATCCTTCTATGCTCAAGGGACTGTATGTGAGAAGTTACGGACAGGTCATTTATAAGCCTAATCGCTCTCTTTTGAATACGATCAACGATATCGAGAGCGTATTGGGGAGCACTAACCCAGAGGTGAGAATTATATTCCAGATGAGGCCGAATTTGGGCCTTATACAGCAGAAGTTGTCGAGAGGTAAAGTACTGCTTAGATCTGTACAAAAGCCTATTTTACGAACAGCTGTTTTGGAAACTGATAGAAGATGGTCAACCCATGAGAGATTTGAAGATAGTCATACCCAACAGAGTAATAGAGTCTGAAAACTTAAGAACTGGGCCATTCATACTTACAACAGGAAATGATCGATCTTTTTTGGCGGACACAAGACAACACTGAGTTTTGTTAGCATTAAATTTAACTAGATTATTGCTTCCCCATTCGAGAATACGTTGAATGTCTTTGTTGATTGAATTTGGCATTTCGGCTTTAATTTCTTGATTTGACATAGAAGGTGGATTATCGCTATGAGTAGACTGAGATGAACTACAGTGAAGAGTGCTATCGTCAGCAAAACAATGGATGGGGTTAGTTGTTGAAGAAATAAGGCCATTTATGTACAGCAGAGAAAGTGTAGGCGCTATAACTGAAAGCTCGCAGCCAATCATTTTACCAGCCTATCTAACGTATTAAAAGAACCAAACATTGTCTTGCAAAGGTATCTTATTCGTAGGCGGACTCATTAAGCTGGAATCTGCTAAAATGAAAAAGACAGTACAGGGCCCTCTCACTCTGGTATTTGTGCGAATTAGCATTGTTGGTTATATTTATATTTGTGTAGAGGTGGATGGTGAATGGGTATATGATACCGCTGGCTATTAATTGTAAAGGGCAATTGCCAGTTGGTACACACTCCCAGGCCAGACCATTAAATACTTCGAATTTTTATTGCTATTGTTTTTATTTGTTGTATAGATGAATGTGTAACCTGAGAGAGAAGCACTGTATTTTTCTAACGCACTCAAACTTGTACATCGGTCACGATGTTATGATTTATTTACAAATTACCTTTGTAAGGCTTTCTTCTGTCACTAATTGTGATGGGCAATTGCCAAGTGGTTACATACTCCCGGTTCCAGATGATCATTAAACACCTCGAATTTTATTTTTATTGTTGTATAGATGAATGTGTAACCTGAGAAAGGGGCACTGTATTGTTCTAACGCAGTCAAACTTGTTCAACGGTCACGATCTTCGTGATCTATTTATAACTTACCCTTGTAAGGCTTTGTTTTAATGATTTCTTTGGTCAGTTTGTTTAAGTAGAATTATTGGCCTGCGAGCTGATTTCTGTATTGTGTGCTTTATTTATGTACTTATTTACTTAAAGACCGACATGATTGGTTTTTAAAGGGCCACATGTTTGGTGTTACGTGTGACTACTTATGTTTTTTTTATTATTGTGTTTCTGTGTAACTAAATTGCTTTTCATTCATTTTCTGTTAATGTTATAATTTTATACGCACTTTAACCTGATTTAATGGTGTTTTGTTATATATTTAACCCTTTCATTGTTTTTTTTTGTGTTCTTTCATTTATTAATACACTTGTGCAATTATTTATGAATAAAGTGGGTTTTATTGGTGGTTCTTTCCCACAAGAGTATATTAACGGGCTGAACCACCGCTGCGCAATGCTCGTTGATTTTAATTTAAGTAGTTTCATTTTTTTTACTTCCTCTCATGATGCAATACTTACCTCATCCAGCCTATATAATTTAGATAGCCGAACGTACCTACCACTACACGACCACCTCGTTTGACCAGATTTTAGGTTTGCGAGTATTTAAATATCAGACTTGTAAATAAATTCTAATGTTTTAATTATGCCAGGAAAGTCAAAGTAAGGGAGGCAATTAATTTGAGTAATAGTAACATTATTGGCAGTCAAGTCAAGATAAATCACTTAGCGATTGTTTTGTTCTTGAATTTGCATTATTGCAAATAAATTCAAATTACGCTTTTCAAGATAGGGTACCTGGGGGACGCTAGAAGCGTTGAAAAGTTGTTTTGAGGTTAAAAGTGAATAAAAACAAGTAATTTTCTGCCAGTAATTTTAAATCGTTTGAAAACAAAACAACACGTGCACTTCCCAGCTGATCGCGCGCGACGGCGGCCAAAGTTGTATTTGTACCTACTATTACCTACAGACAACTGCTGCGGGCTGCGTTATGTAGTTTCGCGTGCTACGCGGAATGGCAGCATTCAAATACACGGGCTTTAACAGTTAACAGTTTAGATAGTGTGAACCTGAGCGGTATTACCCGCTGAGCACCATTAAGCCGCTCCCCCTACAAGAAGAAAAGTTATACGAACCTAAAGTGAATTTATTTTTATAGAAAAAGCCTACCCATAAGAATATAAGCTATGCTCCTTTGCACTCTCACACTTTAATTATTATTACAAGATATGTGGTTCATAAATTAGTAAGGATACTGCAAAGCGTATTCAGAGAGTGCAAAATATTTGTTTGCGGATTATATTATATTATATTTGGTATAATGAAAAATGATCGTAATTTCCGCTACCGATAAGATTCGCCTACTATAGTAGTGGCGGGGAGAGGTGTCTTATGGAGGACTCGAGAATGGGGATATAATTATTACTGTGAAATGCATCTGTTCCCTTTATCTTAGTGCGAAGTTCCCACTTAAAGAAAGACGGGTTATAATATACGTCTGCTATATATTTTAAATGCAGGACTTAAAAACGTATGTCGATTCTAAAGTTAATGCGCATGACGCTGTCAGATGTCTCTTGCCTATTTAACCTCAAATTATTCTTCGTATTTCGTTTCGTATAATCGCATCGTGTTTTGTAGTTACAATACTTTATCTTTCGCTTCGTAATTTATTAGTTTCAATTACATTTGTAAACAACAGTTTTTTTCAAAACTATTATTATTAATATTCACTATTACGAGGTAAGTTTATAATGCAAAATTAATCAATTTCCAATTAATTGAATGCATTTATTTATTTTGCAGCAAATAATGATGTCATTAAAAGGTAAATCTTTGAAAATCCAAACTCAAGTAATATGAAAATGTAAACTTTCACCATTCACATAATAAAAAACTTATCTTTTTTGGTTTTTTTTTAATAGTGTATTTTAAATTATACAATCTAAACGTTTCGATAACACTTACAGTTATCTTCGTCAGTAGTAATATTTGTTAAAAATTGTAAACAATTTTGTCAAAGTTGAAAAATTAAAACATAAACATCAGCCTGCTATCAACACAATAGTTTGAGTAACGTATAAAAATAAAATTGTAAAATTAAATTTTAGTAAAGAATAACTAGGTCATTAAAAATTAAATATTGTTAAACTGCCTTAAAGATGACAAATCAGAACACTCTCTACGGCGAAAGCTAACAATGCAATTTGTCAGCCAAAAAACACATCTAACAAAATTTAATCAAGTTATAATGTAAGTGTAAAGTTGTGAAATCTTAAATGTTCTTTAATTTTTCTTGTAGGTTTAAAAATAGTCCTAATGCCATATTTAATTAGGATTTTTTCAATTATATTTGTAACATTAGCTATAAAAGGAAGAAAAGCAGTACCAACATTAAGAACTGATTTTTATTTAAGGTTACGCCTAGGAGATGTAATAACATTATTAATATCTGTAAGTGAATATCCATTATTTTGTAAGAATGTTGTTAAAAATTTATATTCATCCTTCAAAAATTCAGGGTCACAAATTCGTTTTGGTCGATCTACTAAAGATTTAATTACACCAATTTTTTGACGTGGATGGTGGTTGGATAATTTATGAAGGTATCTATCAGTGTGTGTGCTAATAAAAGTTCTAAAATTAGTTACGATCCTGTCTTTTTGCATGAGACGTGGATTTCTAGTCGAGGAAGCGTTCGAAAATCATGGCATGATAATGATTTGAAAAGCACAAAAAACAAACCGCTGGGAGAAGTGAAATGGTAATAAAATAGTCCGATTTGTTAAAAATATTCTTAATCGAACAAATTTTAGTTTTAACGTACTGAGTGCTGGCAACAAGGATGGTTTTATACTAACATGTTTTATCAAATTTACAAAAATCAATTTGATATTTTCGTACAATAGACACAGTTACCATTCGATAATTAAGTAGAATATTACCTTCAAAATGAGTTTAGAAGAAAGTCTTTTCCAAATTTTAAGAAAACACAAGCATTTATAAATGTCTGCTGAAAATGATTATTACCAAATTGCTAGGATTTAAAGTTCAGAAAAATTACGCAATTGTGAAATCGATAGTTGGAGAAAGAAGATCTTCTTCAATTTTAAGCAAACAACTTCCTCATCGAGATTAGATATGCTGCAAATTGTGAATTATTAACAAAACGTTGCCAAGATTTACAGTTCCAGAAGAATGTATACGCATTGGTGAAGATCGTCATTACAAGTAATGGGACTTGCAATATTTACTTTACCTCGTATAAGAAATTCAACCCTAGTGGACGTTAAATACTGAGGAAATGTAAAACCTTATAATCAAAACTGTTGGAAGAAGGCTTCGAGGTGACAGAATGTTATATCGCAAGTGAAGTGATTGACATTTTAATACCAAGATGCCCAACTGATTTGAACTGTAAGAGCAAAATTAGATTTAGTTCTTACATTGAAAGAATTATGTAATTAAATAAACGCTAGAAATGTAAAACCTCTAGGTTTATCAATGTCGTTAAGTATGAAATGATAGTATATATGAAGTGATGACTTTATATAATTATAAATGCCAAACTTAAATGAGATTTTAAAATGGTTAATTATTAATAATAATAATCTATTACTTAACATCAATAAGTGACATTTATTATGACAAAATAGTTAATTATAAGTGGCTTCGATACTAAATTACAGTCTTGACATTCTTTTGATGATATGAATCTGATCGATATAAAATATCATATATATACAAATATTTCATTATCGGATACTGTAGCTAATATTATATTATATTGAAAATATATTAATTAATTTGTAAAACTAGATCCAAAACTGACGATTTTTTGAACATCTGGGTTTGATAATCGTATTAACTAATATGTAAATATCATTTTTAATATATACCCACACGTGACTTTAGTATGCCAGTTATTTATAAGTGCTATACAGACTTAAACTAAATTACAGTACTTTATCTTATAGATGAAGTGGATTGTAAGACTTAAAACTAATCTCCGAATATTCAACCAATATTTTCATTTAAATTAACACGCGGCTAAATTTGAAAACTAACTGCTAGAACATTGACGATGTTTTATTGAAGTATTCCAATAATTACTAAAACTTATGACCAATAACGACATTTTGACCCGTCTGTTTGAATAATCGTTAATACATGCTTGTACTAATATGATTTTAGTCATATGACTACCTCACACTCGGGACTATACTGCACAAAATAAATTATGCTAAACGAGACTATAAATCTCGTAAATGTTTTCAATTTATACATAAAACAATATATGCGACATGAAGTGAATAGAATTGGGATATTTTAGTACAAATCTTAAGGATACTAAATCCGAGTATTGAACAATAATCTATTTCAATGTAGAATATTTATGTACAGCACGGAACTGTAATTATTTAAATCAGCACTCTAGATAACATTGACGTGTAGAATATATAATTGTATATCAAAATTGATAGAATTGTATGAACACGTAAATAACTGTACAAATTTAGTTTTGGAATAAAGTCTTAGAAAAGATGCTGAAGTTACTAAAAGTATGAACTCATACAGTACTAAATTTCGCCGCCGACTTAACTCCAAGAATTTTTATCTGTGGTACTACTTTAGTACTACTACAGATATTGGTTAACTTTTTTAATTGAAAAAAGTACTAATTTCTTATACCTAACGATCGATTTAATAGGCAAAATTAATTTCATACCACATAATGTCACAATATATGTTGTAATTAATTGTACATTTATCAATCTCCAACGTTCCTATAACGCTATTATTTAGTTACCAGCAACAATATACTTACCAGATATTATAAGACAACGTAAATGACCAGCACCAAGCGCTATTATCGAATAGTTAACTCGAATAGTTTAAATAATTTTTAATTATGTAGCATGCACAAAGACTGTTATCTAAACTGTGAGCTATTCTTACTTTAACATTGTGTTTCAAATTTTCACAAAATAACTTTCACATGTTGAAAATTAAAAGCACGTTACAGTAATTCTTAAAAATTTAAGTCTTCGATGTAATTAAATGTATTAATTATAAAGATAGGTGTATAGTTGAAATTATAAATTCGATACGGTTATCTTTTATCAACAGCGTCAAATCACTTTTGGTTTCTACACATTTATATGCACGAACGTTATGACGTACAAGAAATTTGTATCGTGTTAACGATGACTTTAAAGTACCTACACTTACTTAAAAGTATTGGTTCAGCTTTAGTCAAGTTAGAAGAAGAGTGCAAATGTGATCAGCATGTCTACATAAATAGCAAATATCGATTCAAATTATTCGACAAACGGATCAATTTTTTACTCAATAATCGTTTTAAAAATGTTCAAACGATCATAAATTATAATTTCATCTATTGACATGTAAAAATTAACATTACTAAAAGTACCTAAACGATTATGAAAACAATTTGCGCAGAACCGAATACCTACATAGAATATTAATAACAATATGTAAAATGTGACAGTCCTAATTAGTCGGTTCTTCATCGAACTTACATCAGTTAAATGAAATTAGTATTTTTACAATATTGACAATTATTATTCAGTGTATTTGTAACTGTTAACTAGTATTGTCACAAAAAGAATTCAGTTAAGAAATTGAAAATGATAGGTATTCTTTAGTTTCGAAAGTCGTTTAAATTTTAATTTTACACAAAAGACGAACTTTACTTCACAAACTGATTTAAATTTTAAAACTGCATTAAACACTTTCATTATGACGACATAAAATTTTAAGTTCGTAAAATCTAAAATGACAATGTTAAATGCCTATAAAGTAATTAAAATATATTGGAAATACGTATGTAGCATTACCACTTGATACTTTCCTTTTAATTCGGTATAGCATTGAAATGCTATAAACTTTAAAGAGGATATTACAATTTTCTTTAGTTGATTCTGATAAGTTATGGAATTCGTTAGATATTGTTGTACATAAATAGAAACTTTAAAATGCCGTGAAGAGTTTAAATAACTTGTCAGAGTTATTTTAATGTTTACAAACTTCTAGAAAAGAGATAATTGTTTGGCAAGTTAGCATGTTTCAGAACATCAGTGGGAAAGTGAAATATGACGAATCTTAAATATCAACTAGATAATTGTATATCACAATATGCAAAGAGCATGTTACAATGAGCGTACAATAAATATTTCATTATAAAGGATTATTGATAGCACAATGTACTATTATAAAATATTGTAATAATCGGGTTTAAATATTTAAATGAACTGCAATACACACACTTTGCGAATAAGTAAATAGCGATATTACATATTTACAATTTAAAAAATAATTGTACCAAAATATCATAAATGACTAATTTCGGTTGTGTTCCTTACATAAATTAGATATTTAATAAGAGTTAGCTTAAACAAATGGTTTTATTGAGATGTAAGTTATAATATTTCAAATAAATTCAGACAATTATTCATTTACAGTTATGGTTGTAATAGTTTCAGATGATAGTGTGAAGGAGCAATGTAACCGAATCAGTTAAGAACCATTACAATCAATCGCGTATGATAATGCACCAAGTCATTCCCTTGTGGAATAGGAGCATCTTCTAAATGTTGGAAATAAGTTGATTTACAAAACTAGTGACAAAAGATAGACCTTTACTGTTACAAGTGACTAAAGTAGATAATTTAATCTTCCTTTGGAAAGGATATCTTGCTAGTTAAAACAGTGATTTACACTTATGACAAAAGATAAGACTTTTAAAGTACCTAATAGATATATTAATCTTGCCAATAACATGCTAAAGTAATAAAATCGTATTGATGACATTATTACATGAACATAGGCCATTCTTTTCAGATTACTCATACATTGGAATTGAATGCCATTAAGAACATTGTTGCAATCATTTTATTATAACGAGACATTGATAAGATGATATTCTATGATAGTGTATGCATAAGTTTGGGAAGTCTTTGAAACAATGTGATGCTATATTTGGAACAATACAATCTGAACCCAAAAACTTGTTTTAATGTGTCACGTGAAACTGTTAGATTAATAGTGGAACTTGTCATAGTTATCTGTCGTGGGAAGTGATTTACGAAACAGTGATGAATATGACAGTGATTAGATTCTGGAATTGTATAGTGTCTAATTATAGTAAACAGTGTTTGCAAAGAACAAACGGTGAAAATTTCAGTTTTGAAATTTTGATGAAGTAAGTCTCTTTTTATGTAAAATGAATTTAAAACCTTCAACCATAAGAATCTTCAATTGTATAACTAGAATTGCTCATTTGTGAAATATGTACATAGTTCAAAGATAACTGATTAAATATATATCACAATTTTAAAGAATTATTTAAAATGCAATTTGATAGTAAACCATTTTATAATAAATATTGTTATTTTATGTATCGGGTCATCTAAATATGTTTTAATGTATAGTACTTTCGAACTAATGTTTATATCACTTATGGAATTAATTTATTAGTGTATTTTAGAAAATGGGTAATTTATTCAGTGTTAATTTAAGTTAAGTTTTAACATTTTCAAAACACATAAATAGAACAATTTGAAGTACCGTGTTAAATGAATTTGCATTTAAGTAAAGCATGTAACAAATGGCATTTCTATCTAACGAATGACCTAAATTAACCTATCGTTCGAAGACAAGTCGTTCATTATCCATAACAGCAAATTTCTTTCTTTGATGCAATATTTCATGTAAAACCTAAGATTGCAATGTAGACCAACAGTTTGAAGAAACCATTCATAATCCGATATGGATAATCACCTATAATTTCAACTATGTGGAATTTAGATTCCATATAAAACTAGTAATTGATTTAACTAAGTTACTTTTAAACGCAAACATTCAATTTAACTGTACCATACCATAAAATGTCGCTAATTGATTTAACTTTTAGTTAATGAGAATGGCCCTATATAGGTAGATTTAGTTTAAGTTTTGGCATTTCTAAAGCACTGACATTCAAGTAACCTAATTTTATTTGAATCGCTGTGTGCCATGACACCTTAATTTCTAGTGTTAAGAATGCACATATTTATCGAATTTCATGTTATTACTAAATACAAAAATACGTTTAAGAATGAGACCTTGAAAACATGATTGTGATCCTTCACAATCCGAATCTCTTTCGTCGAATTAATATGTGATTTCAGAGATAGCATCTTCACCGATAATAATACTAAATGTTAGGAGTTTTAAATCATCCTTATAGTGACATTTAAAAAATGTACCATTATACTCAATACCAAGATTTTACTTTTGAATGTCACGTGAGGCCAAACTGGTAGATTTAGTACCAAAGTTATACTAAAATTCGTCGGTGATTGATCTTAATTATAATGAATAGGCACTTTACATGGCTAATGAAAATTATCGATGATGTTATAATTATGTTTAAACATGCCATGCAGTTTGCTAACATGTATATCTAAATAAAAACGACATTATTTTTAATGTGTATGTAAAATTGTTGTTGAGTACCATAAGTATGCGCTTTTGATAATGCAGTAATGAGTTTCAACAATTAATAATATGTTTCATAGTCGAATAAAAGATTTAATCCCTTCAATCTTAACTGGAATAATCACTACGTTTAGTAAAGTTTACAATTATATGTGTCATTGCATGTGAACATGTCACATAAGTAAAAATTTACGCCTTTTAAACCAATACATTGTAAATATGCTATGATTTTAGACAGTAGATATCTTAAGAATTTTATGCTAATTAGGTTATCATAATCGTAGTAGTTTGGCTCGACAATTACATAAAATCGCATATTTTTGAATAGTAAGTATTTCAGTTTAAATTCAACAATCTCTAAATGTTTAGCTCATACCAAAATTAAAATACTTAATGTCTATATATGTTAAAGTTTAAATAGAACTTGCAACTATCCACCTCAGTTTAATATTAGTTAAAAATGTAATTATTCCTTAAAACTTTATCATTACTAATAAGGATAAATTGTTGATAGTAACGTCTTTGCATAAATAGATATTAGATAACAATTTATTGAATGATCATTTAATCCACGAATAGAGTTTGTCTGGTCTAGGTTTTAGCCGAAGACCTAAATAACTATCAAGGGATTAAGAATCTTGCAATCAGTGTATCTACATTTTTTGCGACTATCGCTGAGGTAATATAGTAAAAGTTTTTATTTTCTGAAAATTAAAATATTCATCCATGATAAATTTAACATGTTTAGAAAATACTTTACAAAGATATACACTTTCAAGGCTAATGAAATTTAATGAAATTTTAAAATCCCAGATTTTCAATCCTAACTAATGTACTAATTGATTTTTAATCTGGATTTAAAAGATAAACTTAGTCCGAAATGGGGAACGTCAAATAATCTTTTAATCACAATGCAAAATAAAATTAAATACGAATAAAAGTAATAATTGACCCAAAGACAGTGTTTTAATTATGAATGATAATAGTGAAAGTGTGCATTTTCATAAATCATGCCACCAAATATGTAGCCATCATCCAACCAATCATGCTGGTAGTTAAAGCCCGTGGGAATCACACGTCCCCTTTAAACCCCCCATTTTAGAAAAATATTAGTTTAAAAAATATTCAATTATGCGTATCATAAGTGGTTCAAGAAAACCATATAACTTTAGTGAAACCACATTACTAATAAAGCATGAGAAACTTACGGATTTACCTTTAGCATCTGAAAAGTTTCAATAACATTCAGTTTCACCTTAAAATATTTTAGCTTATGCCTAAATCAGACTACACAGAACAAAAATTATCAAATCTTAACATCATTAACAAAATTAGATTTTCTGTGATAAGTGTTTGTTATCCGACTGCAATATCAATATTCAGTGTGCAATCTAAAATATGAACGAATCCGTTTGTAACCTACAACACCTATTTCAAATTTATAAAATATTCAAAAAAATTCCCCTGGATTTCAAAAATTTTCCTATTCATTATTTTGTTTAAGAATAAAATATTTTTTCACCTGATGGCATCTTAAATTGATCATTAGCTATAGAAGTCCACACTGAATCATTTCTTTAGGCAATCATTTTCTTATATTTTCATTTACATGTATAACTATGGTTAAAATGGAACGTTAAAGAAAGTCTTTCTACCTAAACTAAATTAGCACCATGTGATTTTTTTAACTATTATGTTATAAATGCAAATCTATATTTATTGTATATTGGGCATGGGAAATAAAAGCATTATTATACACATAGGGTGGCAAGAACATGACAATATGCTAATTCATTTGAAGGTTTTGCAAGAAACATGCCGTTTAAAGTACAAGCAATGCTTCAATAATTATTTATCATCAATAGTGTGACAATATTTGTAACGTAGCTCGTTGTAGTCCAACTACATCACTACAACAATCTGAATTTATTTCTTCATGTAAACTCATTATTACATTCACCAAGTAATATAATGAAGCGACATGTCTTCAAAATCATTACTTCCCTGTAATTTACCCCAATAGTGCTTACTTGACGTTAACAATGATTTGAAACTTTTTGCTGCATGTTAGTCGCACTTTGAAACATGCTATAAATTACTTACTTTGTATTGTAATGAAACTGGTGAATTTTTATTTTATTATAAATGTAACTTTTATGATTTCATTCATCTGGCTATTAATAGTCAACTCTGGAAAAAGTGTTTAACAATATGAAGCATAGAATAGAATTGTTGTGAACATAACAGTGGGAATATTGAGCAATTTTTATACTTTATTTAATAAAATGTTAACATAACTGTGCTTAGTGTAAATGTAAAATTTGCTGCAAATAGATTTATTTGTAAATTAAAAATAAATGATTAATTTAGAGATTGATATTACATACACCATTGGAATTAAATAAATGACCATGTATAATTACCAACCTTTAAAATTTTTTGTTTTGTGGGAAATTGAAACTGTCATCAGTATTAAAGAATCGTCTGGTATAACATTAAATTAAAAATTTTAAAAACCCCGGACAAAAAATTTCATTTTTAAAACCTCTAAAAGAAAAACAAATTTTTGTGAATCAAACCACCTTCCAAACAAATCAAAACTTCTAAAAATTGGAAAAAAGGCTATTCCAAGTCGACTGAAGAAATTTTTCATGGAGTTGGGTTACTGTCTCGTGGAATGTGTGACAGGTAGTCCTGTCCTGTTGATACCACACATTGGCTGTATCCACTTCACCCAGAGCAGCCCATAAGTTGTTTCTGAGTATGTCACGATAACGTTCACCGTTAACTGTTATTGCATTACCGTCGAGGTCTTCAGGAAAGAAGAGGCCGATCACACCATCTGCCTATAAACCATACTAAACTGTGGTTCACAGTCTTGGATCACTTTAGGGTGACCTTGACCCCAAATGCGGCAATTTTGTCGTTTAATGAACCCAGACAGATGAAAATGTGCCTTGTCACTGAGGATTATTCATTTTGTAAAATTGTTGTCCTCTTCTTGATTTGTGAGAATCCACTCGGCGAATATTCTCCGTTGATCTGTGGGTTTAAGACATTGCGTCAACAGAATTTTGTATGGATGCATATGACTAAAATTCTTTGGAAATATGCAAATGATACACGTTCCTTCTTTGGGAACCGCGCCATGGCAACTAAGATCCTAAAACACAAACAATTGACCAAGTAATCGGAATGACAGTTGATATTTGAAGTAGTAAATACAGCACTGTAAACTTGACAACAACAAATTGCCACTCAATTAAAAAATGTCGTAATATATGAAAGACCCTATACAGTGTTTTAAGGCATGTTCAGCTACACAAGATTTTTCTGGTTGACTCAATAATGTTCAATGATTGCAATTTTCATTGTTTGTTGACATTTGCAAACACGTTTATTTTTAATGGCGATAAAATATGAATTTGAATGCATGATTTTTTACCCACAATATTTTTAATCTTTGGCATGTTGACGCAAATGACAACGTGAAAGTTATTGAAATTTATTGACAAATGTGACATATACCTTTTACTGTGTTACACAGTGGAAATTCCATAATAAGGTGTTATCGATAAGAAAAGTAAACACACTGTAACAGGTGACAGCTTTCTTGTCCACATCGGTAACTTGCATTTATTACAAAATAAGTAATAAAAGAATTATAACGAATCTTTGGTATCATGTAATAGAACTTCATCTACAAAGCCATGTATAGCGTTTACAATTGTATTGCTTAAAGTTTTCACTAATAACTACAATGGTAAAGCGTTAATTATCCATTAGAATTTTATTATTGTTTACCGCTATTTTCACAAATAAATTTTATTGCATCTATTAATTAAATAAATATCAAATATATTATTTTGTACTTCCGACAACTATGATGATGTATTATGATATGACACTAATTCAACTTTGTTATCAGTTTAATTGCACATCACAAGGTTCAAATTTTACATAAAAGTTAAATATACAGAATTATTCATGTGAATATTTAACTCTGTAAAAAATTGGTACATTTTAAAAATTGGCATTTTTCATAAAAATGTGAAGAGTTGAGTATAGGAAAAACTAGTACAGTTTGACACACAATCAAATTTTAGATTTGTCAGTGGCATAAAATACAGTATCCTATTTAAATTAAACAACTTATTGCCCGTCAAAAAACATAATTATTCAATCTTAATTTGTTAATGTTCTGTATAAGTCAGTTACTTTTTTACAAATAGAACCTATGCTTTAATTCATTATTGTGCACCAGCATAAAAATGGTAAAAAAAAACACTTGTTGAGAAATTCATCATCAAAATTTTCCTGCATTTTCACAAAACCCAAAGTAATTCAAAAACCTTAGGGTTTAGGTGGGGTACACTCTAATGAAACCATTGGTGTAAAAGGCAAAAAATATACAGGGTGTTCCATATCAAAAACATAACTTTGATGTGCTCAGTGTGATATGCCAGGAATAACCCTGTATAGAAAATATAATACTTAGTGTCATATCCAAATAAAAATTCAACAATACTTATTTGTAATAAAATTTGGCAAAAAAATTCACTTATTCTAAACATGCAGCGAAGTCTAGAATAACTAAAATACTGTAATTTTATCACAAGATCTATCAAGATGAGTTGTGCACAAATAGCATTTTTTTATTTAATTTGGTAAACAGTTTAAGTTATAGACTTGAATGTCTTCACATATTGGTTAGACATGTAGAATGTTATTCATACATGTGACAACCCGAAACCATTTATATTTAATGCACATCCTCAATAACGTTACATATAAATTAAGGCATCTATGTTAGTAATTCTAGACCATGCTGCATCTTTTCCATTTTCTTAAATTATTCATAAAAATATTAATAAATAATTTATTAAAATAAAAATTAATACCTCTCACTTGACATTTATCTGTTGAAGACTAGCCTTAAATAATGCATTTAGTGAATGTGAAGTAGTAACAACACCAAAATATTAATTAAAACACATTCAAAATACAAAAATAAAAAGCAACATTCACTAAATCCATTGTTATATTACCATTAAATTTGAATGAAATTTATTGGCTTAAAGCAATCTAACTTCTTTTACTAAAACATTTACAAACTTATGTAACAATTGAAAATAACAACGAGAACAATTTAGCCTTCATAACTTGGAAGAACGACAACAAATTCAAAGTTCGAAAACTAAATGTTTCTATAATATTGCAAATTGCAATTGGTTTAACGCTGACTAGAAGTGCAAGGTAATGGAACTATCTCTGCAATATTTGTTCCCAATACTTGCTCACAGACCAATTCTTTATCCAACATTAATGAGTTTATTTGATCTTCGCTAAGCATGTCGACACTGTAATAAAATTTTGTCATCATTAAATTTTAATATGTAATAGTTTTATTTTACCTTGCTAAACTTTCAGTATCAGACGAGTCATCTTCAGCTGTTAAATAAGTAACTGTTCGTTCCAATGGACTTGGTAATTTTTTTAATCCAGCTTTATTTTTCTCCTCGGTTATACCGAGCTTTGGCTCACTATTCCGTCTCTCCGTTAATGAACTAATATTGAGCATCATCATTCCTTGAGAAAATATTTCTTTTACCTTTTCACTAGTAGGTCCAAGAAGATTGTCTAAACTCTGACGACGACCTTAAAAAAATAAAGTCCAAATAGAGTAATTGTAAATATACAATCTGAATATATTATTGTATAAGGCGTTTCCAAATTGTACGGTAATATTTTAGAATAGTCATGAAACAAATTTAGGAAATGTTATCTAAATAACAATACGAGTACAATTTATGCCTTCATAACTTGAGATACGACAACTTAAATTCAGAAGTTACAAGAACATGGAAAATGTTTTGAAAAACTGAATTGAACTGATTGCAAATGAGTTTAACAAGCAATGACTGAAGAAGTGCAAGGTAAGTGAGAGACTATCTCAACAATTATTTAATTCCCAATGTTATTATTTGCTCACAGATCCTGTTATCCAGACATTAATGATTTTTGTTATTGATTGAGAATGCTTTGCTAAGCATGGTCCTGTATCACTGTAGATAAAATTTGTCAATCAATTAAATAATTCATAATATGTGACTAAGTTTTATTTTACACTTAACACTTTCAGTATTTAGACTTGATGTCATCTTCTAGCTGATTAAATAATGACTAACTGTACTAACAATGGAGCTCTTTAAATTTTTAATCAGTTACTTATTCTAGTCTCCTACAGGTTATTCGTTAGCTTTGGCTCACTATTCCGTAACTAGGTGACACCATTTAATGTTACTACATATTGAGCTTCATCATTGAATTGAGATAAATACTATTCTTTTACCTTATTCTGATTAAGATAGTGTCCAAGAAGACCTGTCTAAACTCTGACGACACTTAAATAAGGTATGGAAGGTCCATGCAATCGAGTAATTTTACCACTGCTACAATCTGAATATTAGCTCATTGTATAAGGCGTTTCACCAAGATTGTACGGTAATATTTTAGAATAGTCATGAAACAAATTTAGGAAATGTTATCTAAATAACAATAAGTAAATATATGCTTTTTGAGATACATATTGTATTTAAGTTTGTAATTTTGGAGCTGATTACATCTTTGTAGAAATCATGGTTGTTAAAATGTTTTGATCTTTATCAAACTGAATTGAAACAAAGATTGAAGAGATAGTAATATAGCTATATGTATATATATATATATATATATATATATAGGTGATAGATCTGAATCCAACAGATTAACTTTGTTCTAAATTTGTAATGTTATTATTTGTAAATTCACTGTTAAGGCGGAATTTAAGTGTTAGTTCAAATTTTTTCAATACCTGAATAATGGTTAAGAAAATGTACAGACATATTTTTTAAAGAAAATTTAATTTTACATAGATTTTCTTTATAAAGTTTGTTAACACAAAGGAAATAAGTGTAAACATTTTTCGTTTTCAAAAATAGTTATTTTATGAAGTTACCTTATACAGGGTCAGAAACGAATAAACTTTCCATCATATGTGACTAAATTTTAACAGCCCTATTTGTATGTTGTAGAAAAATATACAATTAATATGGCACTACTTTAAAGAAAATGTGACTGGAATGAAGCATTGTCAAAACTAAGAACTTTTTTGTAGGTTGCGCTGTCTTATTTTGCCACAGTGTTGCAATTTACAAAAAATGGGCAAAAATATCATATCCAGCTGAAATTTTGCATAGGGGTTAAAAATTGCATTTAGAAAAGTTTTTTCTAACAATCCTTTTTCGATATTTTGACAAATAACCACAATTTTGAATTTCTTTTGGAAAAAAAATTAAAATTTGACAGAAGATGCGGACTGGTCACACATATTAATTACATTATAAATATATATTTTTTGGGAGTATTGGTTTTGAGTTTAGATTATTACATTATACATACGAATTACAGTTACGAAGTTATCAGTGGATACTAACATACAGCCTCACACATACAAACACGCGCGCACAAACGCACACACAGGCACGCACGCACGCACACGCGTATGTGTGTCTGTGTGTCTATCTGTGTGTGGGTGTGTGCGTGCGTGTGTGTGCGTGCGTGTGTGTGCGCGCGTCTGTGGCTCTGTGTCTCAGTGTGTCACTGTGCCTGTGTGTCTGTGCGTCTGTGTGTCTCTGTCTGCCTGTCTGTCTGTCCGTGTGTCCCTGTGTCGGTGTGTGTGTGTGTGTGTGTGTGTGTGTGTGTGTGCGTGCGCGCGTGCGTGCGTGCGTGCGTGTGGGTGTGTGGGTGCGTGCGTGCGTGTGTGTGTGTGCGCGCGTGTACGTGTGTTTATTATTATTTATTAATAACTTGCATTACAATAAAGGTATACATTTTACTTTATCACAGATATTTTGTATGAATAGTGATATTGCTCACAGATATGTAGTACTACATACCACAGGTTTTGTTTTTGTAAAATTACATTTCTGCGTCAATTTTTATATATAGTTTATCGTTTACTATAGCACATAATATTTATCCTATTCCCCATATTGTTTTATGGAGGGTGCGAAGCTATTCAGATTATCTAGGAATTCAACCAGCTTATGCTTGCTCCAATTCACAATGGAATTGGAGTCGGAACAAAAACTGCCATTCCTTGATGTACTTGTACACAGGAATGACAACACCTTCACGACAAGTGTATACAGGAAACTTACCCACACGGGGAGGTACCTACACTACAACTACAACACAGCGATAATACCGTACATACAAAACTTCAAAATAATGCAATAAATATTGGATTCAAAATTTCAAGAAGAAATGTATAAGAGATAAAATTCCTTTCATGGGTTGGTTCACTACGTAAACATTATTTCAAGATATTGCGCAATAATGGTGCAAGGATGACATCACCTTGGTTGACCGTTTCGTAAACATTTAGATACCTGAGGTCATTAAAAAATTTGTGTACGAAAATTTTACAAAGGTATTTATGTAATGATTTTTTTA
Source organism: Vesta saturnalis (assembly GCA_036346205.1). NCBI lineage: Eukaryota > Metazoa > Arthropoda > Insecta > Coleoptera > Lampyridae > Vesta > Vesta saturnalis. The sequence continues at coordinate 95,686 of JARFJB010002144.1, read as the reverse complement.
GTAATTTAAGGATAGTTTTAAGATATATTTTATTTAACCATATCATATTAACTGTCAATAAACATAGTTGTATATTTTTATTTTTTTACGTTTTGATAAAATTTTTATTGTTAACAAACTCGGTTTAGTTATTCCGACATTATTAAAAAAAATAACTTGGCGTCCGAGATCATTTTATTAGTGGAAGTAAGCGAGTAGATTAAGTGGTAATCAAGCAAATCGAATGGACCACCCTATTTAATCTACCGATTTGAGTCAAAGGCATTATTTGTGGTGAATGGTTAGTACTTCCAGTCAGTTTGACGATTTGTGTTTTGGAGAACTTTGCACTTATTTCTCTATTTACTTACACTCATTTCTTATTAAATTTATTACACCATTTACACCACTATATTTTCTAACAGAAGATGGTCAACCCATGAGAGATTTGAAGATACAGTCATACCTAACAGAGTATTAAGTGGTAATCAAGCAAATCGAATGGACCACCCTATTTAATCTACCGATTTGAGTCAAAGGCATTATTTGTGGTGAATGGTTAGTACTTCCAGTCAGTTTGACGATTTGTGTTTTGGAGAACTTTGCACTTATTTCTCTATTTACTTACATTCATTTTTTATTAAATTTATTACACCATTTACACCACTATATTTTGTAACAGAAGATGGTCAACCCATGAGAGATTTGAAGATACAGTCATACCCAACAGAGTATACTGCTTTTCGTACAGAAACCGTGATTTTTGTGGGAGTAATTCAATCGTTACAGTAGTAGCAATGTTCTCAAGTTCTGGCGGGGTGTTACTGAAAGCACTGTCAATATTTTCTTCCTCCATAATTTTATAAAAATCTCACTTTTGATTTAAATTCAATGTAAATTATCACGCGTGTTAATGGCGTTCTGAACTTTGTGTTTCTTTGACATCTAACTTTCATTTGTTCACAGCAACTGCGATTTTTTATGAGAGTGTGAAGTGTGATGACACGTTTGTTAAAATTCGTGTAAACATTTGGAATTAAAATAGCAACAGTTAGATTTGATAATATTCAAAAACACATTTTAAAGTTAAAAGTAATATCCATATATAAGAAAGTAGAATTTAAACTGACATTAATGGCTAAAATCTACGGAACCTAGGTTGCCCTAGATTTAATTTTCATTTTTTTCACGCTTGATCATGAACAATATTGGAATGCTTTGCTGTCTTTAGCTTCTCGTGATAAGACTATAACTACGTGTTCGGCAGAATAGCGTACTGCACATTCTGCAGACCGCTATTCGGTAGTATATCGAAGAGACTATATTACCGATCGGTCGGCAGACTAAACTCTTCCATCATTTATATACATATCGCACATTAAACTCAGAAAATGCTGTGCAATTATTCTAACCTACAGATTAACATGAAAATGTAAACTTTCACCATTAACACAAGAAAAATTAAAGAACATTTAAGATCACCTAAAGATGTGTCAAACCCTTTATCATCTTCCGGAGTGTATGAGTTATCTTGTTCATGTGGAAAAGTATACATCGGGACCACAAAACGTAGCTTTGATACAAGACGCAAAGAACATATGAGATTTTGTAGATTGGGTCAACCAGAGAGATCTGCTGTGGCTGACCATGCCCTGAATAATCTAAATCATGACATTCAATTTGACAATATGGAAATATTGTCAAGACAAACCCATTATTATGTTCGTTTGCAACGTGAAGCTATTGAAATATATAAACACCCGAATAATTTTAATAGACAAGAAGAAAATCTCCGTTTAAATAGGTTTTGGCATCTTATAATTAAAAAAGAGCATAATGATACGCCTTGATTTTAATTTGTTTTCAACTTTTGGTATGTCTAGGTTTTTTGCTGTGTTTTTCCTAGACCTTGAAGCAAATGCTTTACCAATTATATGTTAAATTACCTCAGCACTATAATTTAACATAAGTAGTTGAAATTAAATTGAAATTAAAAATTACAAAGAACGTTCTGCATTGTGCTTTTCATTGTTAATAACACTTTCAATTATTGATAAAGATATCTCTTTGTTAGATTTAACTGGGTTATTTTATTTGATGTAATGTTTGGATTTGTTTTTTCACAACTTTACACTTACATCATAACTCGATTAAATTTTGTTAAATGTGTTTTTTGGCTGGCAAATTTCATTGTTAGCTTTCGTCGTAGAGAGTGTTCTGGTTTGTCATCTTTGAGGCAGTTTAATAATATTTAATTTTATGACCTAGTTATTCTTTACTAAAAATTTTATAGTTGGCTTTATGTTTCCCAAACTGTTATACTAATAGCAGGCTTATGTTTATGTTTTAATTTTTCAAATTTGACAAAATTGTTTACTACATCTTTAACAATTTTTAACAAACATTACTACTGACGAAGATAACTAAGTGTTATCGAAACGTTTAGATTGTATAATTTAAAGTACACCATTAAAAAATCCCAAAAAAGATAAGTATTTTATTACAGATTAACATGTTTAGATTTTCAACCCCACGTCACAGATACACGACATTTTTTTTACCCTGTTCTAAATGTGAGACCATAATAGTGTTTAAACGTGACAGTGGATTTCTATACAGAATTTTTTGTGTTTTACTTTTTAGAGAATTAACCAACAATCTTCATTAACCCATTAACGCCCAAAGTAATACTAGCTTAAAACTTTTAATAAAACATAGCTAAAATACGTTCATAAAGTACATATTAAAGAAAAAACACAAAAAAAATAATTGAGAAAAAAGTTAGAAAGGTGTACTCAGATGAGTATACTGGGCACGATATACTACTTTATATGATAATATTCAAAATATTGCCTTTCAACACATAGGGCACTTTTTGCATTGCCATCTTACGCGTGCGTGACATACATGACAACGAAGTTGATTTGGGATCGAGTAATATTTCTTGTAAATAAAGGCAGATCCATCTTGTCTTCCGAAACCAACTGATGCAACATTTAGCATAGTAGTAATCAGTACACAATACTATTTTTTCCCTCGAATTGTAATTCGGTAATTATTTACAACTTGGTCGCTTGAATCAACTTCGCCCATTCCTTGGTTATACGGTCTAAATGCATTTGGCTGCTCCAGATCGTTCTTTCCCTTTTTTCTCCTTGGACTATTGGCTTACTTTTTGTTTAGGTGCCACACTGTCATAGTTTTTTGCTATCGTGCATACAATGTTGTCACGCCAACGTATCAAAAGAATCTCATTCTAGGAGTCAAATAAGCTCTCAAAAGATGCAATGGACACTTCCGTTCTGTTTTGCCTCAAAGTACCTGTTGCCCTAAATCCTTGGACTCTCAAATTGCTTAGCAAAGGTATATTAGTAAAATAGTTGTCAAAAAAGATGATAGGATCGTTGGGTACAGCAAAACACTGTAATAGAGACAATACAACTTGGTTTTTCCACAGTATGTAATTATGTATTTATAACGTGGAAATATCCATTTGAACTACAAAGAGACCAATTTTGAAAACCATATCTACAAGGTTTACCCCTAATAAATTGCTTTGCCGAATGGTGACCATAGTACTTGACCATTGGTTTATCTATTGACAATGTTTTGTGGAAAATACCCCATTGTTGAAATTTTACATTTAGCATATCCATAAGCGGCCTGACATTGAACGTTCTATCATCATTTATTTGTGCGTTGTCCTTTACATGAAAATATTTTTTTATTTCTAAATGAAGATTCTCATCAAATGACCAATACAGACGCTCTCTAGGCAATCTGCGATAGCCAGTCAAAGAGTATCCCACAAAAGTTTTTTAGTTCTTCATTGGTCAGAGAAAGTAAATGATTACTTTTTTGGAGGGCATAAAGTATGGTCTGATCTAAAATATGTTGAACAATTTTTTCGTCAACCAATTGTTCCAATATATCTTTTGGGCTAAGGTTTTTTAGCTCCTCAATAACGCGTTCAGCTCTTCCAGAAGCACCTGCCAACCGCTATAATTGGCGTCACCTTTTTTCCAGTTTGGTGTAAAGACACTTAGATCCTTCTTTCAAGACTTTATGATGTTTGTTTGTTTAGCAGATAACATGATTCTTTTAGCACCCAATGTCTGAATTGTTCTAAATTGCCAGAAACATCACGAGCACATTATCAGACATCTGAAAACAGAACAACTGCTTATACTCTTGCCCAGTGAAGATGTTAAACGTCGTATCGTAATCGAGGTATTATTTTACATCGAAAATTATAGAGAATATTGCAAGAAGTTCCCTAAAGAAATTGTGAAGTTAGTTAAAGAATGTTACCCTATAGTAGACAACCTGAAATTGAAAACAGAACTTCAAGTACTTTACCACCGAGAAGATTATCATAAAGGAAATGAAGAAGATAAACCTGGCGCATTTATGTGAAACATTTTCTGAATGTTGTAAATTGCAAAAATTCTATGTGCTTTGCTAATGACTACAGTAGAAAGTGAACGCTGTTTCTTTACATTAAAACGAATGAAGACTTTTTTGAGGAATTCTATGGGATAGGATCGCTTGTGCTCATTAACTATGTTAGGTATTGAGAAAACTTTTATCAAAAACATTCCGAACTTCAATGAGTTAGTGGTCAAACATTTTGCTAACATGAAGGAAAGTCTTAAGTGTTAATATAATATTGCAATTGACCCAACAGACATTTCGCCCACGAGCCGCCACAGCTAAACAGATCATACATAATTTACTAAATGTTACATACTAGTATTAAAACTTTGTTGTTCTAATTTCAGATCTGCCTGAACTACAAGTAACAATAAACACTGACTTCTCTACGCCAAGTTCATAAACAAGTGAATGTAATCTACAACTCTCCGCAAACAAGCCAAATCATAAATCTCTAGAACAACTGCTTCTTGAAAAGATAGGTTGTGGTCGTTCAGTAGGTATTACAATCAAACGCACGAAAATTGGAGCAACTCAGTTTGTACACGTAATTAGCCGAGAGGATTATTTAGAAACCTTAAAAACTCAGAAAAACAAAAAAACAAAGGCATCGGCAATCTTCTACAATTGCACCAAGATGTATTTTGAAACAAAAAAATGCAAAAGACATCATCAGACAGTGATAATAATAAAGATATTGAAACAGTTCTAACTCGAGTTGACAATGACAGTGACTTGAAAAATTAGATGAAGAAGATAAAGAGAATATTTCATTCAAAAGAGAATTTGATAAACCCAAAAATATCAAGGCAGATTGTTATGTTTTAGTAGATTATGTGATGTGAAACAAAATAATTAGACTTGTGCAAAAGGTCGATGTAAATGAAGATAAGGTTGAAGTTAAGTTTCTGAGGACAAAAAGGCGTTTTTCATTTGGCCTGATAGCGAGGATGTAGACACAGTCAACATCGATAATATCAACATAGTTCTACCCAATCCTAAGGAGGATAGAAGAAACCACATTTCCTTTGCTATGAAGTTTGATGGTGTGAATTTATATTGAGCGTGCTTTTTTTTTGGTGTTTTCAAGTATTTTCTTATTCTCGTAGAAAATAGAACAGTTTATGTGTGTGTAGGAATAAGCCTTTATTTTTTGAAAATACATTTTTGAAATTTTTTCTTGAATTTAATTTATCACATTTACACTTATAACGTCAGTCACAGTTGAAACTTTTACATGATTTGCATGATTTCCTTAAGATGTCACAATTAAAATTTTTACTGGCTAATTGTGACACCTTCAACTTGGTATGTATTTTACTACACCCTCATATATAAACTAGTTACTGTGATTACTGTCTATAAACGTTGCCTATATATCAGCCAATATGTTAATACCAAAACATGTCATATTTTCAACATACAATTGTCAGATGCATATGTTCCTAAAATTAAAACTAACATACCCTGTAAGGAACAGTTCAAGTATATCGTTACACAATATAGATAGGTAAGTAATATAGTTTTAATTTTTTTTATTTATACGGGGTGAATCACGACCGGCGAAGCGGCATATAATCGTTAATTTCTAATAGTGATGTTGTGTAAGTCAATATGAGCAACATTTTAAAAACATTTTTAAATATACTGGGTGCTCCAAAAAAAGTGGCATATCAAAATTTTTAAATGACACCTCGTATATTAATTCATTTTCGAATTTTACATAAAAAAAACGTAACACTTTTATAAGGGTTCCCTATACCTACATACAGAGTGTTTCAAGCTATAACAATTTTTCAGAAAATGTAAGGTTTTAGGAAAAATTAAATCTCCTAATAAAATTAACTCCAACAAATTTACTCTTAGGTTTAAGTAGAATACTTAGTCTATTTACTGACTGAACAGTAAACACCTCTTTACAGGGTGTTCATTTTTTTCAGTTAAATTAGTAGAACATTCATACTGAAATATTCGGCTTATTTTAAATGGAACACCCTGTATTTATACGCTTATCGTTTAGCTTTCTTAATAACCTTTCAACTTCTATAAGGGTTTCCTATACCTTCAAATTTTCAACTTATTTAATAATTTTTGGAATTTGTCTGTTCCTGTATCATCCTCTCAAAATGCCTACTTTTAATGATTTTTGGCTAATGTAACATTTTCAAATTCAAATCAAAGTAACTTTAATTTAAACATTTATAAAGTTATTTCTACACTATGTAGATTAAACTAAATATCGCAATAGGTTTTTTATACACTTATCTTTACTCCCGATAACCCTAACAACGAATTGTCACCTTTCAAAGCACCCGACGATGCTTGGCTCATCCAAACAAAACCGATCAGCTTCAATTTTAAAAAATAAAGTGAAACTTTAATAAATCTTTTGCGATTTTTAGTTTAATATACATAATGCAACAGTTCACAGAGTAAGGATAGAAAGCATGTACACAATGGAAACTAAAATTTTATTTATGTGGTGTGATAATTTGCTCAAAAAATTACAATAAATGTTTGATATGATGTCCATCTTCTTGAATATACAGTGTTATTCTTTTTTCCAACAATCATACGTTTTGCAACATATCAGGGGTGACCCTCTCATGTAGGTATAGGGAACCGTTACAAAAGTGCTACTTACTTTTTATGTAAAATTCGAAAATGCAATAATATACGGAGCGTGTCATTTAACACATTGACTGCCAAAGCAAAATTTACATGTTTTTCACCTCAGGCCAACAGTACTATTCATAAGTGACCATTACTAGAAAAGTACTTTTGAGGATATCTTTAATTTTATGATGTTTTCAGATAATATTATGAAAAAAATTAGGTGTATTGTTAGCGATACACGTGGCCTGTGCTGTTGTTCATTCACCGCAGGTCATGTGGATACACCATGTAATAATACTTTATTTCATTGTTGCAGGAGTTAGAAAGGAATAGTGAAAAAAATAATCAATTAAATAGTGAGATTCGGACCCATAACTAGATTTAGACTGAAGTGAGTTAAAAACAGTGATTATTAGTGATACATATACGCCAAAACGCTTTTACACTGACGATGATTTAGCAAAAATTGTCAAAAGAATCAATATGAGTGATCAAGAATTAGACGATTCGGAAGCCGATCCAGATTACGAAACAGAGAGCTCCGCAGAATCTGAGGGTTTCTCAAGCAGACCAAATGAATCTCTTGAACTATAAAATTCTCCACCTATATTGAATTCAGATGTTAGATCTAATTCATCTTTACCTTGACCGTCTTCACTTAGCAATAATGATGAGGATGACATTCCACTTGCACGTCTTCAGGCTATGCTAGCTGATTCAAGAAGTATCCGCCAAGATTACTCTAAAATAACTGGGAGTGATGCAACTGGTGGCATGGATGAAAGCATTAGTGACATACTAACTTTAACGAAGCCCATTGATTATTATTCTCTGTTTTTGTCACCTGATATACTACAACTCATGGTTAACGAAACAAATAAATATGCTACGCAAAAACTGGAAACCCAAGATGATGTGAGACCACGATCACGCTTACATGCTTGGCAACCAACTGATGTTTCAGAAATAAAATAATTCATAGGTCTTGTTGGATGGATGGGAATTATAAAAGTACTGAAACGCAGTGATTACAAATCAGTTATACAGTTTTCCACTGCAAAAGAGTGTCATGCCATGAACAGATTCAAACTTCTGCTCCGATTCTGGCACTTTGCAGATAATGATTTGATCGAGGCTGAAAATCGCTTATATAAAATTGAAAATGTATTGAATAAGTTTATAAGTAATTTCAAGTCAGCATATACACCTTGTGAGAAAATTTGCAACGATGAGACTGTTGTACCTTGGAGAGGTCGACTTAGCTTTCGTCAATACACACCCTCCAAAAGATATCGATGTGGAATCAAGTTCTATAAATTATGCACAGACAAAGGGTATACCTGGAATTTGTCTGTATAATTATATAGGAAGAGACATGATTGACACAGAATCTGGCACTACAGCATCTGAAAGTGTTATTCTAAACTTGATAAGTGGTCTTTTAGATGAGGAAAGAACTCTCTATGTTGACAACTATTATACCAGTATAACTCTAGCTTATCGTTTTCGTGATCACAATACTCACATTGTGGGGACTCTAAGAAGTAACAGGAAGTATATTCCAAATGCAGTGAAAAAAACCAACTTACAAAAAGGGCAAATAATCTCAAAGGGGTCTCCACAGGGAATCACCGTTCTGAAGTTATTTTATTGACCGATCTGGGATGCTAGTTTGTTTTGTATCAGAATTTTATTTTTATTATTAGAATGAGAAATTATAATTTATATCTCTTTTCATTAAACTGATGTCGAATTTTTGTCTTTTTACTTTACTCATTCATACAATATCCTAAGCCAAAGTCTTTCAAATCATGTGAAACTCATAGGCCATTATTAGTTACATGCAAAGATATTTCAATGCAGTGGTGAATTTCCAGCGATACATGACTGTTTAAACCAAGGTAAGCTTGGTGTATCGTTAGAGATACATGTGACCTGTATATATCAACTAACATGCACCGTGATCGATACACGCGGTGGCCAAAGTGTTCAAAAAACATAACTTTTTTTGGAGCACCCAGTATGTTTTAAAATGTTGCTCATGTTGACTTACTGTATTAGAAATTAACGATTAGGTACATGACGCTTCACCGTAGAACTCCGTGGCATCGGTCGTGATTCACCATATATATCTGATATTTTCGATTTATTAGAAATCTAGTATCTTTCGTTTCATATGTATAATAAATATCGTGCACATAATTTGCTGCACAAACTACCTATAGCTGTACTTACTTGAATTGAGCACATCTACATCATTTTTAGCAGAAGATCTCGATATCCAATTAGATATCGAAGTATCCAACTTCATTTTTGATCTTATTGAACTATACTCATGTTCAATTTTTGGGTTTGGTAAGGTTTTCTGTCTGAAAAGTTTAGGTTTATCATCATCATTATCCACCTCTAACCTTTTATAGGGTAAATCTTCTTCAGGACTAGAAACGTCTAAATTAATCTCAGTCCACTCGTTGGAACGGCTTTGATTGACATCACAATCTGATTTTTCACTCTGTGACATTGGTGAAATAGGAGAGGAATTGTTTCCTAAATTTAGGCTTTTATAACCTTCTATTTCATCCATTTTATTCTGTATTGGAGATAATATATGATTTAATTTGTTGGGAAGACTTTTATACTCGTCTGTGAATTGATTATCTTCAATAGGTTTAGTAGTAACATGCTGATGTTTACTCTGATTTAATGCTGAATTCATTATAGCTTTAGACTTGCTTCGTGATTTGTGTATTTCGTCAGATATTTGTTCTAAATTTCGAAGTGCATCTGCATAAGTGAGCTTTGATGCTGTTACTAATGAATCTAAATTTTGCACTTTTAATTTTTGATGTTCTAGCATTTGATTAAATTGTGCTTTCATTTCAAAATATGGTCTACAAAAAATGATAGGTAATTAAACCGAATTATTAGTGAACAACCATCTTCACAAAGAATTAAATAATAGGTAAAAAAAGATAATTGTGCACAATAATAAATCATAAAATCTAAATTACTTACAAAAACATTAAATCGTGCTGATATGCTAAACTACTCATAATCATAAAGTCTCGACGAATGGATAAACTAAACAGAAAAATTCAAATAAAAAACAAATGACTAATTCGTACACAATCAAGCTAACCTGCTTTTGGCAATCGCTCGTTTTAATTCCTTTTGTAAACTTTGAACCTTCGCATTTGCAGCTTCGTGTTTTACACAAGCAATTCTATGTTCTTGGCCAGCAAGTGCTCGTTCTCTTTCAGAATCATTGACCCTTTGTGTAGCATGATTTAACATTTCTTGCCATGCAGGATCTGTGCTTAAAAAATAAGTGAATGACAATTAAACAAATAAATGCAAACCTAAAGTTCGTCCACCCAATCCTTGTTCTGCTAAGTAAACCATTTCACGAGCAGCACTGTGAGCACTGTTAGCTCGTTCATATCGCATTGCAGCAATTTGTGTTTGCTTTAAGGCTTCATTAGAACAAAATCGTGCTTCATAATAAGGTTTGGCTCTTTCAACACATAATCCCAATTTAAGTCTAAGTGCATCAACTTTTGCAGTGCTGTCACAAAGTAATAATCTAAATGCTGCTCTACATTCGTCTAATTCCACTTCCAGTCTGTTGATTTCATCTGTAGCATTATTTAAACGTTCTAATTCTATTTGTACCCTGGGATCCACTGTATCAACATATTCAGCACCATTCTCACACATTCTACGCTTTTAAACACGTATTGTCGAATTGATGTTTATTGATAATGACTGGTTTATGGTAAAATTTCAATTAAAACTTACATCTAATAAATAATAATAAAATATATATAAAAACATTTATTTAAATAAATTTAACAAGTAGGTAAAATTGTATCAACATTGCAGAGAAACGTCAATTGTCTTCTATTTTTTCCTAAAGATGTCGTTAGCTACACAGGAATTCCAATACGGATTACGTTCTTTCCACCACAACTATACTTTTAGTGCCCGTTTTGCATCATTCATTCCTATAATTTCGTTAAAGATTTTAAATTAGCGGAAAATTTTGTAAATATAATATTTATTATTTTATATATGTTTCGTCGCAAATTTATAGCATTTTGTCAACTTCATGTAAATCTAGTGGAACATGGCGAATTAATTCTGTAATTGTGCTAAAAATTTTGTTCTTTCGCAATTAATTAGCAATGAATTCACTAACTAGAATCACTTGGTTCCGCCAAATTTCCTTTGCTAACTTCATATGAAGTTGGCGGAACATTACATAAACAACTCCGTGTTTGAGCTAAAAAAAATATTCCGTAATGAATTAGTAATAAATTCGCGAAACAGAATCACTTGGTTTCAATACATTATTTTGTCAATTTTACATGAGGCTGACGGAACATTACGTAACTAAATCCGTATTTAAGTTAAATAATTATTTTGCAGTGAATTAACAATTAACTAGCTTTATCCTCCGCAATTAAATAAAAACATATTAGCGTCGGCTGCTACACTTTTTCAAAAAAATTAAAACCTTTAAATAAAACTCTGCCTCCGTTACTTCTTTCTACGAAAAATTACCTTCATATAAAAAAAAATCATGGAAATCCGTTAGCGGTTGCTTCGCGATCTGCGTGAACTAAATGAACCGATTATTTTAATATACCGGGTGGTCGTAAAGTAAGGAATAAATTCAATATCTCGTAAAGCACATTTTTTTTCAAAAATCGCTCGGACCCGTCGATTTTATATTTTTTCGGGGCATATTTTGCGCAAAAAAATTTTATACAGGGTGTCTCAAAAAAGATTTGCTACAAAATTTTTTTTTTTCAAATTGCAACCTAATTTTTTTATTGCATTTTTGGATTGCCCTTACAATTCTAAACATTTGTCATGTAGCATGTGCTGTACCTAAGTCCAAGCGTTTTGGAGTTATTCGCATTCAAAATTTAAAAATTGAAAAAAGATCATGAAGAAAACGAAAAATAAAATAATTTTTATAACGTTTTATTATATCGAAAACAAAGATTCGTAAACTTAAAAATAATTTTATTTCAGCAAATGTTCGAAATGTCCTCCGTTATTCAACTGACAATAGCCTAATCGATCTACAAATTCCTGCTGCATATTTCGAACCATTTCGGGCGTTATTCGACGTATTTCTTGACGAATGGTTGTTTTAAATCATCTAGATTTGCCGGTTGGCTTTTAAATACCTCGGCTTTAAGGTATCCCCATAAAAAAGTCTAGTGGTGTTAGATCGGGTGATCTTGGTGGCCACTCAATAACACCGCTCCTTACAATCCACCTGTTTGGGAAAGTGTCAGTTGAATAACGGAGGACATTTCGAACATTTGCTGAAATAAAATTATTTTTAAGTTTACGAATCTTTGTTTTCGATATAATAAAACGTTATAAAAATTATTTTATTTTTCGTTTTCTTCATGATCTTTTTTCAATTTTTAAATTTTGAATTCGAATAACTCCGAAACGCTTGGACATAGGTATAGCATATGCTACATGACAAATGTTTAGAATTGTAAGGGCAATCCAAAAATGCAATAAAAAAATTGGGTTGCAATTTGAAAAAAAAAAATTTTTTTAGCAAATCTTTTTTGAGACACCCTGTACAAAATTTTTTTTTTCGCAAATTATGCCCCGAAAAAATATAAAATCGACGGGTCCGAGCGATTTTTGAAAAAAATTGTGCTTTACGAGATATTGAATTTATTCCTTACTTTACGACCACCCTGTATAGGAATAGCGAACTATAATCAGTTGATTTCACCAAATTTTGTTGCCAACTTCATATGATGCTGGCGGGACATTACGCAAGTAACTCCATATTTGAGCTTGTAAAATAGGGAGGTGTAAAAGGTATAATAAATTTAATAATAAATGAATGTAATAAAAAGTAAAAATGTTCTCCTAAACACAAATCGTCAAACTGAAGATACAACCATTCACCACTAATTGTGCCTTTGATTCAGTCGGTAGTTTAAGTAGGGCCGGTTCAAATCTTATGATTGGCACAATTACCACTAAATCTGCTATGTTATTTTCACTTAACTTAAATAATAAAAATGAAATGTAAAACTAATGAAATGATCTCGGGCACCAAGTTGTTTTTACTTATCTCGGAACAACTAAACCGAGTTAGTTAACAATAAAATTTAACAAAATGTAAAAAATAACAATATACAATTATGTTTATTGACAGAAGATGAGAGATGATTAAATAAAATATTTCTTAAAAACTAAATGTAAAAACCTTAAAATACTAAAAAATCATTAAACATTATACCTGTACAATATATACAAAACTTCTTGAGGATCCCTGGTATTATAAAACATGTGATGCGGAAATGCATACCAAAATGACGTAATCCTTGTGTAATTGCGCAATAACAATGCTTTTGTTATCAGCCACACCCAAAACAGGAATTATATCTCTTAAAAATTTTCTTCTTTAAATTGAATAAACTGTTTAATGCATTCTTTGAAATTTTCCAATAAAATTTGCAATCATAAAATGCAAGCATACGCAACAGTAAAATTAGATGCGTACTTAGAATGTAATTAAATTATAAATGCAGTAAAAAAGTAAAAATGCAGTAAAAGAAAGTGGTAAAAAAGTGCCTGAAAAGAGCAAATGTTTTAATTTTTTGTATAACGAGTAAAAAGATATCTTACCATCAAAATAATGGCACTTTCACATAAATTTAGGGAAAACCCAAAAAAAAAACGCTTACTGCTGTAAGGTGCATCAGGAAGTGCAAAATCGATGCTTTGGAAGTAGGATGATGTGGTCGTGCGCCCTAGGATTTGCGCAAGGAACTACGTCACGATGACGTATTGCGTAAACGTATTTGAGCAGGAGAAAATTTGAAGTGGGAATATAAATCTTTACGAAAGTATGCACTATGAAGATATGCAAATTAAGTTGCCTACCTCATATCTATTTTCCAATAATTGAAAACTTTTTCTTATATTTACTACTAAATGAATAAAAGACCTTAAATTAAGGTATATTTAATACAACACAAAAAGGGTTGTTACAAGCTGAAATAGTACATTTCAAACCAAGGTAAGAAAGTACTATTTTGCAGAGCGATCACGTTTATGTAATACGAGGTCTGCAATAGTACTTTCTTCCGAGGTTTGAATACTATTTTTCTCCCGGCCGGTCTCACTATGGTATTATACATATTAGAAATTAAAAACAAATAACAGTAATTGCAAGAGTAAATAGGCATTGTGCCTCTAAACACTCAGACTGAGTGTATTTTTTTGTATCAAAACAGCTTGGAAGTTTAAAATGTCAGAGGAAGTAATATCCTGTACGCCTCCTGAACTTCGAGCGGCTGCTCTGGCCACGGTTGAAAATTTACTACCCGAGACCTCAAAATACAGGTACAATAAAGCATACACCAATTTCAAAACATGGTGTAATGAGAAAAATGTGACCAAAGTAAGTGAACATGTTTTATTAGCGTACTTTAAACAAAAATCGTTAACATATAAATCATCCACACTTTGGTCATTTTATTCGATGCTTAAAAGTACCATAAAACTAAAAGATAACATGGATATATCGAAATTTGTAAAATTAGTGGCGTTTTTAAAACACCAAAATGTTGGCTACAAACCCAAAAAATAATTGGTATTAGATATATCCCAAGTCAATACATTTTTGAAAGAAGCACCAGATACAGCATTTATTGCCATAAAAGTAAGTACATATATCCAGTTTTTAATCTAGTTATTCAAGTATAAAATTATAGGCTGCTTTAATTATGGGTATTGCAGGGGCTTGCAGAGGTGATGAGCTTACAAAAATGAGTATCCAGGATTTGAAGGTAAAGGATAACATTGTTGTTGTCAACATCCCCGACTAGATTGCTAGGAAGTTCGTTATCATTGAACCGAACTGGATTTGGATTCTTAAAAGGTACCTTGCAATGCGGTCTTCAGAGCAACGTTTATTTTTAAGCGTACGAAATGGCAAGGCAACAAAGCAGCCAATTGGACACAACACCTTCGGTACATTGCCTAAAAAAATTGCGGAATTTTTGAAATTGGAAAATCCTCATCTTTACATTGGACATTGCTTCCGTAGAACGTTCGCTACTGCACTTGCTTCGTGCGGTGGTGATATTTTAGATCTGAACCGCCACGGGGGCTGGAGATCGTCAAATGTGGCCGAGGGGTATGTTGAGGACTCTATAGAGGGGAAAAGAAAAATAGCTAAAATGGCACAGTCATCAGAATCAGGCCCATCTTTGGTATCGACATCCACAATTTCTTCAGTGATACTTGATGCGCCTCTACAAAAAAGTTCTACATATTTAAACCCAATTAACGAATTAAATTCTGAAGTTCACATACTCCTCAATAATTTAAAAACTGGAATTATTATTTGTTTCTAAAGTTATGTACAAGCCAGCGATCTAAAACAATAAAATTAGTTATTAAATATACAGTTAATTTTTAATTTAATCTTACCTTCCGTAAATTTCCCTGAAAGCACATCTAATCTCATTCTTGGTACAAACGAAATGTGGGTCAGAATTGTCATGTATTAGTTGTCACCATGATGCAAATAGAGCTGGTGTAGCATTGGGCATAATGCCCGACCGAAGAATAGACAGCCAATCAAATTTTTATTAAGAATGTAGCGCCATATTTAACTCTGCGACGAAAAATGCAAAATTAATATATAATACAAAATTATAATAACCATAAAACTAATAAAAATATATAATTCTTAATAAATGGACGAAAACGAAACAATTTGTATATCGATTAGTGAGTTGTAATATTTTGGTATGCTAGAGTAAAGTCAACATCGGAAGACACCAAGCTGCGCAAAAAAGTGACGTCAGAGCGTAAAGCTCAACAAAAAAATATACGTTTGAGAAAATAAAAGTTTAGGTTATGTTACTTCGCGTTTGTTGTCCAAGAAGTTACGAAGGCTGTCAAAGTTACTTTCACATCGTTAACCACGTTGTCATTTCATTTTTTTGGTGGTGGAAATAGGATGGTTTATAGCTAAAACGTTGTGATAACTGGCATTATCAACTACGATAACAGATTTTGGTGGTAAATTTGGTATGAGCTGCTGTTCAATCCATCGTTTATAATTTAAAAAATCCATGTTGTCATGATAATCTCCTGATTTTTGGCCAGATTTAAATATTAGCAGAGCATTATTTATAAAGCCCATTTCGCCACCTAAAATAATGATAAATAGCAACATATTTACATTATAAAATTAAATAAACATACCAGCATGTACGATTCTAAGGTTATATTAGGTTATAACGAGTGATCAATCTCAAGTGTATACCACGTGATCAAAATATTTAAGTTGGTACCACTGATAGGTTGGGAAGAAGCATGCTCTAGCTACTCTAGAGCATGGTTCGAGTAAAAACTACGATCAGTTTCAAACCTGTATGAAGGTCATTAACTTATACATATTATAAAATATTATCTTAATTTAAATAAATAATGACTATTTTGTATTTGATTAGACTGCATCCCTATAAAATACAACAAAATAAAAAAAATATTATTTAATGATTGGATTACATCATTACAAAATAATGAATCTTAAGTATTTAAATGTTATAATTTCATTATAATTAAATAAAATTTACAGTACATGTTTGAAAACGGCATGACGATTAAATTCGATATCATAATTTGAAATTCAGAATACAGGGTCCGCCTTTGGGAGCTGATCCTATGAGTATCTGCTAAACCAAACTTATTATAATTTTGAAAATTTGGTGACAGGGTAATGATGTTAGGGCTAACTCATCTAAAATATTTTCACGTTCGTACCACTTCCGGTTATACCGGAAGTCGGTATAGTCGCTTATTTTAAATGGAACACCCGTATATTAATACATTTTTGGATTCTATGTCGAATTTTAAGGTAAGTTTGTTAAATAAACTAGATACGAAATTTCAGTCGTTTAAAAAAACATTTTTCTCAAAAATTGACAGATGCGGTCTTAGTAGTAACTCATTAATTGTTCTGTTCCTGTCATACAATTTGAATAAAACTTTGAGGTGTTGTAGGCAAAGGTTTATTGCAACAGTTTGCAAAAATGACATTTGTATTTTTATAAAAATAAAATTATGAATGTCTAAACTTGACTATCAAAAATGCAAATTACTCAAAAAATCAAATGGAAACCCCTATTTTTATTACTCAGATCGATTTAACGTCAGAAATTAAGGTAAGTTTGTTTAAAACTTTATTTGCCTAAACGTAAGTTTGTGATAAAATGAGCTACGTACTTAAATCTAGTATTCCTTGTTCGTGGTCACCATGGAAACCAAATAATTGAGAATTGAAATAAAGAAAAATATTTGTAAAAGTTACTGCAAAAATTATAAAAATTGATAATTTTGTGATTCAAAAGTCATTTTGTCAAATAGAAATTTTCCAAGTCATTTTTCAAATTCGATATACAACATAAGTGCAAAAATTTAATACTTTATGAGTACATCGAAAAAAACTACTTTTTACTGCGGAGGTAGTAACTACATACTTATCAGTTATCAGTGCATTCTTACACGATAAAGTCGCTTATTTAGTATTTCTTTCTCGTGATCAAATGTAAATTAATTTACAATAAATGTTCAAAATGTTGCCCGTTAGACGCAAGACATTGTTGAACCCGTCTTATAACGGCTTCTTTTGTAGCCCTTTGAATTTCTTGTGGAGAAAGAGCATTGAAGGCATTTTGCACTTTTCCAATGCAATCTTCTTTAGTCGTTAGTGGTGTAGCATAAACAATATTTTAATTCGACCCCAAATATAAAATCCATTGGCGTAAGATCAGGTGTCCTAGGTGGCCATGGAAAGGGACCCTTATTGGCAAACCAACGATCTTCAAAATTTCATAAAGTTTCATGGAAACAGCGTTGGTATTGTGAGGGGCGCACCGTCTTGTTGGTACCATAAATTTTCCCTTTCTAGATTTAATCGGGCTTGAATTCAGTGTTTAATATCTCAAGATAATTTTCTCCTAGAAATGAAATTTGTAATCATAAATCGCAATAATCAACTATTTTAAACCCCTCAAATTTTCGTTGAAAAAATACACGTCAAATATTTCGTTATTCCGAATAGCACAAAATACGTTAAAATTCCAAATTTCCTGAAAATGGCATTCGAGAATTGGATTGCTATTTTCGTTATTCCAGTAACGCGAGTTTCGGCCATTAAATATTCGTAAATTTAAATTCGTCCGTCCATGTATTAGTCAAAAATTAGGAATTTCTTATATTTTGAGCAAAATTGTTTCACAAAATTCGATACGTTTCAAGAAATCCACTTCTTTCAAATGTTGAACTAATTGTAAACAGTATGGTCTAAACTTATGTTTCTTAAGAATTATTCTGATAGTTGTTGGTGTTAAACCAATATCTGTTTTCGCGTCGTCTATGGAATTACAAGCATAGGCACGGAAATGTCCTAAAGTTATAACTTCATTCTGTTCGTTATCAATAGCAGTTTTTTGCGAGGCGCAGAGTGTTTAAATGTGCCAAATTGTTCCAAATTTTGAACCACACGTCTTATTGTATCTGTTGGTGGTCGGGGCGCTCAGGATTGCGTTCGATAAATGTTCTTACTGTTCGTTTTACGCTCTATGTCATTCTCCTGAATTAAAATTAAATTCAAATAATCTGTATTAGAATATTCAAGTCGAGCCATTTCATCAAGAAAACACAAACTGTCAACAATTTTATTAAATTATTGACTACAAAGAAAAACAAAATAAATAAGCATATTTATCGTGTAATGATGTGCTGATAAGTATGTATTACCTCCGCAGTAAAAAGTAGTTTTTTCGATTTACTCATAAAGTATTAAATTTTACACTTATGTTGTATATCGTATTTGAAAAAAATTCTATTTGGCAAAATGACTTTTGAATCACAAAATTATCATTTTTATAATTTTTGCAATAACTTATTCAAATATTTTTCTTTATTTCAATTCTCAATTATTTGGTTTCCATGGTGACCACGAACAAGGAATACTAGATTTAAGTATGTAGCTCATTTTTATCACAAATTTTAAAATTGGGACTTTTTGATAATAAGTATGAAACTGTTACCTTTAGGCAAATAAAGTTTTAAACAAACTTACCTTAATTTTGACATTAAATCGATCTGAGTAATAAAAACAGGGGTTTACATTTGATTTTTTGAGTAACTTGCATTTTTGATAGTCAAGTTTAGACATTCATAATTTTATTTTTATGAAAAATACAAATGTCATTTTTGCAGACTGTTGCAATAAACCTTTACCTACAACACTTCAAAGTTTTATTCAAATTGTTTGACAGGAACAGAACAATTAACGAGTTATTACTAAGACCGCATCTGTCAATTTTTTAGAAAAATGGTTTTTTAAACGACTGTAATTTCGTATCTAGTTTATTTAACAAACTTACCTTCAAATTCGACATAGAATCCAAAAATGCATTAATATACGGGTGTTCCATTTAAAATAAGCGACTAAGTACCGACTTCCGGTATAACCGGATGAGTTAGCCCTAACATCATTACCCTGTCACCAAATTTTCAAAATTATAGTAAGTTTGGTTTATCAGATACTCATAGGATCAGCTCCCAAAGGCGGACCCTGTATATAATTTGTCTTGATATAGACAGTTTGTAAATAACTCAAGAAAATACAAAAGTGAAAAACGAAGGTATAATATGACTTAAACTGACATAAACTAAAACGCCTAAAACCACACTAAAAATCCAAAGCAGCCAACTGCAAAACACAACAATATTAACAACTAGGGATTTTTGTCACACCACTACAGTACACTTGAGATTGATCACGTTGTAATGTTGTCATGTTGCTTTTTGCATTTTGGATGAATTTCTGATTGGTCGAGAGGATAATGACTACTGCGCATCTTTGGGATTGCTACACCTGTCTTATTACATCATTGTTGGTACAGTTGTCAGCATAAGAAAAATATCAATTCCATTACACATCTAGGTGTGAAAATGAATACTTTCAAACCTCAAATGAAGTGAGCAATACCTACTTTTCTACCCGACCGGGAGAAACAATTCTTTCGCAATTAATTAGCAATAAACTCACGAATTAGCATCAGTTGATTTCACCATATTTTATACCGGGTAAAAATGTCAGTACGATTGGTGTAACAGATAAGTGTAGGGTAAATAGAATCACATAAGTCAAAATAAGAAAAGTCATAACCTAGAGAGAGTCAGTTTGTTTGAAACCAAACATAGGGAATTAATTAGTACACAAATAAACGCTAGTACTCCACAGCAATGTACAAAACAAACAAAAATTGCTTACGTTTCGTAGCGTTAACCAGGTAAATCAGCAATGGTGCTTCTGGACTGGCGATACCTGTAAAAGATTTAAAATATTCGCGCGCAATCGATACAAAATAACGTGCTGCAAGACCAAGTGTAAAGGTAATCAATCTTATTACTCAAACTTTACTTTACTTTAACTTTATCAATGGAATGTTATATTCAGAAATCTTAATTTTAATAAAAATAACAAGCAAAAAATGGTAAAATTTCTCATTAATTAATCAGAGTTGAACGCTTTCGTTAAAATTATAAACAATAATAACGAATGGTCGTCACTGCAAGGCCATATAATCTGTTAAATTACTATTAAACCAGTAGAAACAACCAAATAATCAGAGCTGTTGTAGCTTACTAATTCAATCGAACCGTAAATAACGATAGTGCTGTGAGATATGGCGAAAACCACATGTAATGTTACACTCAATAATAAATAAATAAAGTTCATTAACACTTTTTTTCCTTCTCCACTTTCAGGGTTTAGGATAATACCTGGTTAGTGTAAACCTTTCAAGTGGCATTCTCTCTACATGCTGTTTCCACTTTTGTCTGTATTTTTTATATATTCTTGTACACTCTCGACATTAACTTCATTTCTTATTTCTTCGATGTATAATCTCTCGAATCTTGTGCATCCTTTAACCTTTCTCAGAAATTTCATTTCGCAAATTTCAATTCTGCTATTGCATTTTTTTGTTATTGTCCAATTTTCGCTTTCGTATACCAAACCTGGCCTGCCCATTGTTTTATAAAATTTCATTTTTGTTTCCCTCCTAACTTTATTTTGCAGATTCCCGTTTATTGCTCTACACATCATTTAAAATTTATTGACTTTATTCTCTGTCTTTATCATATCCATAGATTACACTATTGCCTAAATAATTAAATTCGTTTGTCTGTTCTATTATTTTGTTGTTAATAACTATCTTTGATCTTACAGGCTCGTTTCCTTTGGCTGTCAAGTAGAGATTATATACTGAGTGTTGTACCTTGCTCTGTTCGTGTTGGATTATAAACCGATCATCTGCAAATAGTAGAGCATCAAAATAAATATGTCTTGAGAGTTTGATGTCAGAGTAGGTTTTTGGTTTCCAGTTTCTTATCAGATCGTCTATATCTATCTAAATAAAAATGAATCGCCAAATGTGTTGCTAAGCGCAAGACTCGAGAACGGCTGGACCAGTTCTGCTAATTTTTTTTTCAAATAATAGTTGAAATCTGAGGAAGGTTTTTATGAAGAGAAAAGTTGGAAAATCTTGTGTTAGTTATTAATTGTTGTAGAGCTTTAATTTTAATTTTCTTGTATTCCATCGATGATGAATTCGTCCGAATTCGAAATATATGGATGCAAGGTTTAAGTTTTTAATGTTTTATATTGATGTGTAGTACCACAAATTAATTATCTAGATATATATATATATATATATATATATATATATATATATATATATATATATATATATATATATATATATATATATATATATATAAAAAAATTTAGTGGGTAGCAGCCAAGGTTGTGGGGCTAGTTTAAAATAAAGAAACGATCCTTTGTTCAACGGAAGCTTTGAACAAAGGATCGTTTCTTTTTAAACTACACAACTACTAAATCTTATTGTTTAACTTAGCCACGATTAACAACCTTGATTATATACATATATATATATATATATATATATATATATATATATACATATAATATATATATATATATATATATATATATATATATATATATATATATATATATACAGTATGTCCCGGATCGACTTTAAAAGAGGAAAATTCTCTTATTTTGATTTGTCAGAAAAGTTCATTCTTGCTGATTTGCCCTGCTTGTTTTCAAACCCCGAAACACAAATTACTTGCTATTTAACTCAAACGGTTCTCGAGATAATAACATTTTTCTTGAAAAATTCGAGCTTTTCGTAAATTTTTGAAGTAAATTGATTTGTTTCAAAGGAAAAATCAAATTAGTCTCATAAGTTTTAATTAATAAATTTAACAATTGATGGTAAAATGAAATGAAATTCTCAAAAACTGAATTATTAATTTTCTATTCGAATAATGCTCCTCAAATTCATTGAAACTGCGTCTTATTTCTTCGATTGAAAGGGACTGGACAGCATTCCGTATCCTATTTTCAATTGCTCTTCATCATTGTCTAATGGCTCACTGTACACAATTTGTTTTAAACGACCCCACAGATAAAAGTCCATTATTGTGAGACCAGGACTTCTCGGCGGCCATAAAATGGGACCATCTCTTCCTATCCAGTTATCATGGACCTCTGTATTGAGACACTGGCGAACAGTATCGGCATAATGAGCAAGGCACCCATCGTGCTGGAAGAACGTTTCAATTTGGTAGTTCAATGGCAATTCATCCAGTTTATCAGTTAAAAATTTTTGCAACATTTCCAAATATGAATAACGATTTAAATTTTGATCAAAAAATATGGGCCAATAATTCCATGGTACGAAACCGCACAGACACATTAACTTTTTCAAACATTGTCTGCGACTAGCAATTCGGAAGTTTGGATTCGTCCTACTCCAGTAACGGCAATGTTGGGAGGAAACGACTCCGTTAATTGAAAAGGTCGATTCATCGGAGAACATTATTCGTTTATGAAAATTGGAATCTTCCAAAACTCTATTACCCATTTCCAAACAAAAATCCAGACGTTTGGCTTCATCACCGTTCTCTAAAGTTTGCCTAAATTGCGGCTTAAATGGTAAAATTTTGTTCCCCTTGAAGATTCTTTGTAAATGAGATTTACCTATCCCAATTCGCAGTGCCCTCCTTCTTAAAGACAACCTTGGAACTTCTGTTGCGGAATGAACGGCGAGAACAGTAGCAGCATCTTCTTCATCGAACAACTTCTTTGGCTTCTTTAGGCTTAAAACCGAGCCTGTTTGAAGGAATTTAGTTACCAAGTTTTTGCTCCGGCATTCGAAATGGCAACCTCCGGGTATTTTTGGTTGAATTTTCTGATAACAACTCGGTAGCGCTCTTTCCCAGTTCCGTAACATTGAATTAGATAAATTCTTTGTTGTAAAGTCAACATTATAGCATACAATTCAAATTAGCATGAATTAATTTGCAGTTCAACAGAATTATCACAATTGACAATTTCTGTCAGTGGTGTTTTTCAATGAAATCCACCTACTAAAGTTACTTCTAAAAATTAGGAAAAACATTCTAAGTCCAATTTTTCAAAACCGTACGAGTAAAATAGAAAGTAATTTGTGTTTCGGGGGTTTGAAAACAAGCAGGGCAAATCATCAAGAATGAAATCAAAATAAGAGAATTTTCCCTTTTTTAAAGTCGATCCGGGGACATACTGTATATATACATATATTCCATAATGTAGGTGATATACTACATCCTTGTCTTACACCCTGGTTTATCTCTATTGCATCGGATATTCCTGAATTTGTTTTGATAGATGTATCAGCATATACGCTTTTTAGAAACTGTACAAGACGTTGTCAGGGTATTTTGAACACCCTGTATACGTAGTGGGTAATTTTGTTTTGTAGTTTTATTCGCTTAGTTAGATTCCGTATATACATTTTTTTTGTCAAGTTTAGTTTTATAGATGAATTTGTGTTTAACGTGTGTAGCGACCTTTAGGGATGGTAGGTGTATGGTGAGCTTTAGATTCTTAGTTTGTGAATTATTTTTTTGTAATTTAGGTTGTTTTTCTTTATTATTTCCCGTTTATAGAAGTTTGATTAACGCTTATTTGTCTATAGGTTTAATTAACGTTCATTTCGTTTGATTTTCGTAAAATATAATAGAGAGTTTTGTAAAGATGACGTAATTTAAATAAATAGTGTGGATTTGTATGTGTATGATGTCATGTTAGCGCCATAAAGTCGCTTAAGTATAGTTGTTCAGATTATTATTGAGTATTTTGGTTTTAATTCATAGAGGAAGAATGTGGGACTGATTGCTTGTACTTAAATAAAAAAATATAGATGTTTTCTCGTTGATCTTGCTGACGTTTAGTTTTTGAAAATTTACCGAGTCCTTACGGACGGAAACGAATTTGTGTATTGGGGTACCTTATTTTCCCCTTCCGTTTTTTTAATTGGTGGAATTAACTTAGATAAGATTTTTTATGAGTAGTGGGATTCAAAATTCAAAGATGGAATTTGTTAATAATTTTGGGATTATAAAACTGATCGTGCTTTCGAGTAGTATACGTTGCCGTTTATTGTTACGCTTTAAGGGGGTGGTTTAGAACGTTGATATTTTGGGACCTTGTGGTGTTTAACGAACGTACTTGTTGTGTAGTAAGGGTAGTTTAGCTACTCCTGAAGAATACCTGTATATGGATTTTATCAAAATTGTTCATCACCAGAGGATTATACCTAGTGCCGATTTCGGTTTTACGTAAAGTTACCTAGAGGACATCGTCGTGTTGTATAGTGCTTCAGTGACCTCTTTGGTTTATATCGCTTCTGCGGATTTTAAAATCATCGTTCTTGCAGTGCCACCTATTTATCGTACAAAGCGTATGTAAAGATAAAGAAACTTTCGCAATATATTTTGGATTATTAGTGGAAATAAAACCAATTAAAGCTAAAAGTTATCAAGTCATTTGAACGCTCATATTAATATTTTAAAAGAAGTTAGTAATTAATACAGTAACATTCTAACGAGTTTAGTCAAGAAATTGTTTGTGTATAATGGAACAATAGTCAACATTTTATTCATCATTTTGCCAGAGCAGGGAGATTTCATTTCCGTCATAGCCGTAACCGACCACCTGGTTATCTTCCACATATATTGTAACACAGAAGAGGTGTAATTCTAGACCGTAAGGTAATATAATATTGTGTTTTTTTATTGAAAATTTTGAAGATTTTTGTGTGTTTCGATTTATTTTTTTTTGTGTTTATGAAAGTTTGAAAGCGGGGTCTTTTTTTTTGTTTGTTAAAGTAAGTTGTTTAAATTTGTTTAGCGTAATTAATTATAGTTTTGACGCTCCGCCTTCACACTTTTTTTATTTTGGTATTAAAGGGCAATCGACCCTATTGTAGTGTGGGTATATTATCCACGAATTATATCTTTATAGGTTAAACTATTTAGACTGGCGTAAATCAGACATCCTGTCGCCTATTAAGTATTTGTATTTTTTGTTTATACGCATTATCGTATGTTTACATTTTTTATATTTATCATTTTTATTATTTTATTATAGTTTGTTAGGTTTTATAAATGTGTTTAATTTCTATGGAAACCCTTTTGTGTTACATAAGAGTTTTTTGCAAATTGCAAGTTACCGGTAATTTAGTTTTAACGTAACGAGGTTAGTTTTTGTTTTATTGAGTAATAGCGTTATTAATATTTGATTTTTAGTTGAGTATCAATTCATTTAGAGTTCATTCTATAGCTTATTTTTTGTTTTGTTTTGATTATTATTTAATGCCTTATTATTACACTAAGGTGTAATAACGTAACGTTATTGAGTGTTTATCACGCTTTTATTTGACAACGTGTTGTGGTTTTGAAGCCCTATTTCAGGTGGTTTGCTGAGTTGCTGTCCAGCACACCTGGGATTGATTGCGGATAGGTAAGAGTACGTTTTTGTATGTTTAGACACGCTATGTACTCGTAATTTTGGCACGACAACCCTTATTTTGACTACCAAACATTCTGGCGCCCAAACCGAATTGATTTTGTCTTCATCCCTATTGTGACTTACGTACGATTTACTATTCTGGATGTGCAATTTTTTAACATCTGACCTACACCCATACGCTGGCTAGTCGGGGCAAAAGGCCAATTTATCTGTAATCCCGTTCTACCACCCGTTTATACCGTTACAGGTAAAGTTAAAAATAATTCACAAACTAAGAATCTAAAGCTCACCATACACCTACCATCCCTAAAGGTCGCTGCACACGTTAAACACAAATTCATCTATAAAACTAAACTTGACAAAAAAATGTATATACGGAATCTAACTAAGCGAATAAAACTACAAACAAAATTACCCACTACGTATACAGGGTGTTCAAAATACCCTGACAACGTTTTGGATACCCTCTTTTTTCTAAGATGTTCTATAATAGTTTTCTATCGACTCGATCGACGTTTTTTTGAAATATATAAAGGCTATATGGGTTTTATAGTTATATTCACGCCTCTTCTCAATCGTTTGTTTGATTTTGAATATATTGTCACTGCACGATCTTCCTTTCCTAAACCCACATTGTTCTTCTTCTATCAGAGCCTCGCATATAGTTTGTAGTCTATTTATTATTTTAGCATGTATGTTGTATCCGGAATCGATTAAGCTAACTCCATTATAATTATACCGAGCTAGTAGAGTTGTGGTGACACGAGCTGCTTAGCATTCGAGAGGTAATGAGTTCGATTCCCGTTACCGTCTACCCTGTATGCGGTTTTTCTAGGGGGATTTCCTTATAAACATGTAGCGGTATGGTCAGTGCGTATATGCATACCATGTTCGGCTATTTAGACGAATGCAGAGATAGTATTTTCCGATCCTATCCTGACTACACCCATCCTTAATTCCGCCATGAATGTGTACTAATGAATGTATGCGGGGAATCCATGATTGAGACTGAAGGAGTTTGGAAATCTCAAGTAACCCGACCTCACCTTGGGAGGGAATGAAATACGTGGCCTTTTGCTTTTCCTTTTCTTCTGTAATTGTTACGGTCACCTCGTTTGCCTTTTTTGAACAGTGATATCACTATGGTGGTTTTCCAAACATTTGATGTTTAGTATAGAAGACGTAACTTTAGAAACAATCCTCCATATTTCAATAATTTAATTCATGTGGTCCCGTTGCTTTGCGGATTTTGGTCTTGTTAAGGGTTACTTTTGGTTCTTGAAGTGTCATGGGATAACCTTGGTAGTCTTCCTCCGGTTCTTCATCAGACTCTGCTTCTGAAATTTAGACGTTTAAGCTCTGATTTATTGAGGTGTTTCGTGATTTTGTAAGCAATGGATTGCGCTCCGTGTATGTCAATTTCGATTTCACTGATAAATTTATCTCAGCTTTCGTTACTAGTTTTTCTTGTTATTTCTTTTGCTTAATTTCGTTTACGATTGTATTTTTCCTTTGTTGCTTCCGTTCTTTTTTGGAGATATATTTGATAGGCTGTTTGTTTTTCTTTAATTTGTGTTATGTCCTCATTCTATATTCTTAGTCCTCTTCTGTTTCTAAGTTCCCTTTTTCTACATAAGGCTTATATTTGCTGTTTTTTCAATACAGTTCTTATATTGGTCCACTCCAGATCTATGTCAGTTTATGTTGTTTGCTGTAAATATTGGTCTAATCTGTTCATGTAAAAGTTTCTTGTGTCTCGATCCTACAGAAGGCAGGCTTCATAGACCTCTTCATTTGGTTTGTTTTTGTCTGTCTGTCTGTCTGTCTGTCTGTCTGCCTGTCTACCTATCTGCCTACATGTCTGCCTGTCTGCCTGTCTATGTGTCTGTCTGCCTGTCTGTCGATCAGTCGGTCGGTCGGTCGGTCAGTCGGTCGGTCGGTCGGTCGGTCGGTCGGTCAGTCGGTCGGTCGGTCGGTCGGTCGGTCGGTCGGTCAGCCAGCCAGTCAGTCAGTCAATCAGTCAGTCAGTCAGTGAGTCAATCGGTCTTCTTCAATTCAGCTTCTGTAATTTCCTTATTCCATAGTCTTCCATAATGTTCATTCCATTTTTGTTCTTTTACGACATTTAAGCCAGCCACACCTTTCTCTGATTTGTTGAGGTGTCTCATCACTTTATAAGCCATGGATTGTCTTTCGTGTATGTTATTTTTGATTTCACTGATAAATTTATCCCAGTTTTCGTTACTAGCTTTTCTTGTTATTTCTTTTACTTACTTTCTTTTACGATTGTATTCTTCCTTTGTTACTTTTTTTTGGAGATAGCTTGATAGGCCCTTTGTTTTTATTTAACTGCTTGTACTGTGTCCTCATTCTATATTGTGGGTCTTCGTCTGTTTCTAAGTTTCTTCTTTCAGCCTAAGGCTTCTAATGCTGTTTTTCAGTTCTTTATGTTGACCCACTCCAGATATATATATATATATATATATATCATCTTCCGTTGTTTGCTGTAAATATTGGTCTAATCTATTGATGTATAGGTTTCTTGTTCCTTGATCGTGCGTCCGTCCGCCCTTCGGTCTGGCCTTCCGTCCGTCGATCCATCCGCCCGACTACCCGCCGGCCTGACTGCCCGTCCGTCTGTCCGTCAGTCCGCTCGTCTCTCCCTCTCTCTGTCTGTTTGTCCGCCCGTCCGTCAGTCCGCCCGACCACCCGTTCAATAAAACCTTATATTTTAGATCGGATGGGTGCTCGCACGACCTGATTAGCTGTGAAACAAAATCGACTAATACTTGCGCATAGTTTACTTCAGTAAAAAATACTCAAGACAATTCGTTATGGAACAAATAATAGTACATAACGCTTAATTCTTTTACTCTTTCATAAAGTGTATACGAACTGAGATAACTGCAAGGAAGTGTATTTTGATTTAAATGAAGAAAATTGAGGTTGAAAATAGTTATTTCAGAAATGTTGCAAGTAAGTTGCAGAGGTCATGAAAATCTAGAAAATGCACTTTTTGAGGTATTAAATAAAGATATACCAAAGTTTTTACTGATAGCTTTTCTAAACATTTACGACTACCTAAATGTAGCTGATTCATTGCATTTTTGTTCTTCGAACATCTTTTTAGCTTCAGTGAAAACACTTTTGCCGGCATTTCTAGCACTAACGTAGTTTGCACGACCGTTTTATTTAATTTTCATTTGGTATAAGATGTATTTTTCAAAGATATTGCACAAGCGTAAGTCCTATTGAATCAGGGTTTGCCAACCAGAATGACCTACACGAATTTGTTTTTTGAGAATGTATAACTATGTGTCCATGAGCATTACGTCAAATACTTAAAAAGCAATGTCTGAAGTAGAGGACAGCGTAAACCAACATTCGCTTCATGCGAAGCTTGTCTCATAGATCACTCCACTTAACTGAATTAGAACATCGCAGGGTTCTATTAGTGTTGTGAACTACAGAAACGTTTGGGACAGTACAAGTTATTTCTACTAGACAATAGTAAGATAAACCTAGTGGGGCAAAGATGATGTTTTATAATCAATCCCGTTTGATGCAAGAAAGAGGTCTAGAGGAAGCGGATTATGGTTAGGGTTACCAGGAATTATAGTGCTTTAGGAAATCGTTTCTGTGAGATCCCATAAAATACCAAATGTTTACGCACTATGACCAGCTGGATTGTGGTAGATGAAAATTGAAGCCAATTAGAGTTATGATCATTGAAATCTCCCAGAGGTACGCAAGATGGAGACTGAGACAGAAGATGGCCAACCTTCAAACTAAGATAATCAAAGTAATTAGGAGACCTATAGATGTAACAGTAGAATTTCACAAATTTAGGACGAGAATGTTCAAACCAAATAACAGCGAATTCTTTATTATCTAAAGAAGAAAACCTCTTGCAAGCGAGGTTGTCCTTGAGATAGGTACAACCTTCTCCTTTATATCGAAAATCACAATGAAGATTGTGTTGTAAAATCGGGTGAATCGGAGTTTCCAGAAGAGATATGTGGTGCTGATAGAAAGAAAATTCAGGTTTTGCCGGCTTAAGGTGTTAGTAAATATCATTAAGGTAGACCTGATATCACGGATATAACAATAATGTATCAGAAAGTGAGGACTTTCGATGGCAGGGCGCTTGATTTCTTGGATCTGTACATTCGAACCGGAAAGAATTTACGTTACCCTACAAATCAAAGCCACATGAGCGCCGGCAAGATTATTTTTAGGTGGGTGCTTTCTGGCTATTGTACGAATTTTAAAATAACTTTCGCACGACGCACCAAGGTCGAAAACGAAAACCAAAGTATATCAGCTCTACGCCACTGCAACAATATATATTGATTGTGACACTCAGTAATTGCTACCTATTCTGCCAAACTCAATCCCATGTGTAATCAATTACAAGAAGTAAACATGAAACCTACAAATCAAGTCAACCATCTGAAAATGTAGATGATTTTTTCAGAATAGCTATCTTCATCCCATATTTAGAATCTATCATTTCTTCTCTGAGAAATTGATTTTATTCAACACACATGTAGTACAATTAGTGCGTAACGACGTGGAATCGGTCAACAATGGGAGACGCGAGGCTAAGCGGCCTGAGCAGTGTTCACAAGAAAAGAATTGAGGAGGACATTGAATTCATTGACAAGTTGATGAACAAATTTGGATGACAACCTACACGCCTTAAGTCTTCATTCAAACAGTGACTAGGAAATTTATTTGTTAATCTAAAGGAAGAT
Source organism: Vesta saturnalis (assembly GCA_036346205.1). Classification (NCBI taxonomy): domain Eukaryota; kingdom Metazoa; phylum Arthropoda; class Insecta; order Coleoptera; family Lampyridae; genus Vesta; species Vesta saturnalis. The sequence continues at coordinate 64,930 of JARFJB010002144.1, read as the reverse complement.
TAATGATTAATGGAAAGGAAAGGAGCTCGTGGAAAGGGTATCTCCCTGACTGGAATTTGGTGTACCTGCCTTCCACCTTCAAAATGGCAATGAAATAGTCACTTGAATGAATAGTAATTATTAATTGTCATTAAAGATTGATTATTAATGCTGATTAGCTAAGAGCGACCTGGACCGCCGGGACCCCAGGGGTATTCCCGGTGGGTCGGTTGCTTTTGGACCGGTTGCGAATGTGTTTCAGTCAACTAAAAGAATTCCTTAATTTGACTTTTTTTAATAATAATATGTACATGTACCTACATAAGTTAACAAACTATTTTGAATCAAAACACTTGAGTTCAGAAAGTACTTCTACTTCGACCTTCGAAAGCTCATATACTTACTTTGGCCAGTTCTGCTAATACCTATACTAATACATCTTGCTCTGTACCTACATCTACGTGTCTTACATTATCGAACATACCTGAAGAAACAGAAGGCCCGGTAAATTTGAATGAACCAAAGTCCGTTACCAGGGATATCCAAATTCAACAAAGATGAAGTCACAATTGATTATTAAGACCGAAAGAAATTGACATTTTTTAATTTTCACCCGATACAACCCACAACTCTCCAATACCCAAATAAAATTTTTAAAAAAGAAAAAAAGAAAGAGAACATGAAAATTGTAAAATTCATAAACTATCCACCGAGTAAGTGCTATTTTATGCTTTGTAAATTTAAAGACATAAAATCTATTCTTTTTTTCTTCTCAACCTAGTGTTAGAAAGGAATAAGTGAAAAAAAGGCGCTTTATTTCAGAGGGATTCATTGTATCTGCAAAACTTATCGGTAAATGCGGTCCAAGTTTTCGTGGTTCGAATTTCGAAGCAGTTTACACTTGATGATCCTAGGTTAGATCATACAAATTTTCTAGAATTATTTTATTAGGTGAATATGATGCAGCTCTAATAGAACATTCAATACAATCGAAGTTAGTAAAGCGAGGACATCTTTTCTAACATTCTAATTTGTTCTGTAATTGAAGCTATTGCAGTTCTTATTAAAATAGAAATCTGTGCTCAGGTGAATGAATCCGATGTGTTTTCTGTTCAACTTGACACAGCTCAAGATATTTCTTTCAAAGGTCAGTGTAGCATTATTATAAAATATGTTCATAACAATAGCGTGTAAGAAAGACTATTATCTGTTGTGAATTGCGATGAAACTACCGGTGAAAGTTTTTGTGAACTTTTAAAGAATGTCTTGACATTAAATAATTTAGATGGTGCATCTAATATGACGCAAGTACAACGGTTTTAATGTTTGGTTAAATACTGAATATCCACAACAAGCTCATGTCTAATGTGACAGTCATAAAAATCCAATTACGGCGAAAGCGAGAAATATTATGGAAATGTTCTCTTGGCACAAATTTATTTGAGAATTTTTAATCTAACAACGCCGCTATTACAAACATCGGGGTTAGATTTGCTACCAACTAGTATAAGGAATTACAGAACAGCTGTAAACAATTCAAAGAGATGTAGAAACAATTAAAAACACAACAGATAATTATCCACCGTCAACATGAAATAAGTAACTCCGAATTCAGCTTAGAGATCGAAGAAGACTTCCCTCCAAAACTAGAACCAAATTTGATAGTATTGTGTGCAACATTTTACAAACGAATCAGTAACGATCTACCGATTGTTCAAATAACGGAGCGTAAAAATTTGTACGCCTACTATTTTATGAATGACAAGGGCATTTCAGTAAAACTTTTGGAAGTTCAAGATCTTCCGTGTGAAACTTTAGATATTACATCCGAATATATTATTAAAACGGTTGACAAATACGAATTAACAACAAAACTAATAGCAATGTCCGCTGACAACACAAATTGCAGGAAGGTATTAAAACATCAGCAGATGGCTTGTCTATTGACATCGAAACCGTTATTGTGAAAATCTATGGCTATTTTTACATAATACTGTTCAAGTTAAACAATTAAAAGAAGTTTGTGAGTTTATTAATGTTGAATACCAAAAAATGTTGAGACTCAGTAAAACCAGATGGTTAACGTTGTTACCTTCGATGGAAACGGACAGAATATTAAATATATGGTGTGGAACAACATATGGCCTTCCAACATACAAAGTGGAAATTGAAGTAAATGAAATAATTTTAATAATAATAATTTTTACGATAATTATGCAACCTCTTTTTCAATACATTCATAGCGAAAATAGGTAACGCTGTAAAAACAAAAATAATAATCTATACAAGATGAATGTTTAAAAATTCATGTCAGATAGAGGTTAATAGACATCTAGATGCCAACTTAAAAAAAAATTCCAAAGCCGACCTCTTCTATAAAAATATAGATAATACAGTTTAAGTACTTTCAATCGTATTTAACTTTAACTCATTTGGCCTTGCCTTAAAATGTTTAATAAAGAAAGGTTCAAAAAATTTAAATATACTTAAAAAATACGTCTTCATATTTTTTACAAAATTAATCGTTATTCAGATATTGAAAAAACTTAAACAAACCTTAAATTTCACCTTAGCATAATTGATCGATATGTTTAAGATCTATACGTAGGTATTTTTACATCTTTGAAATATGCAGCTGTTTCAAAAATATTTCATAAAAACCAAAGAACTACCCCTAACATACAACCCCTCTCGGAGCTGGATTTCACCCAATTTTAATAAGCTTCAGGAAAAATGAAATGAAGCTTAAATACATTTCAAGAATGTACGTACAATGGTTCTGGGGTTATCGGGTATACTTACACGCACACACGTAGCACACACGCAGGTACGCATGCATGCACACCCACACCCACACACACACACACACACACACACACACGCACAAGCACACGCACACACGCACACGCACGCACGCACACGCACACGCACGCACACGACACGCACACGCACCGCACACGCACACACGCACAGCACACGCACAGCACACCACAGCACCACACGCACACACACACACACACACACACACACGCACACACACAGCACACGCACACACACACACACACCACACACACACACACACACACACACACACACACACACACACACACAGCAGATCACGCACAGCACAGACACAGACAACAACGCACAACACACACCACACACACACAACACACACACAACACACACAACACACAGACAGACTCAGATGTAGGTGCAGGCGCAGGCACAGACACAGACACAGACAGACGCAGACGCAGACGCAGACGCAGACGCAACGCACACACACACACCACACACACACACACACACACACACAAACACAGCACGACAGACTCAGATTAGTCAGCCACACAGACACAGACACAGACACAGACAGACACACACCACACACACGACGCACACACACGCACACACACACACACACACACACACACACACACACACACACACAATACACACACAACACAACACAGCATCACAACAACACACACACACACACACACACACACACACACACACACACACACACACACACACACACACACAACACAACACACACACACACACACACACACACACACAACACACACACACACACACACACACACACACACACACACACACACACACACACACACACACACACACACACACACACACACACACACACACACACACACACACACACACACACACACACACACACACACACACACACACACACACACACACACACACACACACACACACACACACACACACACACACACACACACACACACACACACACACACACACACACACACACACACACACACACACACACACACACACACACACACACACACACACACACACACACACACACACCACACACACACACACACACACACACACACACACACACACACACACACACACACACACCACACACACACACACACACACACACACCCACACACACACACACACACACACACACACACACACACACACACACACACACACACACACACACACACACACACACACACACACACACGATTCGCAAGCTTTTCAATAGTATTGCTAAAAAAAGGATTTTTGTGGTCAAATGTTGGAAAATCATTAACTTTTTTTCAAATACAACACATCGATATTGATATAGATGATTTGGAACTATTTTATGAATCTGTGTGCATTAAAAAACATACAACCAGTCAAAAAATAAAAGAGTTGAAAGAAGGTTGTGTTTTTATTGACCAACAATAGGTCGAGCTTTACTCTTATTCAAAACTAATTGAGTTGACTGGTCTATTTCCACAGAATTTGATTTTTGAGCGCGACATTTCGGAAGCGGACTGTTTTTGCACTGGAGTCAAACTCACATGTTATAATTTTTTCCCAGGCGCTTGATTACTCCCAGATTCGAACTTGGTACCTTACACTTACTTGTCTGACACCTTTACCGCTGAGTATACCAATATATGTTTCTTAGAACTTATATATACTAAATTTTTCCGTGGTTGCACAGAAGTTTATTGCGCAGTAATGTATTGCGCAGGTGTATCGCGCTTAAGCTCTTCGCGCATTATTGGAATCCATATTGGTTTCATTTCCACGCTATCTTGGCTTATTGGATTTTCTGCTATCCCATTCCATTGGGGTGGTCTTCGTTCCAGACATGTTCGGCGATTCTAGATTTTTCTGTTTCGCCTTTGCAGATTTTGTTCTTATGTTCCTGCGTTCACACTTTGAGAGGTGTACTGCTTTCTCTTATGTATGCTCTGCCGCATTCCCATGGTAAGCTGTATACACAATTATTGGAATTCTGATTTTCATTGTGTAGTTCGGTTTTGGTTAGTATTCCCCTGAACGTTCTGATCGATTTGAAGGCAGTGCGTATCTTGTATTTGCTGCGTATCCTTTGTATTTTGTCCGAGGTACCTTGTGTATATGGTTTTATTGCTGCATATTTAGGTTCTTCTTTTTCGGTTACCCTTTCTCTGTTTAGGTTAGGTGTTAGATCGGGGTAGCCATTTTCTTGGAGTGTTTTAGCGATATTTTCTTTTTCTTTGTTCAGGTCCTCTTGTTTTGAGCATATTGTTTTCGCTTTATCGTACTAGCGTTTTGCCACGCCTAACTTCACGTTCTTGTGGTGATTGCAGTTGTAGTATAGGTACCTCCCCGTGTGGGTAGGTTTCCTGTACACACTTGTCGTGAAAGTGGTGTCATTCCTGTGTACAAGTGCATCCAGGAATGGCAGTTTTTGTTCCAACTCCAATTCCATTGTGAATTTTATGGAGGCTGCGCAAATATTTAAATAATCTAGGAATTCATCTAGCTTATGCTTGCCGTGTTGCCAAACTACGAAAGTATCATCCACGTATCTAAGCCACATCCTTGGTTTTCAGAATTCGGATACGGCTTGATCTTCAAAGTCTTTCATATATGCATTGCTCACTATGGGTGATAGTGGGGAACCCATCGCCATCCCAAACTCTTGTTGGTAGAATTTGCCTTCTACCTGAAAATATGTGGTTCTAATGCATATTGTCAGAAGTTCCTTAGTGTGTTTACCGGGAGTTGGGACTAACGTTTCATCCTTTTCCAGTGTGTCCCTTATGGTAGTTAGTGCCTTATCGGTGGGCACATTTGTGAATAGGATCACAATGTCGAAGCTTACCAGTATTTGTTCGTCGTTTGGTTGGAAATTTATGATAGTTTCAACGAAGTGCTGCGTATTCTTGACCATAGACTCAGTTTTTCCCGATAAGGGTGTGATGATGCCTAGCGGATAGTGTGCTAATAGGTGACAAGGTGAGTTCCTTGAGTTCATTGGTAATCGGATAACTCCCCCTTATGTTTTGTCAGGTCAAGTATATCACAGTCGCGTTTCCTGTGTATGCCGGGAGAATTTTGATCGTTTAGTCATTCTTAAGGGAAATGACCTAACCGAGCTGGTAGAGTAGTGGTGACACGACCTACTTAGCATTCGGGAGCTAATGGGTTCGATTCCCGTTACCGGCCACTTAGGCGAATGCTGGGGTAGTATTTCCCTCCCCTCCCAGAACCCTAACTCCCTTCCTCCCGATCCTATCCTGACCACACCGGTCCTTAATCCCACCATGCATATATACGTAATGTATGTGTGCATGCTAGGAATCCAGGATTGTGACTGAAGGAGCTTGGAAAGTTTAAACAGCCCGCCCTCCTCCTTGGCGAGGGAATGGAATACCTGACCTTTCCTTTCCTTTTCTCTCCTTTCTAGGTTAGAGAGGTTAGGTTTAGCTTGGCTAGATGAATCTAAGACTGATCTAACCTTAGTTCTGTATTCTTCGGCTTCTTCAGGATCTAAGTTCATAGCTGTTTCTTCAACTGCGGTTATTAAATCTACTTTCGGAATATACCTCGATGTTATCGCGTAGTTCAAGCTTTTGACCAGAACCTTCATTTCTTTCTCGTTCAACTGTCGTTTAGAGATGTTTGTGACAGTGTTTTTGCGATTGAGGTTGGTTGGTTGTTTCTTCTCCTTCATTACCTTTTCGAGTTTCTTTTGCTGAATTTCCTTGTGCATTGCCTTGGTCTTCGAATATTTACTTCTGGTAGCCGTATTTATCCTATCAAAGTCTTGTTCGTTCACTCAATTTCGAATGGTTTCTCTAATCTCGTTGCATTCGTGTTCGTGCTGGTATCTTCAAAATTGTTGAAATGTGCACGTGCTCACCGGAATTCAACGCCACCGCGAAAAGGACTTTTTCTGACATGATTAAAATTTGGACCAGCGAAAAAAGTGGCCCTACTGTAAAAACCTTAGAACGACTTATAATGATGTTACATAATTTTGAAATGAATTGGCTTAAATTATTTAAGTATCTCTGTCGCCTAAAGATTTTACGAATGGAGAAATATATAAATGAATAACGTTTTGCTCGTCATTTCCACCGAGCTAATAGAGTTGTGGTAGCACGACCTGCTTATCATACGGGAGATAGTGGGTTCGATTCCTGTTATCGTCTACCCTGTATGGGTTTTTTTCAGAGGGTTTTCCTCATACACATATAGCGGCACGGTCACTCCGCTCCTTTCTATCCTATCCGGACTGCACATATCCTTAATCCCACAATGCATACATAATCAAGCACGTTGCATATTGGAAATCCATGATTGTGGCTTGGAAAGTTCACGCAGCCCGCTCTGTCGCTGGGGGAGGGAATGAAACACGTGGCTTTCTCCTTTTCGTTCGTCATTGTATTAATTATGTTAAAAACCCAAGTAAAATACAAAATTAAATAGATTTTTTGTGCCACTATTGCATTATGACATGGAACCCCTAAAAACTTACCATAAACAATCACTTCATTTGCCACTTAGACTAGGGAGCATAAAAACTCATAAATTTGTATCTACTTTAAAAGAAATTTCTCCTTCTCCTTCCCCTTGCTTAGGAGTATTTGGTACCCCTCAGACTCTTCGGGGTGATACGTCCATGCTTCGTATTTCCTTTTTACGTAAATGGTCACCTTATGTAGATAAGATAAGCAATCTTTTATATTTCAACTCGTTAAATCGGTGATTTAATGCGTTTCGTTTGGAAAAAAATATATATTCTGACCAATATATAGCCGGTTGTAGTGTAGGTATTGACAGCTAAACAAATGTTGGTCGTTAAAAATATTTTCTGGGCCGATTGGTTGTTCCCAGTCCGCCTCTGCGGTCAGCTTAAAAATTAATTATGTATTTCGCTGTGTACTGTAATATTACTGTAAACACATGCCTTCTCTTTTTTTGCTTCCGGGCCAATCACTCACTGTGTATAATTGCTAAATTAAATCTACCACTAATAATAGTACAAACATTACCTATTAAGCATAACTATATATAAAGTAGACCAAAAAAGATAAAAGCTTCATTTAATGGATAAATGATTACAGAAACTTTGAGAGCGCGTCCCAATCGAAAATCTTAAGCATGAAATAAGTGTCATCAATCTTAATCATTGTTAAATGTAGTTCCTTCTTTTTTAATACATTTACATATAATAAATACTAACGTTTACAAAGAAAATAACGCAATTAATGTCTAAATAAGAAATTCACACATAATAGGTTATACGGTGAAATGTGGGTTGAACATTTCAAGAACAAATACTCATTAGAATATTAAAGATTCATATGAACTTTTGTTAAACAATGCGGCATGAACTGATTTTTTTTACTGAAATAATCTAATTTACAAAAACCACACGTGGGTAAGTATTATTTGATTTCATTGCAGAAACGTTTAAAAATTTAAATGATTGAAAAGTAAAAATATTCAATTAAAAAGTAAAGTTTCGAATGCATTAAACATAATATATTTTTAGACATCTGACCTTGACAAAATTAAATAAATAATTATTAAAGATTCAAGACAGGGAGCTACAAGTTCTAGGCCGAACTTTCACATACTTTCTTTACTGATGACTGGCACAACATCGTCTTACGTTACTTCTACAAGAAACTTTCTTTACACGTATATTTGTACGTAGATTAAAGATAAATTGTGGGCCTTTGGTTATAAAATTAATAAATAGGCACATAACTATCTTTTAAATTTTCATATCAACCGTAAAAACGGTAATTGTGTTTTTTTTCAAATCCAAAATTTTTTACCTTCACACTACATTTGCTTCATACAATTCGCAAATGAAATGTCCTAAATACATTTACAATGCATAATTTCTCCAAACAATCCTTATTAGAAAATGAAACAAGACACGTGTTAATATGATTACCTATACTAAACAATTATGAAAGTAAGAATTTTGTTTTTTTTTTATGATTGCAATTTTCCTTTTTTTTTGCAAATTAATGTTTCAAAGGCGGAAAGGAAAAAAAGAAATTTAATCTTTACTAACTACACTTTAACTTAAGTGATTTTATACTATTGTAAAAATTTCACTGTGATGATATTTGACCTACATTAAAAATTCAGATACAGTTTCTACTGGTTCTTGTGATGATTTGTCTTTGAAAAATAAACAATGATACGCGCTTCCTGGTGAAAACTTTTATCAAAACAATAACATTTTGTTCATTAACTAATTGATAAAATGGTAAATAACTGTTGAAATGAATAGGTATTTTACAAAATGTTTAATAAAGCTGTTTTAATAACTTCCTTAATTTATTTTAGATACTTTTTCATAATCTTCATCGTAATTACTTGTAATCTGCAATTATGAGAAAGACCATTGTGCATAAATTAAACAGAGTTTCTTTCTAAGAATAACAATTAACAGTCCCAAAGACCTGTTGCAATCATTTTCTACACATTTTGCTGCATTACTTATTTATTCCCTATTCCTTATTTATGTTGATGCATTTAGCATCACCAGAACGGTACTAAACAGATAAACCTCAAGAAAACAAATTGAAACCAACTTTAATTCCAGTTGCAACCATTATTTTACTCCACCCATCCACTCAATTTAGCTTTTGTTCGAGTATTAGGGCCGGTTGTACAAAGTCGGGTTGATCGTATAATTTTGTATAATCTTCGGTTGGTACTAAACCTGAGATTCAATCTGCGGTTGACAGAACCGTCAGGGTTTGATTCTGGAAGCTAAGGTTAAGATTGTTATTTGAGGTTTGTTACACCGAGCTGGTTTCCCGTTACAATCTACCTTGTATGAGGTATTTTCAGGGGGTTTTCCGCATACACATGTAGCGGCATGGTCACTGCGTATATGCACACCATGTGCGGCTACTTAGGCGAATGATGGGGTAGTATTTTCCCCCTCAGAACCCTAACTCCGTTCCTTCCGATCCTATCCTGGCTACACTCATCCTTAATCCCACCATGCATATATACGATATGTATGTATGTATGCTGGAAATCCACGATTGTGGTCGAAGGAGCTCGGAAAGCTCGAGCAACCCGCCCTCTCCCTTGGGGAGGAAATGAAATACGTAGCCTTTACCTTTTCCTTTCGTTTGTTACAATTACAATTGTATTTGTTACCTTCGTTAAGTTGGTTATTGTATTGTTTTAATTTTTATTAATTACCTGTTGCCTACATCATTTGAAAGGGAGTAAATTTTTTTAAAACATCGAATTACTTATTTAATTTTTATACTCATACTTAGTTTAAATGGAATTTGCAAGTTCCTCGCCTTCATCTTCTAGCGAAGATAGTTATAATCCTGACAGTCAGTCTTTACCACATATGTTTAATGAATCGCATACACGAATCCAGAACCCAATTGAAAGATTTTTTGGTGTACGAAACGCCGTTTTCCAATAGTTATTATCATTGGGAATACGTTTGTCGGTAGGCACAGCTCAAGCTTGTGCAGTGCGGTATAATCTAGCAATTTCTAGAAAAGAACAACAGCCACACGATGAGGATGATATAGCATTACCGGTTGAAATTGAAGACACTTTAATCAGCAAGAAGTAATCGATTATCGACAAGAGTTTATTACATATGTTTCAAATTTACATTAATTTAAATGGAAATATTATACTAATAATAGTTATTTATGTACCAAGGGAGTTATGAGGACGTTAATTACCGAGGGCTACAGATTGAAATCCCGAGAGACGTTAGTCCCGAGGGATTGTATTTAGCCCGAGGTTAATAAGATACATAACTCACGTAATAGGTAAATAGTTTTATTTCATACTAATACATCATAAATGGAATATGAAAACGAAATTTTGTTGGTTATTAAAATTAAACGAACGTTGTTTAAGAATTAAGTAGGCATGGATTTGGATATACCAAATGACAAGTTTGCAAATACTTGTCAAAATACATTAGAGAGAGCTATAGATCTCTAACCTCCTGATACAACTCCCAAGGGAGTTATGAACATGTTTACAGTTACGGTAACTAAGGGTTTATTAGTTTATAATGTACCTATTAGTATGAAATAAAAACGTTTACTGCTCAATTTTTTTTAAGTAATTCTATTTTTAATACTTTTTGTTCGTTATCCAGTCGAAACCCTTCGAATTTCGCTGTGTGGATTTCATTTCTCATCTCTTGTTTAATCAATAGGTCTTGTTTTAATTTATTTAAGTCTGCCTTTGAAGTACGTAGTTACATCTTTTAATATTTCTAAATATGCCTTTACATATGTTTTTATTTTTCTCCGTTGTTAAAATAGGATGTATTTTTCTTTTCAAAATATTTCCTGTCCCTCTACAGTCTAAAAGATTAAGTTAATTATATTTTGCAAAATATATTCCAAATAGTTACATACCAAAGTCAGATTGTTTTGGAATATGAGGAACATCTGTAATTTCTTCAGTTGGAATACGAGTGGCACTTTCCGATGTTTCCAATATTCCCACAATTATCGAAACATCGGGTATCTATAAAATAAACAGTTAATAATGCATTAACAAGTAGTTCATTATCTTACAGTGGCACCTTCTGTGGTAATTGTATAATCGCTTCCAAAAAAAATAAAGGATAAATCAGTTTGTTTTGGATATCTTTTCCAAGACAGTGAACTTTAGCTTCCTCCGTAAACATGCTCTTCCATTGTTAGATCAAATTAAGCTAGTAGTTGAATAATCTATAAAAAAATTCCATTATTAAAACCATAAAGTTTGTCGCTGGTACCCCTAAAGGCTAATCAGTTTTAAGCAAGTGTTTTTATTGTTGACGCAATACGTTGAAGCCGGGCATACCAATAATTTGTCTCTGCAGCCATAAGCCGTTATGGCTCATTGTCAATAGTTTTAAAAGATTGTAATCGCTGACCAAATTCAATCCATTAGTGGAGCGAGAACCAAAAGAGCAACTAAACAGTTATATAACAAAAACAATACAGTTTTTTAAAAATAATGGAATGGTCTAATCAGTTGCGCAGTACCCTTTCTCCATTTTTCAACGTTTTCGTATAATGCGCACTGAATTTCTGACCGGTGTTATCAACAGGATACTTATAGTCCTTTAATGGTTTGGGTTGCCCCTTTGTACTAAAAAACGCCTTTCAGTGTCTGATAAACTAGGAGGACAAGATTCTCGATTGGAATCTAAGATAACCAAGATAGCGTGTTTTCTTTCAAAGTTTCCGGGGTAGGTTCTTCTAGATTTGTGTCATTATCAGTTACTGTTACCTGATCTACAGTTTGAGCCTGCTTCAGCTTGGAACGATTCTGGGTTGTCAACCTTTTTTTTATTGGTTCCTAGGTAGTTCATTATACTCCTTGTCAAAGTTTTAAAAGATTGTAATCGCAGACCAAATTCAACCCAAGTCATTTGGCATTGAATTTGATTTTTTGATGACTCATGTTCTTTTAAAGTGTCACTGAGGTGCCTACTACGTGTAAATCCCTCAGTGGAAAGAGCAACTAAAAAGTTTATAGCAAAAACAATACATACAGTTGCTTATAATGGAATAGACTAATCAGTTGCGCAGTAATATTTGTCCGTATTTCAATGTAACCGTATAATAAATAATGCGCACTAAACTTTTGACAGTGTGTTATTAACTGGATGCTTATAATCCCTTTATGGTTTAGGTGGCCCCTCGTTTACTAAAAAAGCATCTTTCAGCGTCTGACAAAGTAGCTGACAAAGATACTGGATCGGAATCTAAGATAACCACAAGTTGTGAATTGTCCTTAGAAGTCCTCGCAGTAGGTTCTTCTAGTTTTGTGTCATTATCGGTTACGGCTAGCGGATTGACTGTGTCCTTGTAATTTAAGTTTGAGAGTGATTCAGCTTGAGACACTCTGGCTTGCCAACCTTTTTTTTATTAACTCCTAGGTAGTTCAGTAAACTCCCAGCATGTTTCTCAATTTGTGATAAGAGCACGGATGAGTACCTGAACCGTAAAGAAAAACACTGATACTTTACACTTCCTTTCTGTGCATCTTATACCACTAGGACATAATTTTTTCATTTGAGGTGATTATTCAGTTCTTTACAAGCTTAACAGTGGAAGAGGAAATACATGGAATATTTTTTGAAATTAAAAAATTAATAATAGGAGTCGCGTTATTCCGTGTGCGCGGATGTAACTTACGAATTCTGTCACAATATTTTCGGATCAAAATTCACTAATTGCTTCGAAAAAGCTACATATAGAACAATTATAGTAACTTAGAAATTAAGCTCACTTTTCTAGAACGCATAACTGCATAAGTAAAGCAAATCTTCATCTTTGATTTTATAATAAGAGTATGAAAAATATGTCGAAAATCCACCGCGCGCGATAATCTTTATCGCCTGATTTTTCAGGAATCGACAGAAATGTAAGTTCTTATCCGTTGCGTTTTTAAAGGATAGCGAACAGATTATATATATTTCTTGAACAGCCCATAATATAACAGCTAGCACGTTAGTAAGAAAATGGTAATTGAAGGTGCATCACCAATTACTGAATGAAATGAACTTCTAATTTGGACCTGTAATATAACCTTTATAAATACTTTTTATTTTGTTTTTTTTTGTTACATTGAACCAAAAATGTCCGACGTACCAAGCATTATACAGGGTCGCTCACTCTCAATACAGAATTCGATAACAAGAGTACTACTCCGAATATCGATTTCGCTTAGAAAACATCTGAATCATAATAGTAACCAGGTCCTTGTTGACACTGTATGTCAAATTCTCTAAACATTTTTTTCAACGTAAACAAGAGCAAGTTGATATGATTTTATTAGGATGGCCTATAAAAAATGACGTTTTTTTATGAAAAACTTTATTTAATGATAAAATAACAAATGAAACTTTTATTCACTAAAGTATAAACCATTGTGAAGTAATATCTTTCGCCATCTTTCTGCAAGATCTTCAATGCCACGACGGTACTATGTCGCATCTTTGGAATTAAAGAATTTTCGGCATGCAGCTTCAACTACCACAAAGGAAGTGCGCCATCGATCGGAATAAGTGATAATCGGAAGGCGCAAGGTCCAGGCTATAAGCTGGATGAGGAAGAAGCTCCAAATTCAATTCCCTAATTTTTTGTTGAGCTTCAGCTGCAGTATGAGGTCTGGTATTGTCTTATTGCAGAATTGCCCGTCCTCTGTTCACCAATCCAGGGTAACGCCGACTTAAAGCATCATGCATCATATCCAACTGTTGACTGTAAAGGCTAGCATCAATCGTCTGCCCATAACGAACCAACTCAAAGTGAATAACGCCTTCAAAATTCCACAAAGCATAACCTTCCTTTGGAACCTTTCTCGTTTGGGAACCGGCAATGCAGGTTTCCCAACAGTAATCCACTGATTTTCTGTGCTAGGATTATTGAAGTAAACCCACTTTTAATCGCAACTAACGATTCGTTTAAAGAAACGTTCATCCCTAGGATTGGAAAGCAGTTGATCACAAACCTGAACTCGCCTTTCTGCCATTGCTGGCGTTAAATCGTGAGGAACTTCTCTACAGTGTCTATTGGCTTTTCCAAGTTGATGAAAATGGCGCCTTACGGATTCTTTGGAATACCAAAGTTCTGCTGACAAGTTACGGGTACTTGTGGATGGATGTGCTTCAACAACATCTCGAAGTTCAGCCTTGCTTAACGAGTTGGGCCGACCTTAGCCTTGTTTCCTCTTGAGATTTGTATCTTTGCCAGTAAATTTTCGAAACCAACACTGCGCCGTACAAATGTTCACTATCCCTTCGCCTTCCACCCGCGGTCGCAGAAAGGATTTGTTTCTAGTAATAGCGCAACAGGCTCAAAATTTCGTATTTTTCGTCAGCCATTTTGACGTTTATTGCTAGTAGAAACAAAAGAACATCAGAAAAAAATTAAACGGGGGCATTCGCCTGCTTTATTAGCTTTTAATACTGCATAGCATTAACTTATAAAATGTTTTCTAGATAGGAGTAGAAGGGTTCAATAAGAAACTCTAAAAACGGCATTTTTATGGGCCACCCTAATAATATTGGGAGAATGTAACCAGAATTGTTTTATGGGTGAAAGAATGTATGCCGCCAAGTTTCCTGACAGACAACGTCCTGATCGTCGAGTTATGACGAGGGCACTAGTAAGATTTAAAAACACCGGTGATGTTGCCTACACTAATAGGAAATTAAATAGACCTGCAAATTATGAAGAGAATCAGTCAATCGTACTGCAAGCTGTCCCTGAAAACAAATATTACGAATTCAAAAGTTTCGTCCTTGCTGATGTCAACTGCATCAAAAATTGTACCCCGAGGACTCACATTTAAGGATGGAATTCTGTGAGTGGGCCCTAGCCAAATTGGAAGAAGATCGCGATTTTTTGAAGTTCGTACATTTTTCTGATGAATGTACCTTTCACAACACAAGACAAGTAAACAGGTATAATTTTCACTATTGCGACACAGAAAATCCACATTTAGTTATCCCTCAGGAAAATCAAAGGAGATGGTCGGTTAACGTATGGGCAGGATTCATATGACAAAAATTAATTGGGCCATATTTTTTTGAAAGAACTTTAACAGGAGATACGTTTCTTTCGTTTCTGTGACAATTTTTGGAAATTACTTGAAAATGTACCCCTTAATATCTGCCAACAAATGTGGTTACAATTAGGTGGAGCTTTACCACATTTTAATAGGGCGGTTAAAAATTATTTAAATCACGTATTTCCCCGAAAGTGGTTAGAGAGAGGGGGACCTGAGAAGTAGCCACCTAGGAGTCCTGACTACGTCAAATCAATCGTTTATCAAACTGCACCCACCATCAAAGAAAATATGAAGGAAAGAATTCGGAACGTGTTCAGAGGAATTAGCAGAAGAATGATAAATAATGTAGTCAAATCGTTTCCAAGTGACTGACGGCTTTCATTGATCAAGGGATGGGCTTTTTGAACCATTTTTAAAATAATTTTTGGTTCATTATTTTGCTTACTAGGTTAATACATTTATGTAATAATAAATATTACTATTCAGAATCAGTTGTTTTTTAAGCACACTAAATTAAAAAATTCTACTCAACTACATAAAAGAAAATATAGGTTTTCATTTAAGTTAAGTGACTTTTAGGGCTTTAATGTAGTTTCAAGGGTACCTCGATTTTTAACATTTAAATAAAAATGTCAAGTTTTCTTATTTTCTTTGAACTATGGTTAAAGATTTAGAGCAGGTGACAATTCTCAGATAACAAGTCAACTATCTAAAGAACTGTTTTCGAATTTTTTTTGTTGAGTCCGCTTTTTCTAAAAGTATCAACTTTTTCGATTAAGTTGCCTTAACGATCCATTTTGAGTGAAGAATACAAAAATTAAATAATGTATTGGGTGTTCCATTTAAATAAACTGAAAAAAACAATATTTTGCATTGTCACTTTTTTTGTGACACCCTGTACAATTGTCACTATTTTAAAAATGTAATCCCGGAGCTCTACACGACATGGCTTTTATTCGAAATCGATATTCGGAGTAATTATCTTGTTATCGAATCCTGCGTTGAAAGTAAACCACTCGTTATACAAATCAGTTATTTTCCAACTGCCATGTATCCAAAGTATACTTACATATGTATTTTTTTAAGTTTAAGAAAATGTGGCTGTAAGTGCTTTTTCTTACATATATTCCTAAATAAAAAGTGTCTAAAAAAATATGCATTCTGACAGTCAAAATACCGCCCTTAACATTTTGGTGTCCGGCAAAGGGGGGGCACCGGTTACACCTGCATATAAATAATACTGTTTTTGGACATAAGTTTCCCAATATTTATCTGATTCATTTCAACCGTGACGTTGCACATTCTATAAAAAAAATTATGAAAGAACTAAAAAACCTAAAAGATTTGGTATATAATTTAAATTTCACATTTAAAAAATAATACACATAATTTTATAAGAAAACGGATGTGTTGATACTCGTACGAATGCATCAAATTAAAATTTTCGCACAAGTAACGAAAAACTGTTCTCATTTTTTAAAACAATAAGCCTTATCTTGTCACCTGCATATCCTTAGCACATTTAATTGTAAAAAATTAAACAGCACGTTAGAGGTTTTCTTTTGCCCATATGATGCTTAAACAAGAAACACAATCTAGAACGTGTAACTTAAGAGCACATTTCGTTATATTTTATGTGTAGTTTATCCGTTACTTTAATACTAGAATTATTGTCTGATCTGAAATTAGAAAGTGATTGTATTAATTTTTAATTTATATACAAAGCACGAGTGAATCTTTAATCACGAATAGCAATTGAAAGCAAAAGGAGAATTATGTCGGCCATTAAATTAACGTTTTTAATAACGAAATTGTATTAACGATTTTTGCATAATTCTAAATATGTAACGTAAATGTATGATTGGGCATTTATAAAGAAAAAGGGGAAAAAATTTAATGAATAATCGTAATGTAAGTTGTTTTTGTATATGGGGAGCACGATTTATTCAAGTGAAAGTGGTGAGTGTGTGAAAGTTTAACTCTTCAACATGGTTTCTTTGGTAGATCTAGTCGGCCTCTGGCGTCCAAGGTAACTTGTGATGTGGATAAGTGGTTCGTTGTGTTAATTTATTTGTATTATCGTGCTACAAAATTCAAAATTTGCGTTTAAAAGGATTAAACTTGGTGGCAAGTATTAATTTTTGTATTTAATTAAAAAAAAATTAACCACGTAAAGGTACACTTCTAAGCTACCTATCCACAACACCTGCTTTACCTGTATTAACGAAAATAAATTAAACAGCGCTAAAGTGTCCTAGATTCGAACGCAACCCGTGACAAGTGATAAATTTCAAAGTCAGTGAGAATTCCGGTTGTAAACAAAGACACAACACGCGATATGTTGTTAAAGAAAGTGACGTGAAAGCAATTTATTATTTTTTTTAAATTGTAAGAAAAAATACAACAGATTTGGAATTAAATGGAATGCTGATAGAATGAGGAGAATACACTCAAGAGTGCTAGCAATTGTTATGAGTATATTTTTAATTCAAGCGACGGATCCACCATTCGAAAAGAATACAGATCCTTTGCTACAGCCAGAATATTTAAAATCCCCCTTTCAATTAATTAATTTAAAATCGTACGTGTTAACACCAGCGAATGCGGAAAAAATTAAATTTTCGGTAACGGATACGTCGTACAGTATCAATTGCAAAACAGGATGTCAGAAAGAGCCAGGGGAAAACCAAGAAAACTCTGATAGTTTTAAATTACTTCATGATTATATAAGTCAAAGCACGGAAGCTGAAAGTGAATCATCCCATCAAGCAATCAATAAATTTCTTGGTAGACAAGGGAAAACCAAGTACGAAAAATTGCTAGAAAAGGATTTTGTGCAACCGTTACTGAAATTATATTCTCAAAATGTCAGTGACTTAAATAGTAGCAGTAGCAGAATATCAAAAGAGGACCAGTTTGAACAAATAACTACAGATTCGGTTAGATCTGATTTCAACAAAGCTCTGTTTTTTCAAAATGTGTATCAGCAACCACCAATTGAACACAGAAGTGCGCGAAGAACGGACACTTACATGATTAATAATGATAAAGAACATATTGGTGAAATTTTACCCCCTAATTATCGCGAACTACCGTCCGATTTACCACCGACTAAATATCATAATTTCCGGAAATCGTACGATTATAGTGATTATGATTATCGCGATTCAGTCATAAGATATAGACCTCAGCAAAATGTGCGTTTTCGAACAGAATTTGACTATCCCGGTTTAACATCGGACGGACTTGATGTGAACGAAGAACGTTACAAATCTCTTTTTAATAGACCGGATAATTTAGAAATTAGACCGATTAAACCAACATATGATTATCCCAGATTACATAGAGGTTATCGAGATAGTGGAGCTCAATGGGTAAACGCGTGGGCGAATTCAAGGAGACCTAGAGTTATCTTTCCATCAGATGTTGTGGCTTTTCGTGATCAAGCGCAAGATGATAATGATTGGTTAGAGGGTGATATCGATTTACAGGATCTTGAACAACCTGAAACTAAAGATAGAGGTATTTAAATCAATATTTATACTTTTACTTTTACACATCAATTTGGAACACTTTACTTTCATTCGAGAATTAGGAACGCTGCCAACTATAAAAGAAATTCATCACACTTAATTTCTAGGTGTAGCGATTTTTTTTAAGTTTTAAATGTCTATATTTATTCACTTTGATTCTCAATTTTGAATAACATCCACTTTTTTTTAGTAGTAAATGTAAAATAATGTTAATTTATTATTAATCGAAATTTTTTTTTATACGTTACTTCATTAATAAGTCTGTTAATATTATCATTAAAATCACATTAACAAGAACAAGTCTGGTATCCTATGTCTCTTAAAATTCTCATAATTAAAAAAATGAAAGAATTAACCCATTAAGAAATATTAAATCATCTACAAATACAATGAAAATATTAATAACTATATCCGGAGGTGAATTTTTATAGTAGTAAAAATATCTACAGCTCGGTGTCCTAGACCTTAGGGTCTTACCTATATAGAGAACAACTAGGTGTAGAAATGTGACACTTTAAACTTATATTACCAAAACAATGGCTGCGAATATGTATTTCGTTTAAACTGGAAGAAAATTTCAATTAAGAACCCCCTGTATATTATTAAAAGTTTAACCCAACTTATCACATTTTATCAAGCATTAACCTTTTTACCTTCCAATCAATGTATATATATATATATATATATATATATATATATATATATATATATATATATCACAGGGTTATTCACGTTATACGACACGAAAGATTGTGGATATATATCTTAGTTTTAAGAAAGTTTTATTTTTTGAGTGAATACATATCTATCAGAGGTACATTTTAAAATTATAGTCACAATATACAGGTTGTCCTAAAAACCCGGTACATGTCAAAGTTGTTTTTTTAAAATAGGACACCCTGTATATTTTTACTTTTTCGATTTATACGGTCAAAATAAAAGTAAGTTTCATTAAGGTTTACCTCTACTAAACCTAAAGGCTTTTAAGATATTTTGTATTTTGTGAAAATGTAGTAATAATTTCGACACGTTTGTAGTTAAATTTTTCATGAGCGCTTCTGTACTAAATTTGGGTACTGTTCAACTAATTGAATAAGTTTCATGTTGTATTTGTGAAAAATTGATTATCTTATACAAGGTGTTCAAAAAAGTTGACCTTACATTGTCAATATTTAAATTGCAATAACTTGGTTATTTCAAATGGAACCCCCTGTATTTCATATCAACGTCAGTTGTAGAATTTTATTCTCTATCAAACGATATTACACTTCCCTATAGCTAAATATTCTAGTTCTCATGAAAAACTCACATTTAGTGAAAGTACATCGATTTTAACTATTTTAACATCTATCAAGTCAACCATGAAATTTTTACAGGTTAAATGTTATTGCTGTCAGTTTATTTATGTCAGTTCTTATTCTTCATTCTGTCGGGTTAGTTTGGGAGTTCTATTATAATTCATTATCCAAAATGAAAGTTTACGGCAGAGAAGAAAGAATCGATATGATTTTTATTCTTGGAGAATGTCTACAAAACTGTTTATTGGCGTCGCGAGTTTACGCTCAGAGATTTCCTAATAGGAATCATCCGAACAAATATGTTTTTGAAGGACTTTTGGCTCAATTCACGCAATGTGGAAGTGTTCAGTATAAAAAGCCGACTAGAACGAAACCTGTGACACATGACGAAGACACTGAATTTGATGTTATTGCCTCCGTAATAGAAAATCCCCATATAGGGCAAAACCAAATAGCCCAGAATATTAACGTTAGTCAAGCTAGCGTTTCTAGAATTCTTAATAAACATAAATACCATGATTATAAAATCAAACGTCACCAAGAACTTTCGGTAAATGATTTTGATAATCGAGTTACATTTTGTATGTGGGTGCTGGATAAAATCGCAGAAAATGAAAACTTTTCCAATCTAGTTCTGTTCAGCGATGAATGCACATTTCACAATAATGGCCTAACTTCCATTATTATTCAGACTGCAATCCGCATCAATTTACAACAGTTGATAATCGACACAGGTGGTCAGTTAATGGTTGGGGCGGAATAATGGGCGAATATTTAATTGGTCCATATTTTTTTAATGAGCATTTAAATGGAAGATTATTTTTACTTTTTTTTTACTTCACCAGATTTCTTTCTATGGGGATATGTGAAAGGGATTGTTTATAATACACTCCCAACTACACCAGATAACATGAAGGACCGTATCAGAGAAGCTTTCCAAAGTATCCAACCAGAAATGTTATCCAATGTTGGTAAAAGTTTCGAAAAGCGAATACAAATGTGTTTGGAATCAGACGGTCGTCACTTTGAACATTTATTATAAATAGTAAACTGTTATTTTTTGCATTTTCATCATATTTTCATTTATCTTTATTTCTCTAATACATTTTTAAAAATCATAATCAAAAGTTTTATTATTTTTAAATCAACAACTGACAGCAATAAAATTTTACCTGTAAAAATTTCATGGTTGACTTGATAGATGTTAAAATAGTTAAAATCGGTGTACTTTCACTAAATGTGAGTTTTTCATGAGAACTGTAATATTTAGCTATAGGGAAGTGTAATATCGTTTGATAGAGAATAAAATTCTACAACTGACGTTGATATAAAATACAGGGGGTTCCATTTGAAATAACCAAGTTATTGCAATTTAAATATTGACAATGTAAGGTCAACATTTTTGAACACCTTGTATAATCAATTTTTCACAAATGCAACATGAAACTTATTCAATTAGTTGAACAGTACCCAAATTTAGAACAGAAGCGCTCATGAAAATTTAACTACAAACGTATCGAAATTATTACTACATTTTCACAAAATACAATATATCTTAAAAGCCTTTAGGTTTAGTAGAGGTAAACCTTAATGAAATTTCAAAAACATTAATTTGACATGTATCGGGTTTTTGGGACAACCTGTATATTGTGACTATAATTTTAAAATGTACCTCTGATAGATATGTATTCACTCAAAAAATAAAACTTTCTTAAAACTAAGATATATAGCCACAATCTTCCGTGTAGTAATAGAAGGTTATGCAATCAACTTCATTTTCACTATCGTTAAACCGGTTCATCTTTTTTGGCCAAGTTTCATGTGCGTGCGTCGTGTGTGCGTGTGTATGGATGTATATTAGTACCCAAGATAACTTCAGAACGAAAATACCTACGTACTTAAAATGTTGTATTTAAACTTGCTTTCATTTGACTTAGAGCTGATTAGATTTTGGGAGAAATCCAGTTGTGGAGAGGGAGGTTTATTAAGGTCAATTTTTGGTTTTTGTCAAATATTTTTAAAACAGCTGCATTTTTCAAAGATATAAAAATACTTAGATATAGACCTTAAACATATAAATTAATTATGTTCTGTGCAATTTTTTGATATGACGCGTAATTTAGCGAAAAAAAATTCCTTAGGTAGAATTCAAGTGTCAGTTCAAATTTTTTTATTACCTGAATAAGGATTAATTTTATAAGAAAAAGTGCAAACGTATTTTTTAAAGAAAATTTAATTTTACATAAAGTTTTTTTACGTAAAGCGAAATAAATCTAAAAATTATATAAATATGACTGAAAATGCTGAAGCTGTATTATCGACATTTTTATAGAAGCGGGAATTTGAATTTTTTTACGTCAACATGTGTTTATGTCTATGAATCTCTATCTGACATGGAGTTTTAGACGTCGTTCTGACATAGATTATTGTTTTTGTTTTTACAATGTTGCCTGTTTTCGTTATGAACGTGTTAAAAGAGGTTGTATAGTTATCAACCTTATCATAAAAAAATTGAAATTATAATATATTACATACCGAGGCGGAAAGTGTTCCATTCTTGTCGAGAGAAGTATAGTTCTCGAGACAGGGGAATGGTACTTGTGCCGAGGTTTGTATAAGATTTTATTTACAATTAAAGAACAAGCAACATTTTACAGTTCAAATCAAACAATTTTGGTCGTCAGTGTCAAATAAAAATTTGATGCCCCTATTGAAATGCCACTCAGCTGTCATACTAAATAACATCAACAACCAAAATTTTGTAACTTTAATTTTACTAATAAAAAATTAGCAAAAACCTACCCCATAATATTATCGCTTATGTCGGTAAAATATTAACTATTTTTCTATTGGTTTTGTCGTTACTTGTTATCACTAATTCACTTATTAAATATGCTTATTAAAGAAAATGTGTTGTTTGTTCCCACCTATTGCTTGCGTTCACTCGCTGTCTACGCACGTGAGAAAAAACGGTTGCATTCTCTTGACCCTGTATTAAAATTGGCAAGTTGTAAATTTGACATTGATAGTTTAAATCGATAGTAGCTCCCACAAAGGTTGGAAAGTGGTCCATTACGGACCACTTCATCACATTACTGTCTGCTTTTTTTGTTATTACTAACCGCTTAAAGTAAACTCGTAGAATCATTTACTTTTCAACCTTTAAAGGGTTAGAAAAGCGGTATGTTACAAACTAACTGTGAATAAAAATTATTTCATTTCATTTAATTTAAGTTAGCATCTAGATGTCTATTAACCTTTGTCTGTCATGAAGTTTTAAACGCCTGTTTGACTTAGGTTATTGTTTTTGCGTTTACAATGTTGCCTATTTTCGTAAAGAACTTCTTATAAACGAGGTTGCATAATTATCCTTAAAAAATGTTATCAGAATTATTTCATTTCTTTTAATTTCTATTTTGTAGGTTGGAAGGTCGTGTGGTGTTCCACACCAGATATTTTATTTTTAACAGTCTTTTATGAGTATATTTACTCTTCAAAATTTTAATTAGTTTCCAATAAAGATTATAACCTTATAAGCATTACTTTTTAGTACAGAAAATGTAATCTCGATGACAGAAAGGATTTCTGTCAAAATTTCATTTTTTTTTAAAGAGAAGTCAAATTTGAACATCTGTTTTATGGTTTATACATCAGGTGATAGAGCAGACTGGGGGAATGGGGTACTGTAAGCTGTTCTTGCCATAACTAAGCAGCTGTCCAGATCATATTCGAGCCATATATACAAAGAATGATGTACTTTATTATGGTTTATTAAAAAATGCATACACGGTGAGTCCGCGAAAAGTTTCATATTCGATTATCTGCCACATGATTGATTTTACCGAAAAAAGCCGGACAGGTCGATTTTTGTTTTAAGGGGGACACATTTTCATGTAATCGTTATTCTCGTTTGTCATTAGTCAGGGGTTGGGGGTTTGTCACTTAAAAACGTTAAATGGCAATACCTCATTTGTAACCCATCATTTGAAAGCGGTTGTCATGACGAATACGCCACACGTTGGTTTTTTAAAATCCGATGACATTTGCCCCTTCTATGACCATCCGAAAGTAATAAATTTTTAACGAAATCTGAGCCATTTAAATAAACTTAAAGTATTAAAAGTACAATTAATCACTTTATTAAATGTTTTTAAATATCCACCACCAATCTCCATGCAGAAGTAAAGCCTACTTTCAAATTCCCTTCGCACATTTGTCAAGATCTCTGGAGTTATTAAGCGAAATTCATTCACTATTATTTCCCGTAAATACTGTAAAGAATTGGGAGCTATCGAGTAAACCTTATTCTTCAAATAACCCCACAAGAAGAAATCTAGTGTCAAGTCTGAAAATCTAATTGGCCACTCGATGGGACCCTCCTTCCAATCCATTGACCTGGCAACGTTGCATTTAAGAACTCTCTAACTGCAACAGCATAGTGTGGCGAAGCCCCATCTTGTTGAAAATGAATATCAACTCCCGAATAATTGGGGTCATTTTCAATTGGTTTAAATAATTATATCTCTTTAGGTTATCCAATTATTTTACTACCTGAAATCTTTTAATAATTAGTAAATAGTTGTCTTCAGTATGAAATAATTATTAAGTGCAACGAACATAAGGTAACCTACCAAAAATTCCTGCCCAAACGTTTAACTTTTCAGGATATTGTGTGTGACTCTCTTGTTATTCCAGGATTACTATTGCTCCATTACCTACAATTATGACGATTAATATTTCTATTTACGAAGATAGCACTCTCATCGGGGAAACAAATGCTGTATAGTAAGTTCGGGCTGTCTATTAAACGTTGAGTCATAATGTCACAGAATTCCAGTCGGCGATCATCGTCATCTTCATTGAGTTCATGCACAAGATGGATTCTGTATGGATGAAATTTTTGTGATTTTAATATTCGATATACCGATGACCGGGACATTCTAGTATCGCGTGATAATTGACTAGTACTTACTCTGAGATTTAGTGCCACATGATAGCAATTTGAATGTCTACATTCCTGGCAGGCCGTTGGGGACGTCCCTTGATATTAATTACTGAATCAGTTTGGGTGAATCTGTTTTCCTATTTTTACATGTACGTATGGGGTATATTTCTTCCTAGATTTCTATTATTAAATATTCTACAAGCAGTAATAGCGGAACTATTGTTCTCATGGACATCATACTTATAGAATTAAGTGACACTATCTACTTAATCACATTAATCGGTGTCAAAGTTTGACAACATTTTTCCAAAGCACGCTGGCCGAAGCCGATTATTATAAGCATTTAAGATTTCGTTAAAAATTTATTAGTAAAAAGCTGGGGATGGTCATAGAAGGGGCAAATGCCATTGGACTTTAAAAACACAAAAGTGTGGCGTATTCCCCTCCACAAAACCGCTTTCCAATGATTGGTGACAAGTGGGTTACTGCTATTTAAGATTTTTAAGTGAATATCCCCTCTCCCTCCTGACTAGTGACAAATGAGAATGTCGCTTACAAGAAAATGTGTCCCCCTTAAAACAAAAATCGATCTGTCCTGGCTTTTTTCGGTAAAATCAATTAAGTGACAGATATTCGAATATTTAATTTCTAAATTTAACAAAATAATCTCATGGCCATCATTACCCCAGAGACTCGGGGTAATCATGACGCATGCCCACAATAAATGTTTCCACAGTTATGCACAAACATCACAAATGTGTGGCTTCTCTTTCCTAACATCTGTGAAGGCTTTGTGCTCAATGCTTGCACTTAACACACTATAGCCACCATTTTCCATTCTATCCAAATCCTCCATAGATTAGGCATATGTCATTTTCTTGTACACTTTTATCTTCTAGTTCGTCATCGCTATCTCCTTCAAAGTTCTTATCCTGTTTGACATGTCAAGCTTAGTTTTCTCTAGCACATCTTTTGGGACGCTTCACTAAACTGACACTACTAGTGTCTTCGTCATTATCATCAGGGAAAACCTGTCCTCTATGTTTTTTCTTCTCCATATTCACAGCTTTCTTTTGGGCTTGTCTTCAAAAATTTGGCTTATTTGGGGCCGACCTAATGATTTCTGAGGTCTTCTAGTCTTTGGTCCCACTTTTGATAGTCCTGGCATGGATAAGTTTCCGAAAAGGATACTTCTTTCCGTACTGGTTTCTGTATTTGTTCTCTCTTTTTAGTCTCGTTTTCGCTTTCTCTTTGGTTGCAGTTCGATGCTCTTGTTGGGGTAGTTCATTCCTTCTAATCTGATGACTGATCTGGACCATACTTAGGGCGAAGTATTTTTCACAAGACACCTCCGGATTATATGGGAAGATTCCAGTTCATGAAAAACCTCTAATAGCTTTTTCTGGTGCAGTAACTCGCATATAAGCGTTATTAAGCAATTCTGAGTTCTCACGTTTTTCTTAAATTCTACACTAAGAGCAGATTTTAGCAGTCCATAAAATACAACGTCAAGAGGTTGCATGTAATGTAAAGTATGCGGGGGAATTGTAGGAACAATGCCGTTTGCTTCTTTACAGAATTCGTAAGCTGCAAGTATCGTGTGTGTACAATGGTTGTCCATAATTAATAGTACTGGATCTTCCAAAGTAGCCTTCACAAATTTTTGAAAGTGCTTGACCATTTAAGAAATAGTTCCTCAGTAACCCAGCCTTTCTCCATTTATACTTAGATCCAAGAGGGACCCTTCGGTGAATTTAGGATCCAAACGTTTCTCGAGCGAAGATGAACGTTGGTGGGACATAGATGTCGGAAGCACTGAAAGTACAAATGACCGTGATATTTTTTCCTGTCGTCCAGCTGGTAGCGAATCAAACTTGTTTTGAACCTTTTCTTGTTAGCTGGACTTTGTATGATTGAAATTCCTGTTTCATACTGAAAATCTCGTGTTATTTAAATTGGTATTTTTGAAGCAGTTCTTCCGAGTTACTAAAGAATATTGATCCTTCCTCTTTATTAAATGCGGTTAATCGCTTCACACTTGTAGCTTATGGCTTTCATTTCCTTTTCATAAAATTCCACAGCCAATCATTACCTGCAGAATTGTTATTATTGTTGAATGGACAAACCAAGTTGTGACAGGCCACGATTACCCCGATTTTGATGGCCAACAGAACCCCAAATAGCACGTTGTCGTTTATGAACAGTTAAAAAACAATAATCTTAGCCACCATAAAAACCTTATCTAGATTAATAGGAAATGATTATTTAATTTAAACCGAGCTGGTGGGGTTGTGGAACACAATCTGCTTAGCATTCGGTAGCTAATTGGTTCGATTCCCGTTATCGTCTACCCTGTATGAGGTTTTTTTCAGGGAGTTTTTCTCATACACATATAGCGGAATGATCACTGCGCATACGTACACCATGTGCGGCTATTTTGGGCGAATTCTGAGGTAGTATCTTCCCCGTCAGAACCGTAACTCCGTTCCTTCCGATCTTATACTTACTGCACCTATCATTAATCCAACCATCCATAGTTAATGTATGTGTGTTAAGAATGTATGATTGTGGCTGAAGGCGCTTGAAAATATCAAGCAGCCCGCCCTCCCCCTTGGGGAGGGAATGAAACACGTGGATTCCTTATTTTTTTTAATCTAAAACGTTTTTGAACGCGTATTACGTAGGTTAAAAAGTTTTTGCTTAAATAAAACATGTTAGGCGTAGAATCTTTTAGTGCGGACATTACAAAGCACATTTGCATAGTTTCAAAAGTCGCTTTTTATATTCTACTCAAATAGGTTTTTCTATTTCTTTCATCGACACTATTACTCGTTTTTAATCTAATGTCATATTTTATCTAAACATCCTCCTACCTTGGCAAAACAGGAAAATACAACGTGTTTCACCCCCCCCCAAGGGCGAGGGACATACAAGGTATGACGTTTAACAGGAATCGAACCCACTACCTCCCCAATGCTAACCAAGTTACCACACGTTCACCAGCTCGGTATCTCAGTAAAGCTAGCAGTTGCAATACGGCAAAACTTAATTTGACATGCCAAAAAATTCATTTTTTGCTTCTATTCTTATTGAATGAGATTGTGCTTACAAAAACAAACAAAAAAGTATGATTGTTTTAAAGACCAGAAGTTATTGAAAAATGATAGGTTATTTAAACAATGAATCATATGAAGAGTTAGTAAATATACAAAACCTTCTCCGCAGTATTTAAAATATTGTGGGAAAGGTTTTGAGCATTTACCAACTTCTGCTAGTACACACGTTATTTTTAGCAATGTAGATCAAATCATAACTTATTTTATGTATTATGTATTTTGTAACTGTGGTCTTACATTAGTTGAGTTGATCACCTTATTTCTGCGACATTTCTGAAGAAAACTCTGCTTTCGTCATCCCTCTCACGCTTAGTTCTGAGAAACTCATAAGTTATATAAGTTCTACAAAATATATATCGGATTACTAATTGTCTCAGCGCCAAAGGTGTCAGTCTTGTAAGTGAAAGGTTCCATATTCAAATACGGAAGTAGTTAGGTGCAAATTAGACACATGAATTAGATTCAAGTGCGAAAACAGTCAAAAACGTCACGCTACAAAACTAAAAACTGTGGAAATAGGCCGATCAACTCGACTAACTAATTTTATGCCATTTATTTTTTAAATAAAGTTGTAGCAATTAAAGCTAGCAGAAACATTAATAGGTATGTTCAAACAATATTATTTACCCCAGGAGGACGCAACAAATTATAAGTTATTTCATTTCCCAAAAGTTAATTTTGTGCCTGGTTGACTTTTTTAGAGAGGTTCTGCTTGTTTTCAACAAAGATTAAATATGCAAAAAAACTTTTTTAGTCCAAACGTACCTACAAATGCCTAAAATAGTTATTTGTATGACTAGGCCAGAAATGATCATTTTGCGAGATGAGCAGAATTGTTGGCCGAGTCCGGTAACTGCGAATTCTCGCAAAAATAGTTCTGGGCTTGTGATACACAATATTTTTTATGCTGACGCTATTAAATGATTAAAAAGATTTTTAAAAATGTGTTTTGTGACGCCATCTTGTTTTAAATTATATTGACAGAATTGAACATCTACGTGTCAAACTGCTGTAATATGTATGACAGCTGTCAGCAAATATTCCTGTATAAAAGCCAGTCTAGGCCAGGCGTCTATTTATTTGATCATATGGAAATTCTATTAAGGCATGTGTTTATCTACAGTGAGAAGTATCAGTTTCAACATGTTTTGGCATCTCTAATTTTAATTCTAACTGTAAGTATGACTAAGTTTTCTGCTGCGTTTTTCCTAGGCCTCGGACTAAGTGCTTAGCCAATTAAGTTATCACAGTATTGCATTAATTTTAACATATACAAACATTCTGTTTTCATTATGTAATAACTATTACAGCACTTTATTAAAGGAAAATTATTTGATTTAACTACATATTTAATTGGTATATTAAGTTTTTAGATGTGAATACTTTTACCACTTTAGAATTACAGTTTTTCACAACTTTAAACTTATATTATATTTTGATTTAAATTTGCTAATTTGTTTGTTGATTAAGATACTTAGCTTTTGGGATGAAATCTATGATATATATATATATATATATATATATATATATATATATATATATATATATATATATATATATATATATATATATATATATATATATATAATAAATTAATTACAAATTTAAACATTTTCACTCATATCCTTAGTCTTTCAGAGGGCGTTTTGATTCGTTTTTTAAAGGCGGTTTGATAATATTTAGTCTATTAAAGATCTACTTAAACTTTACTAATATAAAATTATATTCTGTAGTTGGCTTTGTCGTATACGTTTCCTAACTTTTGTAGCAGGCTTACATTTATGTTTTTTAAATTTCATATATTTATTTGACATCTTAAGTAATTTTCAAAAACCGTGATCATTAACTGAAGAGGATAGCTGTAATTGTTACCTAAGCGTTTAAATTTATAAAAACTAATAAAAAATACAACATTTCATTTCCAAAAGCTAATTATTTTAATTATTAGTGATCATGTTGAAAGCTTGCATTTTTATATTTTAATACTTTCATAAATTTATGAGATATAAATTATAACTTTTTACATTTGCAAAGGTTTATTCAGTTAAAAAAAGTTTACCTCTATTCACATGCATTTCTTTCATGATTTGTATAAACGACAATTGAAAGGACGATTATCAAATTTATTTTAATTGATGTATAAATAATGAGATGCAGTCTAAAAAATTAGAATATTAATATAATTTGTTACACCACATTAATAATAATAATTACAAACTATACGCTTGCGTAACTACTGACGTGTTTTACGCATTAGTTTAGCTCACTGCGATATAACGTAATTTTGTTGATATACAATTCATCAGATTTCTGTAGACAATATGTCGACTATCCTCCCAAATACACTATTCCATTCCTTCCCTGACAAATCTTATTAGATTCTGTAATAATACGCTTTTATTGGTATGTTTCAATGTGTTGCAAAAAATTTTCAACAAAACATTTCAAAAGGTATCGTTTTTCTTAAAAAATATTATTTGCAGTTTTTCTTTTTCAAATCCACCTCAAAATATTGAGATCTAATTGAAAATCTTAGAAAATGTGTCCATCGGGTTTTGACTTGCCCTGTATACAAGATAGTAATTTTAACAAAATGCAAGAATCTATTATCCATTCTCATAGAATTTAAATTTTATTACCTTATCATGTGTTAATATATCTGGTATAATCGACTACAGAGCTACAAAGTCATCAAAAATACTACATAAAATTCCCAAAACACTCATTATAACCTATTGTGTGTTATATTGTGCGGATAGAAAAAGTGAGAA
This sequence comes from Vesta saturnalis, assembly GCA_036346205.1. Lineage (NCBI taxonomy): Eukaryota > Metazoa > Arthropoda > Insecta > Coleoptera > Lampyridae > Vesta > Vesta saturnalis. Next base: position 33,898 of record JARFJB010002144.1, on the reverse strand, counting down.
TAATTAAAGATGCTATAATATACAGCGTGTACCGCTTAGAAACATAAGTGTACTGTCCTGCATTTGCCTAACGCCCTGTACACATATAATTAATTTTAAAATATATAAGCTGCTATTGTCTATAGCCTTTGTCTAAAAAAGGTTTTGAACTTTAATAGTAAAGCCTTAGTCGATCGAGTCCGTACTAAATGGCTACAGTGCATCATGTTTAGTGAGATTCGAAACATAACCCCAAATACTTTATAATTTCGCGGCATGTATAGTTATTGATGTGAAAAATAGATAGCGCTCGGACGGCGTCAAAAGTAAAGAAAAAAGCTAAATATTAATCTTTTGAGGTTTGTATTTGTGTCATTGTTGGATAATAAACAAATGGTTTATTAGTGAATGTTTGCATTATTGTGTTATTCTTATTATTGTAATGGGTTTTTCGGTGGTGGCAAGTGAAAATTATCCTCAACGAGCACCAATACAAAAATTAAACTCGTTTGGAAATAAATTTATTAAATATACTTATAAGGTACGGTAATTTTATTTGAAAACGGATTCGGGCGCCACCAAAAGATTAGATAACGTCCAGGCGGTTTTTGGGTCCAATCCTGAATTTGTACGGTTTCCAAACGGTTGCTCCAGGTATCACAGTGGAGGATAATATTCAGGGTTTTATCCCGCGGTAGAAGATGTACCTAAAACAAAATTACTAGGACGGAAGGCGGATGCGGTAGTTGACAAACAAACAATGTTCCTTCACCAATGATGGATGAAAATGAATTATCCTTAATAAATATGAGCCCTATTAATTTATTTCAATTGCAATGATTACGGTTTAAACGGAAACGGTGATCAGTAGCATAGCAATTTTTACTACTGGGTCCAAATAAATTAACTATTTTCCTAACCTAATTACAGAGCGAGTATTTATTAAGTTTAATTATATTAATCAATTTTAAACTACGCTTTACCTCATACTCATTAATAAAATTCAATTTTCGGCTGTATACGTAACGCAGTGAGAACGAATTTGGCTATGGTACTTGCCTACATAGAGTACGAAATATTAAAAGAGGCGCAACAGGGAATTCTATGTTTTCAACGATGAGGTGATAAGCGTATCAAGCTGTTTTAATTAATACTAAATCAATCAATAATCTAAGACTTCTGTTGTGCTAAAATTAGTAATTGTGGAATAACGGAGCGATTGGTATAAACTTTTGCCGGTTTCTATTAACAAAAAAATACATGTCCTATAAACGGTTTAATTAGTAATTAATAACACTTATCAACTCAAAATCACGCAATACAGAAGCTAATTTTTTGTTTGACTCATCTGTCGGCGTTCGCCTTGTTTAAATACACAAAATTTTATAAGTTACTTGGCCAACATTATAGCCATTGTTG